>JABMCL010000307.1:662500-695000 GCA_018857735.1 Alviniconcha marisindica | reverse complement strand
TCCCATCATCGTCGTCGTCATCATCGTCGTCGTTGTCGCCACCATCATCATTGTCATCACCATCATCGTCGTCACTGTCATCATCACCATCATCATGGTCGTCGTCGTCGTCGTCGTCGTCGTCGTCGTCGTCGTCGTCATCGCGGTCGTCGTCGTCATCATCGTCGTCATCACCGTCATCACCATCATGGTCGCCATCATCGTTATCGTCGTCGTCGTCACCATCACCATCGTCATCATCATTATCACCATCATCGTAGTCGTCCTAATCGTCGTCGTCGTTGTCGTCGTCGTCGTCATCATCATCATCATCATCATCATCATAGGTGCAGCAGCTGGACCTGGCTACAGACGACAGCGGAACGTGCACGGAGAGCGTGGTGCTGACGGAAGGAGGCAGTGGGGATCGAGGTTCTCGACAATGGCTGAACCAGGCTGGTGTCTTGCATATTATACTGCTAGCATGTACCTGTGGCTGGGATACAAAACAGCACGCCCCCCAAAAAATATGCCAACTGTGAGAATTTAAGCATAGCGTAAACCGTGCGCAGGGAGCTTACCGGGTCTCGCATGACTGATCCGAGGAGACAAAGCGATCAGCCTGCTCTCTCTCCCTCTTTCTCTCTTCGGTCAGCTGGTAAGAGAGACCCGCGAGTTCAAAACCTGCCACGAGGAAAGAAGGAGAGAGAAAAAAGAGACATCCTGAAGTCAACGTAACAGGAAAACCCAGGAGGGTACGATCCCGGTGCACATACCCTCTGACACTCATGATCCTCGCCGAGCCCAGACAACAAACACGGATGTTGTTTGCACAAACATGGATCGCTTGTTGACTGGCCTCAGAGTCTCTGCTCTGTTGCTGATGATAGCTTCGTTTCCTGCGAGAGGTAAGAACAAGGCTAACGGTGGTGCATTCATTGTGGTATAATTCAGCGTGGGTCTTATTGGGGAAGATGATCATAATATTAATTTAAAAAAATGCCCGTAAGACGAAAAAGACGATTGATGTTCATGTCTGTGAGACCAGGTCGACGACAAAATAATGTATACAAGACCAGGAAGATGATCGACATTTGTATGAGACCATGAAGATGATCGACATGTGTACGAGACCAGGAAGATGATAACATGTCTGTGAGACCAGGAAGATGATCGATATGTCTACGAGACCTGGAAGATGATTGACATGTGTATGTGAACAGGAAGATGATAACATGTCTGTGAGACTAGGAAGATGATCGACATGTCTGTGAGACCAGGAAGACGATCAACACGTCTGTGAGACCAGGAAGATGATCGACATGTGTATGTGACCAGGAAGACGATCCATTTGTCTGTGAGACCAGGAAGACGATCAATTTGTCTGTGAGACCAGGAAGACGATCGACATGTCTGTGAGACCAGGAAGATGGTCGACATGTGTATTGGACCAGAAGACTACCAACATGTCTGTGAGACCAGGAAGACAATCAACATGTCTATTGGACCAGAAGACTACCAACATTTCTGTGAGACCAGGAAGACGATGACATGCCTGTAAGACCAGGAAGACGATCAACGTGTCTATTGGACCAGAAGACTACCAACATGTCTGTGAGACCAGGAAGACGATGACATGCCTGTAAGACCAGGAAGACAATCAACATGTCTATCGGACCAGAAGACTACCAACGTGTCTGTGAGACCAGGAAGATGATCGACATGTCTATTAGACTAGGAAGACAATCAACATGTCTGTGAGACCAGGAAGATGATCAACTTGTCTGTTGGACCAGAAGACGACCAACATGTCTGTGAGATCATGAAGATGATCGACATGTTTATGTGACCAGGAAGACGATCAACTTGTCTGTGAGACCAGGAAGATGGTCGACATGTCTATTAGACTAGGAAGACAATCAACATGTCTGTCAGACCAGGAAGATGATCAACTTGTCTGTTGGACCAGAAGACGACCAACATGTCTGTGAGATCATGAAGATGATCGACATGTTTATGTGACCAGGAAGACGATCAACCTGTCTGTGAGACCAGGAAGATGATCGACATGTCTATTAGACTAGGAAGACAATCAACATGTCTGTGAGACCAGGAATATGATCAACTTGCCTGTGAGACTAGGAAGACGATCAACATGTCTGTGAGACTAGGAAGACGATCAACATGTCTATGAGACCAGGAAGACGATCGACATGTCTGTGAGACCAGGAAGATGATCGACATGTCTGTGAGACTAGGAAGATTGTCGACATGTCTGTGAGACCAGGAAGACGATCAATATGTCTGTGAGACCAGGAAGACGATCAACATGTCTATGAGTCCAGGAAGATGATTAACTTGTCTGTGAGACCAAGAAGACGATCGACATGTCTGTGAGATCAGGAAGACGATCAATATGTCTATTGGACCAGAAGACTACCAATATGTCTTTGAGACCAGGAAGATGATCGACATGTCTATTAGACTAGGAAGACAATCAACATGTCTGTGAGACCAGGAAGATGATCAACATGTCTGTGAGATCAGGAAGACGATCAACATGTCTGTGAGACCAGGAAGACGATCAACATGTCTGTGAGACCAGGGAGATGATCGACATGTTTATTAGACCAGGAAGATTCTCGACATGTCTGTAAGACTTCTATAGGGGAAGGGGGTTCTGAGGTCCGTAGAACAATGTTTACGTCTCTGTCTCCTTCTTGGTTGGATTTTGTGTTAGGCAGGAGGACCCTGGGGAGAGAGATCCTTTCAATACATGGGACCTGTGCTCAGAGAGGGGTGGGGGGGGGGGGAGGAGAGAAAGAAAGAGAGATGGGGGGGGGGGAGAGGGAGACAGACAGACAGACAGAGAGACAGAGACAGACACACAGAGACAGAGAGAGACAGAGAGACAGAGAGACACAGAGAGAGAGAAGAAAGGGCACACAATAAATGAATTATGTATAGTTGTTTTATTACTGGTTTTAAACTTATTATGTTTTATCATATCTTATTTCATTTAGAGAGAGGAGAAAGGGTGCACAGCAAATGAATTATGTATAATTGTTTTATTACTATTTTTAAATTTATTATGTTTTATTATATTTATTTCATTTAACCCGAAAACAACGCTGTAAACATTTTCTGGTTATGCTGCTTTTATTTGTCTGTGATTAGATACTGATTGTTGTTTAATGTTCTAAATAAGCTATGTGTTCTCAAAGTGGTATACTCTGTTATGGATGCACACGTGGATGTGTGCGTGTAGTGTGTATGTGTGTGTGTGTGTGTGTGTGTGTGTGTGTGTGTGTGTGTGTGTGTGTGTGTGTGTGTGTCTGTGTGTGTGTGTGTGTGTGTGTTTGTGTGTGTGTGAAATGCATTACTTGCAGATTGTTCTAATGTCTAAATTCGTATATATATTCTAAATGCTATATTTTAAAATGAATCTTGAACATACGTGAATTGAATATGTATAGATAGAGAGAATTTATTTTTTAAATTGTTGTTTTAGGCTAATTTAAGTAACATATTGATGTGTGTTCTATTGCATTTGTTGATCTGTACAGCGCTAAGAGCTCATATAATTGTTGTTGAGGCGCTATATAAAATAAATTATTATTATTTTTAAGACAAAGCTGAAAACCCATCTCTTCTCTTCTGCATACTGATCTGTCGTTTTCTATCTTATTGTACCAACCCATCACCAGTAATGCATGTATTTGTAGTGCGTGCGTGCGTGCGTGCGCGCGTGTGTGTGTGTGAGTGTGTGTGTGTGTTTGTGCGTGCGTGCGTGCGTGCGTGCCTCTGTGTGTGTGTGTGTGTGTGTGTGTGTGTGTGTGTGTGTGTGTGTGTGTGTGTGTGTGTGGTGTGTGTGTGTGTGTGTGTGTGTCCGTTTGAATCTCGGTCGTCGAAATATAATTATGTGTGTCACTGTAGAATTTGTAAGCGCTTAGGGCTATTACAAGCTAGACGCACTAAGTGCCCACGCATCCTGATTACTATTACTATCATTATCGTTTCAGCTTCCATCACTCTCTACAACACCTCCCTGACCTGCCTGAAAGGAAGTGACGTGTCCAACGACTTTGAGATCGACTGCTACAACAAGGACCCGTCGGCCTTCCTGGTCGTGCATCGCGTTATCCACGGTCTGACCCCGCGAGCCAATGGCTGCAGCGTCTCGTCGCCCAGAGCCACGTGCTGCCCTGACCCCCCTGACCCGGCCCGGGACTGTGTATTTTCAAGCGAGGAAGGGGTGGCGGAGCTGAGGAAGAAATGTGACGAGCTTTTGACGTGTTATACCACGCTGGACAGGGTCAGAGTGGCTGGTGCATGTCCGGACACGGATGCTGGACTGACCTACGGCAGCTACTCGGACTTCGCGCGTGTGGAGTACAGCTGCATCAACAGTTAGTACTCATGCAGTTTATGCTACTCAGTGTTTGCTTCTTCTTCTTTTTTCGTGAGGCTTGATGTCCACAGAAAACACCTGGTATTTTCAAGCGAGGAAGGGGTGGCGGAGCTGAGGAAGAAAGGGACGAGGAAAGGGGATGTGTGTGTGTGTGTGTGTGTGTGTGTGTGTGTGTGTGTTGTGTGTGTGCGTGCGTGCGTGCGTGCGTGCGTGCGTGCGTGTGTGTGGGAGGGGGGGGGGGGGCTGGTGCTGATGGTATTTATACACAAGTTTGCCCGCTCCAAACGTCAGAGCTCAGGAGCTGTGTGAAAGTCGAGGTGGCCGTCCTGGGCTCCCGTCCCTAATAAACCTACGGTTTCTGTGGACGTAAAGCAACACTTCAACAACAAAGCTCCAAAAGTTTTATGACAACGGGGAAAAGGGGGGATGGGGGGGGGGGGGGGGGGAGGGGGGCGGTAGGGTATCTCGAACTCGAACTCGTAACTTTTATTTTACAGGGATTGTAGGGTTCAGTCAAAAACTTAACAATTAGTCCTTGCTAAGCTACTGATGAGTAAATATCAAAAGTACAGGGCATCATTTATATACACATAGGCAGGAATGAGTGACTGAAATTTCATACATGAAAATTTATAAGAATATCCACACAAAACATAGCGTGTTCACAGCGCCAGATCCAGACATGCAGACATCACTCAATAAATTATTATACATTACGAGCATACAACCAGCACCTTACGTATGTGGCTTTGCATGAAGTGACATGGTGCATGGTTGTATGGTGTACACAGAACGCGCCGAGATGGCAGCAGTTTCATGTGGCACCAGCCATGCCAGCGCTGTAAGTACACCACTTCGGTGGCCGGATATTCAAAAACGCGCTATAAAAAATTAATTAAAAAAAAAAAAAAGCAAGCTATTCACTCATGTAGAATCACATGCGAGCGCAGTGAGTCTGCTCGAGAGCGGAGGATAGCGCTATATAAAAGCGATCAATAATAATAATAATAAGGCAGTAGAACATGCGATCAATTCCTATGACTAGTATTGGAAAAGAACGATGGCTGTCAGTACGCCACTGTTTCCTTTTTGTCTCGTACAGCCGACCTGATGAGCGATGTGTGTAGCGAGAACTCCACGCTGGCGGGAGAGGAGCTGTTTCTGGAGACCAACTTCTTCCACAACAACCACCACCGTGCCAACAAGACCTGCAGCTGTGCCATCACCACCTCGTGTCAGCACACGCTGGTCTTTGAGGTTGGCAATGGTGTGAGAGAGAGACGGGGGAGAGACAGACAGACAAAGAGAGAGAGAGAGAGGTTGATTGATTGATTGATTGATTGATTGATTAAACTTTATTTCTCAACGGTGAAGATCTTAGCACAAAGGCCGACTCACATATCTGCCGTTGCTACAGTACTACTAATAACCAAGACATTCACAGTGAAATATACAGCCAGGAGAGAGAGAGAGAGAGAGAGAGAGAGAGAGAGAGAGAGAGAGAGAGAGAGGAGAGAGATCTCGAACTCGAAAACTTTATTTTACAAGGACTGTAGTTTAGGTTCAGTCAAAAACCTGTCTAGCAACTAGTCCCTGCTAAGCTACTGATGAGTATAGATATCAAATTACAGGCATTATTTATATACATATAGGCATGAATGAGTGAGTGAAACGTTATACACGAGAATTTCCACACAAACATAGCGTGTTCACAGCGCCAGATCATCATCACCCTCATCGTCGTCTTCGTAATCACCATCACCATCGACATCATCATCATCGTCATCGTCGTCACCATCATTATCATCATCATTCTAGGTGCTGCAGCTGGACCTGGCTAAAGACGACAGCGGAGCGTGCACGGAGAGCGTGGTGCTGACGGAAGGAGGCAGTGGGGACGTTCTCACCAGCCTCAACTGCAGTGCCAGCCGCCTCGCACACCTCTTCCGCAGCGGCGGCGACGGCGGGGTGTTCTACACCCAGACCAACGTCGCCAGCATGGACCTGCTGCTTCTGGCCAACAACACCGGGACGCTGCTCATGCGTGTCACTGGTGAGGACGGAACCTTTCACATCTGTTCAGTCTTCCATTGATGTGACCGCCTTGTTGTTCCCTTCCCGCGACTGTCATGTTGTTCCCCTATGACGCCATGTTGTTCCCCTATGACCGCCATGTTGTTCCCCCTATGACCGCCATGTCGTTCCCCCTATGACCGCCATGTTGTTCCCCCTATGACGTCATGTTGTTCCCCTATGACCGCCATGTTGTTCCCCCTATGACCGCCATGTTGTTCCCCCTATGACCGCCATGTTGTTCCCCCTATGACCGCCATGTTGTTCCCCCTATGCCCGTTTTCCCCAGGGTTGTTCCCCTATGACCGCCATGTTGTTCCCCCTATGACCGCCATGTTGTTCCCCCTATGACCGCCATGTTGTTCCCCCTATGACCGCCATGTCGTTCCCCTATGACCGCCATGTTGTTCCCCTATGACCGCCATGTTTTTCCCCCCTATGACCGCCATGTTGTTCCCCCTGTGAGCGCCATGTTGTTCCCCCTATGACCGCTATGTCTTCCCCTATGACCGCCATGTTGTTCCCCCTATGACCGCCATGTTGTTCCCCCTATGACCGCCATGTTGTTCCCCCTATGACCGTCATGTTGTTTCCGCTATGACCGTCCTGTCATTCTGTCATTATCACTAGCATTTGAGATGCCACAAACTGTAGATGTATTATTATCGTATATTTAAATTATTTATTATCATTCTCGACGCCACAAAATGCCAGTAATAATAATGGATACTTAGAACGCCGAACTCGCATCCCTCACATACTTACATTATTGACAACAAAAATTCAGCGCGCACACACACACACACACACACACACACACACACACACACACACACACACACACACACACACACACACACACACACACACACACACACACACACACACACACTGGTATCTCAGGGAAAGGCGTTAGATCATGATTGTTGCCTTACAGCCACGGGTGGCGCCCCAGTGGAAGTGATCTGTGGTCAGCCAGCCAGCCAGGCACTGGACCACCAGACCCTGTGTCCCTCCACCACGCCCACCACCCCCACCATCTCCACCAACAGGCCCTCTCCAGGGACAGAAGGCCAGTTACTGTCTGTTGTGTCTTCTTACAGCACTTCTTTGTCGCTCTGTTTTTGCTGTTGGTGTGGTGGTGGTGGTGGTGGTGGTGGTTGTGGTGGTGGTGGTTGTTGTTATGTCTGCTGCTGTCACTATACTCTTCTCATTTCTTCCTCCTCCTTCTTACTATCTTAGTCTCCTCTTCAACTCGTTCTTTCTTCTTTTCCTGCTTTTTTCCTCTCTTCTTTCTTTCTTTCTTTCTTTCTTTCTTTCTTCCTTTCCTCTCCTTCTCTGTCTTTTAGAGCCTTCTACTTTCTCCTCCTCCTCCTCCTCTTCTTCTTCGTCTTCTTCTTCTTCTTCTCTTCTTCTTCTTCTTCTTTGTTTCCTCTTCGACTCCTTCGTCTCTTCCTTTCCCCTCCTTTTTCTTCTCGATCCTTCTTCTTTGTCTTCCTCTTCTTCTTCTTCTTCCGCCGCTTCCTCCTTCTCCTCCGCTTCCTCCTTCTCCTCCTCTTCCTCCCCCTCCTTCTTCTGTTGATGCTGCTTTCTTCACAATTCTACCAGTGCAGTTAGTAGCTGGATCGTAACATCCAGTCCACCACACAAAGTCACGTCAGCAGGAGTTGCCGATGCATTTCCACGCTTCACTGGAATTCTTTAACCAGCGTTCAGCTGCAACACACGTACAGAACCTCGTCGTTTTGTGTCATGCACTTTAGGCCTGTCACACTATGAGAACCAATGGAGGAAGTGTGTGCGGGTGGGAGAGACGTGTGGGTGTGGGGTGTGGGGTGTGTGGGGGGGAGGTGTTAGCTGCGGGAACCGAGCTCCTACCACAACCATGGACCTCTGTCTACAGATATGGATATATATATATATATATATATATATATATATATATATATATATATATATATATATATATATATATTATATATATATATATATTTCGTCCACAAAACCATAAGGCTCATTAGGACGGAAAGCCCAGGACGGCCACCTCGACTTTCACACAAGTCCTGAACTCTGATCCATGTCCATATACATATATATAGGTCCATGTCCATATATATATATATAGGTCCATGATCACACCCTTTCGACCTGGATCAGAGTTCAGGAGCTGTGTGAAAGTCGAGGTGGCCGTCCTGGGCTTTCCGTCCTAATAAGCCTTATGGTTTCTGTGGACGTAAAGCAACATTAAACTATGCTTAGGCATTGGTCACAGTTTGTCCCTGATATGTCAACCGACATCCGAGGACATGACGCTCTACATCATCAATCTCTCGATCCTGAACCTAGTGTCCACATGGTTCGGCCATCTTGTTCATCAAAACATTGTGTGTGCCTCTGAGCTCTAGACCTATAAGCACCACTGACTTGTTCGTTCTGGGCCTCGTTCTGTTGCAGGTCTGTGACAAATCACCCTGAGGCTAACCTGTAAATGTGTGTATTTGTGTGTTTTTACGTTGAACCAGTTTCGAGATCTAAGGACTATGTCCGGTCTGGAATAAAAATTAGTTGTGTCTTATGCCTGTGCACACCTGTGTCGCCGAGTGTGTCTGAAATGTAGGATATATATGCCACTGGGGGGGGACGGGGGGGGGAAGGGAGGGCGTTGAGGGGGCATCCTTTTGGGGGGATGGACCTCTGGTGGAGTTTATGTACCTTGTATTTACACGCATGCCAGGTGAGGGTTAACGTAGGCGATTCAGGTGTTTGCTGTTGTGCTTGTGTTGCGTATTTCGAGCGCTAATTAACTCCCTTGTTTGTTGATTCTGTTTAGTAGACTGAGCTTTCCTTTCTGTCCTCACTGACAGAATGTTTGACTATATAGCCTTATCTTCAGGAGTGTGGATGTCCGTGTGAGATTTTTCTTTTCTTTACAACTTCTTTTCTTTTCTATGAGCCAACCGCATGTTGTTCAGTTGTTCGAATTCTGCAACATAGGCAACTCCTGCTCGAGATAATTATATTATATTACACCACCGGCTGTGTGTGCTTTGCTTCCATCAGACCTGAGTTCGCCAACCTACAACACGTCCAAAGAAGCGTGCTTGAGAGGACAAGGAATTTCCCGGGACTTTGAGATCAGCTGTCTGAACAAGGGGACAGTAGGCCTGATCTCAGTGGAGCGGATCTTTCACGCTCTCACGCCAGACTCCATGGGCTGTGGCATCCTTTCTCCCAAAGCCAACTGCTGCCCTGGGCTCGATCCGGCCAGGGACTGTGTGTTTCCCAGCCTCGAAGGTCAGTAGACACGGCTAGTTAGTAGCCGGCATAGTTATACACAGGCATAGTCATACACGTCTTGAACAGGCATAGTCAGACATGTTTATGCACACAGGCATAGTCAGACACGGTCAGACATACAAGCATAGCCATACACGTCTTTAACAGGCATAGTCAGACATGGTTATGCACACAGCCATAGTCGCATGTGCTCAAACACGCAGGCGTAGTCAGACACGGTCAGACACACAGGCATAGTCAGACACGGTCAGACACACAGGCATAGTCAGACACTTTCAGACTTGCGGGCATAGTCAGACGCGGTCATTCACACAGGCATAGTCAGACACGGTCAGATACACATGAGGCATAGTCAGACACGGTCATGCACACAGGCATAGTCAGACACGGTCAGACACACAGGCATAGTCAGACACGGTCATTCACACAGGCATAGTCACACACGGTAACACACACACACACACACACACACACACACACACACACACACACACACACACACACACACACACACACATAGTCACACACTTTCCTTCTTCTTCTTCTTCTTCCTTTTTTTATTTAAAGTCTTTTCACATAAATGATGTTAGACTGATTTTTATAATCATCATGCCTGATCATATATATATGCCAACAAACTGCACCCAAAATAATAACAAGAAAGAGAGTTTACAGCACAAAGAGATGATACTATCGTAGCGTTGCCATGTGGTTCATGCATGTCCACACAACTGGGTTTTGTTTTCCCCCTTTTTGAGCCGGTCTGGCCAAGCGCTTCGGCGGTCCTTTCTCTTCGAAAGTTGCGGTCTGTGGACACTTTTCCTGCGACGTTGTCCCTCACAATTAATGTAACATTATAATGGCTCTCATCGCTGCCCGTCTTAATGCAGGAGTCATTCTGGTGGTGACAGTAGTAGCGATAGGTATATAATCTCATTCCTCCCTCTTCCCCCACCCCCCCCCCCCCCCCCCCCCCCCCCCCCCCACACATTCTCCCCGTCCTTAATAAGCCTTATCGTTCAGTCTGTGGACGTTAAGCACCACGTTTACTTACTCGGTGAATTAGGTCTGGCGGAGTTGAGAAAGAAGTGTGACGGGGCTGACGTTTGCCAACCCACCCTCGGCAGGGCCACGGTCGGTGATGCGTGTCCCCCTAGAGAAGGTGGGAACGTCACCTACGGTGCCTACTCCTACTTCGCTTTTGTCCAGTACAGCTGCATCAACAGTGAGTACAGCGATTTGTTTTGCTTTCCCCCCTCTCTCTCTCTCTCTCTCTCTCTCTCTCTCTCTCTCTCTCTCTCCCCCCCCCTCTCCTCTCTCTCTCTCTCTCTCTCTCTCTCTCTCTCTCTCTCTCTCTCTCTCTCTCTCTCTCTCCTTTTTCTTCTACTTTCTTTCTTTTTTTCTTTCTTTCTTTCTTCTTCTTCTTCTTCTTCTTCTTCTTCTTCTTCTTCTTCTTCTTCTCATTTTCTTTCTGTTTTCTTTCTTGCTTTCTTGCTTTTCTTTTTCCTTTCTTGCTTTTTTTCTCTTTCTTTCTGTCTTTCTTTCTGTCTTCTTTATTGTTGCTGTTTTTCTTCTCCTTCAGTCTGTTTGGGTTTGTTTATTTCTTCTTCTTTTTCTTCCTGGTTGACTAGGCGTACAAAGCAACAAGTTACTCCTCTTTCTTTCCTTTTTTCCCCCTTGTTTTTCTTTCGGATTCGTTTCACAAAGTAATACATTTCTGCGCGTGTTGTTCTCTACCCATTCTATTGTTCTCTACCCATTCTATTGTTCTGTACCATTATATTGTTCTATACCCATTCTGTTGTTCTATACCCATTCTGTTGTTCTCTATACCCATTCTGTTGTTCTATACCCATTCTATTGTTCTGTTGTTCTATACCCATTCTATTTTTCTGTACCCATTCTGTTGTTCTATACCCATTCTGTTGTTCTATACCCATTCATACTATTGTTTTATACACATTCTGTTGTTCTATACCCATTCTGTTGTTCTATACCCATTCATTCTATTGTTCTATACCCATTCTGTTGTTCTATACCCATTCTATTGTTCTATACCCATTCTGTTGTTCTCTACCCATTCTGTTTTCCTCTATGCCCATTCTGTTGTTCTCTATACCCATTCTGTTGTTCTCTACCCATTCTGTTGTTCTCTGTACCCATTCTGTTGTTCTCTACCCATTCTGTTGTTCTCTGTACCCATTCTGTTGTTCTATTCCCATTCTGTTGTTCTGTACCCGTTCTGTTGTTCTCTACCCATTCTTCTCTCTACCCATTCTGTTGTTCCCTACCCATTCTGTTGTTCTCTCTACCCATTCTGTTGTTCTCTATACCTATTCTAGCCGGGCTGATGAGCGACGTGTGCCACGCGGGCAGCACGGTGCAGAACAGCGAGGTGTACATGGAAACCAACGTCTACCACAGAAACGACGAGCAGTTCAACACCACGTGCTCTTGCGTGGTCAGCACAATGTGCGGGCACCGACTGTTCTTCCACCCGCTGGAACTTCAGCTGGCTTCCGGCGACAAGGACACGTGCGTGGAGCAGGTCACCATGGTGGACGGAGGCAACGCCAGCCTCAGTGCCACTCTTAACTGCAGCTCCAATGATGTGAGCTGATAGGGTTGGTGTACAGCCCGGCCCTTTACTCGAAGACTCTTGTTGTTGTTGTTGTTGTTGTTGTTGTTGTTGTTTGTTTTCTTCTTCTTCTTCTTCTTCTTCTTCTTCTTCTTCTTCTTCTTCTTCTTCTTCTCCTCCTCTCTCCTCTCTTCTTCTTCTTCTTCTTCTTCTTCTTCTTCTCTCTTCTTCTTCTTTCCTCTGTACTACTTCTCCCTGTTCCTCTTTCTTTTTCTTCCTCCTCCTCTTCCTCTCTCTTCTTCTTTCTCTCTCTCTTCTTTCTTCTTCTCTTCTTTTCTTCTTCTTCTCCTCTTCTTCTTCACTAATACAACTACTGATTGTTCTTCTTCTTACTCTTGCTATTCTTCTCCTCGCGCGCGAGATGAGGTGTACTGTATGTACACCGTTGTGTGTATGTGGTCTTCTCAATACATGTACTGTGATTAGGTGTACTGTTTGTATACTGTTGTGTGCGTGGTCTGTTCTTTGCTGGATCAGAAGAGATGTACTGTGATGAGGTATGTGGTCTGATCTCAACTGGATGAGGTGTATTGTGTCGTTCCGTTGTGTTGGGTGTTCTCAGTGTGGATGTAACCGTTGTGTGTGTGGTCTGTTCTCAGCTGGATGAGGTGTACCGTTGTGTGTGTGGTCTGTTCCAGCTGGTAGGGTGTTTGTACCTGTTGTGTGTGTGGTCTGTTCTCAGCTGGATGAGGTGTACCGTTGTGTGTGTGGTCTGTTCTCAGCTGGATAGTTACTGGTGTATGTGGTTCTGATGGGTGTACCGTTGTGTGTGTGGTCTGTTCTCAGCTGGATGAGGTGTACCGCTGTGTGTGTGGTCTGTTCTCAGCTGGATGAGGTGTACCGCTGTGTGTGTGGTCTGTTCTCAGCTGGATGAGGTGTACCGCTGTGTGTGTGGTCTGTTCTCAGCTGGATGAGGTGTACCGCTGTGTGTGTGGTCTGTTCTCAGCTGGATGAGGTGTACCGCTGTGTGTGTGGTCTGTTCTCATGCTGGATGAGGTGTACCGCTGTGCGTGTGGTCTGTTCTCAGCTGATGAGGTGTACCGTGTGTGTGTGGTCTGTTCTCAGCTGGATGAGGTGTACCGCTGTGCGTGTGGTCTGTTCTCAGCTGGATGAGGTGTACCGCTGTGTGTTGTCTGTTCTCAGCTGGAGAGGTGTCCGCTGTGCTGTGGCTGTTCTCAGCTGGATGAGGTGTACCGCTGTGTGTGTGGTCTGTTCTCAGCTGGATGAGGTGTACCGCTATGCGTGTGGTCTGTTCTCAGCTGGATGAGGTGTACCGCTGTGCGTGTGGTCTGCTCTCATCTGGATGAGGTGTACCGCTGTGTGTGTGGTCTGCTCTCAGCTGGATGAGGTGTACCGTCGTGTGTGTGGTCTGTTCTCAGCTGGATGAGGTGTACCGTCGTGTGTGTGGTCTGTTCTCAGCTGGATGAGGTGTACCGTCGTGTGTGTGGTCTGTTCTCAGCTGGATGAGGTGTACCGTCGTGTGTGTGGTCTGTTCTCAGCTGGATGAGGTGTACCGTCGTGTGTGTGGTCTGTTCTAAGCAGGATGAGGTGTACCGTCGTGTGTGTGGTCTGTTCTCAGCTGGATGAGGTGTACCGTCGTGTGTGTGGTCTGTTCTCAGCTGGATGAGGTGTACCGTCGTGTGTGTGGTCTGTTCTCAGCTGGATGAGGTGTACCGTCGTGTGTGTGGTCTGTTCTCAGCTGGATGAGGTGTACCGTCGTGTGTGTGGTCTGTTCTCAGCTGGATGAGGTGTTCAGGAGCGGGGGAGGCGAGGCAGTGTTTATCTCCCAGACCAACGTCGTGAACTTCCGCCTGGAGCTGCAGAGTCACAACACGGGCAAGATGCTCCTCCGTGTCACGGGTAAGAGAGAGAGAGAGAGAGAGAGAGAGAGAAGAGAGAGAGAGAGAGAAGAGAGAGAGAGTGTGTGTGTGTGTGTGTGTGTGTGTGTGTGTGTGTGTGTGTGTGTGTGTGTGTTTGTGTGTGTGAGGGGTGAGTGTGCGCGCGCGCCTGTGTGTGTGTGTGTATGTGTGTGTGTGTGTGTGTGTGTGTGTGTGTGTGTGTGTGTGTGTGTGTGTGTGTGTGTGTGTTTGTGTGTGGGTGTGGCGGGAGGGGGGTGTTTGTGCATATGTGTGTGTGGGGGGAGTTGGGGAAGGGGTGTTTTCTGAAGATGTGTTTGACGCCGAACGTAGGGCTTTCGAGTTATACTCTCGCTGTTTGGTCATGACTTAACGGTATACTGTCTACTGGGTGTAACAAACGAATTGTCGATCTTTCTTTGCAGCTTCGGGGGGAGTCTCTGTGGAGGTCCGATGTGGAAGAACGACGGCTTTAGACTTGTGGGACCAGCATCAGTGTGCCACAGCAGCCACCACCTCCGCTCCCACTACACTCCCACCACCAACAACCACCGTCACTTCCACCAACACCACCTCCACCACCACTTCCCCCGAAAGTAAGCCAGCTAGCGAAGAACCCATTTCCCGTCGCATTCCCGTACTTTCCTTTGTGTTTGACGCATATACGTCTTGTTATACTCGTTGGCAATAACACCGCCAATGCTCTGGCTTATTTTCGGGAGCACCTTTCTGTAGGTTTTGTGTCCAAATTTCTGGAGGGGGGAGGGTGGGAGGGGGGAGGTTCTGGGGGGCAAGGGGTGTGTGTGGGGGGGGGGGGGGGGCAGGAGGGGCTTTATACACGGAAATTGTGGTTTCCGATCTCAGGGTAGACATACACCGCACGAAAAGACGGGCGTTGAGCGAGAAAAATCACAACCAACACGGGTGTATTTGCAAGCGTGTTGGGGGGGGGGGGGGGGGGTTCCGTCGTCCAACATGGCAGAGTTTTAGTCAGTTCCAAACAGGGTTTGGCGCGCAGAAATACGGGGTGTTTCCGTAAAAGGAGTTTCGATCTTAGAAGAACAGACCTGAGCGCTGTCTACTGTCCTTGAGTGTTAGAGGTTTCGGTTTGAAGTTCTCTCCACCGGCTTACACAGCCAATCAGCCTTGTCTTGATTTATACTTACTCGGTCAATCGGCTTGCTAGGATTTATACGTATTCAGCCAATCAGCTTGCAGGGGTTTTACAATTACTGAGACAAACGTACTCCACCGGCTGAGGGGACACTAAACTTACACAGCCAATCAGCTTGTCGGGATTTATACTTACACAGCCAATCAGCTTGTCGGGATTTATACTCATTCAGCCTAACAGCTTGCATGGATAATTACACTTGCTCAATCAGTCAGCTTTGCCGCAAGCTAGTTAAACTTGTTACACATTATATCAGCTTGCCGGGATCATAAAATTCCTCAGCCAATCAGCTTGAAGGTGCACTTAACTGTGCTCAGCCAATCGGCTTGCAGGAACGCCAAACTTAGGCCTACTGTGCTTAGCCAATGAGCTTGCCTGGATGTTAAACTCACTTAGCCATTCGACAGTAAATAAGTAAACATGGTGCTTAACGTCCACCGAAACCATAAGGCTTATAAGGGACCGGGGGGGGGGGGGGGGGGGGAGGGGGGCAAAGAAGGAGATGATATACCTATTACTTCACTGTCACCACCACGATGACTCCTGCATTAAGATTAAGATGGGCAGCGATGAGAGCCATTTCAATGTTCCATTAATTGTGAGGGACAAAGTCACAAGACTGTATACAAACCACAACCTTTTTTTGAAGAGGAAGGAGAGCCGAAGCGGAATGGAACCGATGTCCTTCTGTTTACCAGCCTAACGCCTTACTGCTAGGCCAAACCGGCTCACAGCCAGTGGACTGTAGTATTTTATGAGATAAACACACTGTGGGTCTTGACGGGGTTGCAATGCTGGTGATGTCTAATATTGTGCAGCCTCCGACAGTTCGGGAAGCACATTCACGGGCGATGGCGGCGCGCGCAGTAAGACACTTGACACAGGGGTCGCTGTCGCTATCGGGGTCTTTGCTTTCCTCATTGTCGCCGTCATCATTGTTCTCGTCATCATCATATGGAAGAGCAGAAAGTGAGTGGCCTACATGTTGTGGTGTGTGTGTGTGTGTGTGTGTGTGTGTGTGTGTGTGTGTGTGTGTGTGTGTGTGTGTGTGTGTGTGTGTGTCTGTGTGTGTGTGTGTGCGTGCGTGCGCGGTGCGTGCGTGCGTGCGTGTGTCGTGCGTGCGTGCGTGCGTGCGTGCGTGCGTGCGTGCGTGCGTGTGTGTGTGTGTGTGTGTGTGTGTGTGTGTGTGTGTGTGTGTTGTGTGTGTGTGTGTGCGCTGTGTGTGTATGTGAGTGGTGCGTGCGTGCGTGCGTGCGTGCGTGCGTGCATACGTGCGTGTGTGTGTGTGTGTGTGTGTGTGTGTGTGTGTGTGTGTGTGTGTGTGTGTGTGTGTGTGTGTGTGTGTGTGTTTGAGTGAGTGAGTGCGCACACGCGTGGCGCGTGTGTTTGTGTGTGAATGTGTGTGCGTGTGTTTGTGTGCGCGCGCGCGTATGTGCGTGTGTGTGGTGGGGGGGGGGGGGGGGCTTGGCGTTGTGTGTGTTTGTGAGCGTGTGTGTCTTGAAAAAGGGCCGGGGGGCTGGGGGCCTTTTTCTGGTCAGTGTTCATGTGAGTGTTCCTTTTATTGTGACAATAACAATTAACGTTCCAGGAGGTGTGTGTGTGTGTTTGTGCGTGCGTGCGTGCGTGCGTGCGTGCGCGCGCGCGCGTGCGTGCGTGCGTGCGTGCGTGAGTGAGTGCGTGCCTGCCTGCCTGCCTGCCTGCCTGCGTGTGTGTGCGTGTGCGTGCGTGCGTGTGCGTGTGCGCGTACGTGCATGCGTGCGTGCATGCGTGTGTGTTTGTGCGTGCGTGCGTGTGTGTGTGTGTGAGACCGCGCGCGCACGCGCGACACACACACAAAAGATTCTTCCAGAAAAATAACTAGAAAATATGTATCTGATCATCACAGACCAGCCCGCAGCGAATCCCCGGCGAGCGAGTACACTGTGCATTACGTCAGCCATGCGCTAGTAGAAGATGATGGGTATGAACACCCATACGACCTGCCGATCAACGACCTGGACGGGCTGGAAAAACGCCCGTACGAAAGCATTTCTGCCGTTTCCGCGTCGAACCCGCCGGCGAGGAGTAGTGGCGTCTACGAGACTCACGTGCGCAATACAGACGAGGAACTGGAAGGTGCTGTGGGCGGGTTGGTCAACCCAGCCTACGACCTTGAAAACGAACTCAACTGGAGCAAAACCGAGGTGAAAGAGTTCTGAAGGTGCACGCGGCGGAGTTGATGTTGTTCCCAAATGAGCTGTGGTTCTATAGACTGGGTCAACCACGCAGACGTGCTTTTTTTATTTTTATTTTATTTTTAAGGAAAATAATGTAGCCTTAATTCCCAAATGAGCTGTGGCATACTTGCTTTTTTTATTATTTTTTTTATTTATTTTTTTAAGGAAAATAATGTAGCCTTAATTCCCAAATGAGCTGTAGTTATATGGACTGAGTCAACCACGCAGACGTGCTTTTTTTTTTTTTTTTTAAGGAAAATAATGTAGCCTTAATTCCCAAATGAGCTGTAGTTATATGGACTGGGTCAACCACGCAGACGGGCTTTTTTTTTTGAAGGAAAATAATGTCGCCTTAATTCCCAAATGAGCTGTGGTTATATGGACTGGGTCAACCACGCAGACGTGCTTTTTTTTTTTTTTAAAGGAAAATAATGTAGCCTTCTTAAAACAGGTTTTGTCCAAAACTGGAATTTTTTCAACGGCGGGTAAAAGAGACCAAATTAGGCGCTAAAAATCCAGGTGTGTGTGTGTGTGTGTGTGTGTGTGTGTGTGTGTGTGTGTGTGTGTGTGTGTGTGTGTGTGTGTCCTATATGGATGTTTCTTTTTACTGTAAAGCGCCTAGGGCTGTAGGGTTCACGCAATACAAAAAGTACCACTTTTATCCTTTCTCCTCGGCCTCCTCCTCATCATCCTCCTCATCATCATCATCATCATCATTATCATCGTCGTCGTCGTCATCGTTATTATTATTATTTAGAGCTGTTGCGGGCCAGCCCAAGTTTTGAGAAGGTAACTTCCTTTGACCTTAATGCTCGCGAACTCTCTTGTCCTTCGGGACAATTATTATTATCGTTAGAGCTGTTGCGGGCCAGCACAAGTTTTGAGAAGGTAACTTCCTTTGACCTTAATGCTCGCGAACTCTCTTGTCCTTCGGGCTGAAGGCGTCGCTTGCCGTTGGCGCTTGCAGACATTACGAACGATGTTCTCGGGTGACTCTCGGCGTGACAAGCATGGCGGCCAATAGACTCCTTTCGTTTATCTCGCTGTCGCACAGCGACAACCAATCAGAGTCGACCACAAAGTTCTACAACTCTTCTAAAGCGGACGTGGGGGATGGGGGGGAGGAGGGGGGGGGTGGGGGGGGGGACGTGCTGACACTGACTTCGTGCGTACTGAGATTTGACCGGAGCTGAATTATTTTGGAAGCCCACAGAATTAGTAAAATTTTCCGGTTCATTCAATCCGTTGACTGAGAAAGAAGCTACGGCACCCGGCTGGCCGTTGTTGTTATTATTTTTATATATTTATATTTTTTTCGGGAAAACTCGAATCAGTCAGGGAGTTCCTGAATTATTCTCGACTGAACGCCCGTTATGTGTCTCTCTGTACAGAATCTCGAACGACAAGATCTCGACAACATTTAGATCGACAATGTAAATGCTCGACTGACAAAAGATTGCAAACTAACCGAACCAGTCTCCTATCAGTGAAGGGACATAACCGAATCAATCTGCTATTCGTAAAGGGACATAACTGAAAGCCGCATATTCTTTTTCTGTCGCGAGTGTTCCGTGTGGCTGTTTTCGAGTTCACACCATAGCCTGTACCTGACCCTATGACCTTTGACCTAGAGATGTAATGCACATCGAGATCAAGATATAGGGCCAGCGGTTTCCTGCCATTTTGTTCCGCTATTGTTTATTCAACGAAGAGTCTCATTGTGCGTAACATGTAATCAGACTCCCAGGATAATACTATTTCTGTCATGACAGTCGTATTTCCCAGAACGTGCAATACTGTCTTCTCGTAAAGTTATTTCAGTGTCCACTAGTGGATCGATGTGGTCAGGTCGGTTGTAACTGTATGACTGTGTGTGTGTTTGTGTGTGTGTGTGAGAGAGAGACTGAGAGAGAGAGAGAGAGAGAGAGAGAGAGAAGAGAGAGAGAGAGAGAGAGAGAGAGAGAGTTTCAGTGTTGCTTTATGTCCACGGAGACCGTACGGACTATTCGGGACGGGGAGCCCAGGATGCCCGCTTCTTTTAGACAGCTTCTGAGCTCAGACAGAGAGAGACAGACAGACAGACAGACAAACAGAGAGAAATAGCGACAGGGACACACACACAGACAGAAGATCTAGGGCAGTTTCTTAGTCATGCCAAGCGAAAATATTACTAAGTGTCCGCAAATTGTAGCTGTTTTCCTTTAATCATCTAAACCTAGAGGCAACTGTAATAATCTGATGTATAATTCTTATTATTATATTTACTGACAATCACGTAACCAGTTGTAGGACTTAGCGTCAGCATACAGCCTTCATTCCTTTGCACTTGATCGGTGAGTCGAACATTTCGCGTCTATTCTTATCAGCTGTCCACACGTGTGTATTTCTGCCATACTTTGATTGCTCAAGGCTTACCCTCTATACATTTTGGATTAGTTTGGTGACGAAAACCCCCCACGACATCCATTGTTCATTGCTTTGGATTTTAACGTTGTTTCTTTGTACATATGATTTAACACCGTGAGTGTGTCTTTTTTCTGGGCGAGTTGTTGTTTTTGGTGGTGTTGGTGTTGGTGTTGGTGGTGGTGGTGGTGTGTGTGTGTGTGTGTGTGTGTGTGTGTGTGTGTGTGTGCGTGCGCGTGCGTGCGTGCTTGCGAGCGTGCGTACATGCGTGCGTGTGTGTGTATCCTTGAGTGAACGCAGATGGCTGTGTGTGTGTGTGTGTGTGTGTGTATGTGTGTGTGTTTGTGAGTGTGTGTGTGTGGTGTGTGTGTGTGTTGTGTGTGTGTGTGTGTGTGTGTGTGTGTGTGTGTGTGTGTGTGTGTGTAGTGTGTGTGTGTGTGTGTGTGTGTGTGTGTGTGTGTGTGTGTGTGTGGTGCGCGCGCGCGCGGTGCGTGTGTGTGTGGTATGGTATGTGTATGTGTTGTGCGTGTGTGTGTGTGTGTGTCGTGCGTGCGTGCGTGCGTGCGTGCGTGGTGTGTGTGTGTGTGTGTGTGTGTGTGTGGTGTGGGGTGTGTGTGTGTGTGTGGGCGTTGTGTGTGTGTGTTGTGTGTGTGTGTTCGTTTGTTGTTGTTGTTGTTGTTTTTGGTTTGGTTTTGTTGCTTCTAATTTGAGCTCATGAGGGCGCAGCCATATTGGCTCGCTCAGCAACGACGAAGAGTGGGAGACGGTGAGTTCATGACGTAATGTTCACTTCTGCCACACTTGCCGGCCATGTTCATGACGTCGCGACCCAGCCGGACTGCTGGACGTAAAATGGCAGCGCTCATGGTCCTGTTCTGGCGATTTTCAGACAACAACAACAACAACAACAAAAATTAATGTAAGGAGATCCAATAAAATCGACTGGAAAAATGCTACAAGGGGTGACAACTAATTGTGCCATAACACCTTCTACTGTGTACGACAACTCTGGTGACTTTTTTTCTCTCACTGTAACAAACAGGACACAAAAATATTTTTTGTACACCTGTTCCCACGATAGGATACCAGACATATACAAATATACATGTACCGTTTATGCATACATAATATATAAAACAATACAGACATTTAGACAGCCATACAGATAGGTATTTGGACAAAGTGCCTCATAGACAGACGTATGTTTTGTATCACGCGCATTGACTGATTGACTGCGTGTCAACTGGGCAAATTCTCTTTTGTTCCAAGAATGTTTTGTGTACATAATAAATGTACAATTGACGTTGTTTGCGTGAAATACGAAAACAATAAATTTAGACTTGCGCCTTGATGTTGAATCATGGTTGTGGTATTGTCGAGTGTGCGTGCCAGTGTGTGTGTGTGTGTGTGTGTGTGTGTGTGTGTGTGTGTGTGTGAGAGAGAGAGAGAGAGAGAGAGAGAGAGAGAGAGAGAGAGAGAGAGAGAGAGAGAGAGAGACAGACAGACAGACAGACAGACAGACAGACAGACAGACAGACAGACAGACAGACAGAGGGAGGGAGGGAGAGGGAGAGAGAGGGAGATGGAGTGGCCGGTGTATACAATAATTATACATTGCAGTCAGCGGTGTCATTTCATCTCCGTGATCTTCTGGACTGATAAGTGTATTCTGTGTTCTGCCTTTCTTCTTCTTGGTTTTGTTTGTTTTTTTGTTTGAAGAAGTCTGCATCTTTCGAGTCAATGTTTAAAAAACTGATGTTGTTTTTATAATATATAATACTACTTCTACTTAACAATGAAAATACTTAACACACACACACACACACACACACACACACACACAACACACACACACACACACACACACACACACACAGAGAAACAATTTTTATTAGCATAACCAGATACAAATGTACACCCTACCAGAAACAAAAACAACAACAAGAAAACAAGAAAACCATACGCACGACACGCACATGGGTGCACGAGTGGGTACGCTTGCAAATCTGGGCACAAATCGGAGACCCTCTCCATTACTGTATAGACTTAGGTCAACGGTGAGCGCATAATTATGATGGTGGATGGGTCTGTCGCATGAAAGTGGATTTACATGCACAATCCGAGCATTAGTACACTGAGAATCAGCCGTGTAACAATTGCTATCACGAGGACTATGGGTGTGCTCACAACCACTTCTGCCAGGCGTGCGTGCGTGTGTGTGCGTGTGTGTGTGTGTGTGTGCACCTGTCCTTCACGCAACATTGCACATAATGCATACAGCTCCTTAAAGAAACTCGCCTTTTCAAAATACGTTTCATCGAGTATGTAGAAAAATGGTCAAAAGAAAGCCCCAAATTAAAGAATTTGTTTTAAAATACCACAAAGAATGTGACAGATAATTATTATCAAGTTTAGATAACAGATCAGCTCAGAGTTTAGGAAACATCTAGCGGAAATAGTGACATCAAGCTGGATCGGTTGTGCAAAATTAAATACTGTTAAGTGTCGCAGCTTAAATAAGCATGCCGTTGTTTCTGTGTTTCCCATACCTGTTGTTTGTTGAGTTTGTGATTACGATGTGCGAATAAGTTTGGTTTAAACCAAGTGTCACAGCTGGCCTTACGTCCGCTGCAGCCTCTTCCATGTTTCTCTTCATTGACTCGAGCACGCACCTCTCGTGGCGAACACCAAAGAGGCAGCGGTATGTGACAGCGAAGCTTAGATGCGTTACGGTGTTTTGTAATCTGATCCAACAAATCAGCACGAAATTCGTTTCCTTCTTCTTCATCTGCGTTCCTCTTTTAATGGTTTACGCCTGTTTTTTTGTTGGTTGTTTTTGTTGTTTGGGGGGAGGGGGGAGACGGGTATGTGACTGTCACCCTCCGGCCCATCACCAACAATTTTGTTTTAATAATAATTCATATATATGGGCACATTGACTAACATATAATCCTAATGTAAAATCTTCATTATGATCTCATCTACCCCTGTCACGAAATGTCAGAGAAAACGTGTTTCTAGAAAGCCAGTTCCTTTAAGGCTACAAGCTTAATAGGACGTTGAAACAGCTGCCTGTGGGCTCTGCCAAGGACAAGACCCTGGCATCCTTCCTATCCCAACTGTCTTCACCTCGCGAACCAAATCTTCGGTTCCTTTTTTGTTTGTTTGTTTGTTTGTGTGTGTGTGGATTCTTTTCTTCTTCTTTTTTTATGCTGTCATTACTTGTAAGCACTCCCACCCCCCCCTACCCCCCCACCCCCCCTCACCTCCCCCTCCCCACAAAGTGTCAGTCTTCAAAATGTTAAAAGATGGATACTGTACGAAAGAAGGGAAGAATTGTTTTGTGTCTGTCGTGTTGGACTGTTTTGAGCTAGACAGTTCCATTAAGTATCTGTATCTGAATGTAAAGAAGGCTAAGATTAACAACACTATGCAAGCATGTTTTTAAAAATAGTTCAACTTAAACAAGTGCTGTTACTTTATAGCTCTGACTGTTAGTGTTATACTACAGGAACTTTGCTGTGTTCTTTGTTTGTTAGTGCTCTTTGCACTACACGGACTTTGCTACGTTCTTTGAGTGTTAGTATTGTAAACACTAGAGGAACTTTGCTGTGTTCTTTGTTTGTTAGCTTTGTTTATACACAGGAACTTTGCTGTGTTCTTTGTTAGTTTTGTTTATACACAGGAACTTTGCTGTGTTCTTTGTTAGTTTTGTTTACACTACAGGAACTTTGCTGAGTTCTTTGTTTGTCAGTTTTGTTTACACTACAGGAACTTTGCTGTGTTGTTTGTCAGTTTTGTTTACACTACAGGAACTTTGCTGTGTTGTTTGTCAGTTTTGTTTACACTGCAGGAACTTTGCTGTGTTGTTTGTTAGTTTTGTTTACACTACTGTAACATTGCTGTGTTCTTTGTTTTTCTTTCTTTGCTGTGTTCTTTGTTTTTCTTTCTTTAAACAGGTATTTTACTTTTCGCTGCATCACTTTGACATTACATGCACCAGGAGCATGACTTGTAGGTATTTGACTTCATGCCTTTGCCCTCTTCTACTTCCACCTTCTCCGGAGTATTTTTTTAACCCTTTCACTGTGTAAGCCTGTAAAATTTCTGGGCTGAAAGATGCACATGCAAAACAGTATATTTTTCACTCCTATAACATCTACTTTCACATGCCAGTGCGAAAATGAAGACAAAAAGGCTTCAAGGTTTCAAATTTCGCACTTTTATTGGTCAGTTTCAAGCGACATCATGGCAATGAAGGGGTTAATATTGTCAAGCAGATGAGTTTGTGATAAGCGCTTTTAATTGGCTGAAATCATCAATAACCTAAAGATTTTTTATATTATATACTTCATTTTAGCTCTTCATTATTCCTAGTGGGAAATTAAGGCTGCCTTACCTACCCACTCCTGCCAGTGTGTGCAAATGTTTCCTTTGTCCAGACACTGGTATGGCTGTCAGTTAGTGGTTGGGATTGTCAACATGTGCACAGATGTTGATGCATGCAATATGAGCAAAAAGCTTTCATACAGTCATTTACCTAAAAAAATATGCTATTGAATTTTTCAGAGGTGTAAACAAGGATTCCTTATTAATATCGTTAGCAGTAGTATTAAGTTTTCTCTGGCACTTGAGCGGTTCTGAAAGAAGCATCCACACACACAGAACCAACACAAAACTGTTCTTGGGTATTCTGACTTTGAGTTTGACATCATCAGACACATTCAAACACTGCCACTGGTTGTTGTTTAATGAAAACAATTTTTAATCGTAAGTATTCAGTTTGTACACTTCCATACCCTCCCTACCAAATAATAACTAATTGCTGTGTCACTGTCAATCACATCTGAGCAGTTGATAAAATTCATAATCAAGTTGGTTTAAGAAAGAAAAGAAAAAAAGCATGCAACCACTGACATACAAAAAAGAACAACTCTCATTCTCACTATTTTTTCAAATTGTTCCATGACCTTGAAAATGGGTCATGGTCATCAAACCAGTATGCAGGTGTATCTAAAGTTCAGTCTTGGCTAGCATCAATGCAGAATTTCCAAGATCTCACTAAGTAAAATGACATCTGGAAAAACAACAGCAACAGCAAAAAAATTGGCAATTAACCAGATATATCAGCATTAATGTTTGAGCAACTAATGTTCAAAGCATGCAAAATCCTTTGAAAGCATGTGTATAAATTTGAACAGAGTCTAGATCCGAAAGATTCTGCTCTATTAAACCAGGTGTGGTTCAATTTTTAGCAAGACATTTTATTCGTAACAAGGACGTCATGTCATGAAAAAATCATATTAGATCATTACAGTCTAAAATGGCTAGTCACTAAAACTGTCCATCAATTTGAGTGGCACTGTTCTTTAGATCAGAATTAACAAACTGTACCATATGCATCCAGTTTCTGTGATCATTACTTGTTCTTTTAGCTTACCTGTCTCTGCCCCTTACCCAACACTGTGTGTGTGTGTGTGTGGGGGGGGGGGCATGTGTGTGTGCATGTGTGTGTGTGTGTGTGTTGTGTTGTGGTGTGTGTGTGTGTGTTTCAGATGACAGGTTATATATGTAGCCTAATATATGGATGCCGTTTTTCTTTGTAAAGCACCTATGGCTGTAGGACAGGCACTATATAATATAGAATAAGTGATCCATTATTACTATTACAAGTATTAGTGACCAGGGCTAGAGTCATTTCTGATTTCTGGTAATGCCCTTACACAGTTGTAAGTTGTACACTCAAATTCTAATTTATTGCAGTAGGTCCTCCTCTCCTCCACACATCTTTAAAAAAATTAAAAAATTACTGAATACTCTCATAAGTTGCAAAGTTATATAACCTGATGATAAACAAACTTGTAACAACATCCCTTGTCAATCACCAAATGTCTCTGAAATAGGTAGAAAACAAAATGCAACAAAAATCCATTCATGTACTCAAATGAGTGTATTATTATGTATTTCACGTTATTATTTTCAGTAAGAATACAAACATACGACTGTATACATTATTCACATCCTCACAATATTTATTTACAGTCCAAAGGAAATGAAAGAACCGATTACAATCAAACAATGCATGCAGACAGTGAAAGCCATGCATGATTGTGCTGGGCTCCTCTTAGTCTTAGAAGTTGTCCAAGCTTGCCACCTTCATAATACACAAGTTCAACTGCTCTTTCAGCAAGTTACTCGTTTCACCATCATTGAAACAATGCATTATCGACAGTGGTCAGTGCTGTGTTTCAACACAAATCCGTGCATTAAATCGGAAACCAAGAAAACAGATGTCGAAGCAAACAGCCTTGCTGGTCATAATCTCAGCCCTTGATACATAACATGCGCCTTTAGTTGTATTTTTTATTAAATATAACACACAGACAAAGACATGGTACAAATTAACGCTTGTACGACAATGTAAATGGGTGCGAATAAGATGGCATGGAGGATAAAGTTGATAATGGTTAATGTACAGTGTTATTGGTCATTGCTGTACATGCAATATTAATGAAGCAACTGAACTACTTCCTGTTCCAACCAGGGCTTGGAGGGACATGACACCAACGCTTGCCTGAACAGATAAAGTCAAGTGTGTACATGTATGCATATTACGTGTACATCATGATCATGCACACCACCATAATAATTAATATTACTAACTGACACGGCGCATGACACCTAGGGAAGCAATTTCAGCACCTCTCAAAATGCTAAGCACCCAGAAGAAAAACAAATCAGAATCAGATACATTATATATAATCCATAAAGGTGAACTTCCATATATCACCAAGTCCAGAACGCTGAACTGACTGTGCAAGACAAAAACCTGGCACACAACAGGCCCATTTTCACTTTAATTAGCCACTTTGCTTGATTTCACAGTTCAGCAACAATCCTCACAAATGAAACTTAATGCATTTTGGCACTCACATTCACGGAACACACAATGCACACATTCCAACTTCCACAAATGCACTTTTCCCATGTCTTTTCCCAGCTCTTGTTCACATACAATTTTCAAACCATTTGAAGCATCTGCTACCGTCAATTGCTGTTAGGGTCGGTAATAAGCAAGTACCTCTTCAAGTCCTCGGGCAAGAGAATCTGCTCAACAGCATGCACAACATTAGTTCGCAGGTGAGTGCGCACACACAGCCGGCACAGATGCTTCAGACTGTGGGGACGGCAGTGAAAGTCTTTGTACCAACGAATCAGCTCCGATGCTTTGTCAATCTCCACATTGGCCATGCGCTGGATAGCAGCCGGGCTCATAGTGAATCCCGCGAGCATCAGGTACTTGAAAACATCATCGTAGAGATCAGTAGGAAAGTTCTGGATGACGTAGAGCACGGCTGGGGAAGCCTGGCCGTTGGCAGCCTGGATGGTCATTTTGGTGATCTTGTTGCGGCTGCTGGTGTGGATGGTGAACAGGCAGCCGTAGGTGAAGTAAATGTCGAAGAGGTTGTGAGCCATGTAGTACTTGGAGTAGGGGTTCTCCTCGCAGTTGACCGGCCACAGGTCGTTGAGGGACATCCCTCGGGTCAGCAGTTGCCAGTACACTTCCGTCTCCTCGTAGAGAACCAGATTCAGTGAGATGTCTCTGCACAGCTCTGGCGCCAGCTTCAGGGCCATCTCACAGAAGAGCACCAGCAAGTCTTTGGGTGGGGCCCGGAGGATCTTGAAGGCAGCCTGCAGAACCACCACGTAGGGGATGTGTCGCTGCTTCTGGCTGGTCATCAGGCGGCTGAGCAGCTCCAGGAAGTGGGGGTTGCGAGAGCTGGCGAGACTGTGGAGGGCCGTGATGCAGGCGGACAGCACCTCCTCCTGACCCAGGGCTGGCCCCAAGGCCTCCAGGAAGAAATCCACCATTTCATCGTGGGCCATGCGCGTGGCCAGCGACAGGGCGGAGTTGCCCGCGTCATCCAGCGTGATGGCCAGGTTCTGCCCGTTCTTGTGTGCCTCCTTCAGGGCGGGCAGGTCAGCACCTTGCACCATTTGCCGTAACTGCGTTTTCCATGATGCCTCCTCCTCTGCCTCTGCAGCCATTTCTGGTTTAGTCTGACACAAATCTGAAACAGACAAGACAGATGCTTTTCAAATTAGTCACACTGTGTGTACATATATATGTATTGTACAATGGCTGCTTCATCCCAGTCTTTGCTATTGTATTAAGATTTTCAGACTCCACCAGCCCAGCATTTGGAAGAAGAATTTGTGTCAGAAGTAGCATGGGGAACATTCTGAGAGACGAGGTGGAGTGTATTATACGGGCTTTTCTGAGGGCTTAAAGCTGAACTGAACTGCACAGAAGAACTTGCATTTGTAACAGAAAATCCAAACCTGCTGCAGATTCCATGCTACCCAAACACAACAGAGCACACATTCTGCATAGAAAAGTCAGAATTTGCTCAATTCTGGAACTGAGCTGTTTGAAATGGGAATTCCTAAAATTAGCACCAAGTCTGAAATTGCCAGAATTGCATGCCCAACTGCTGAACTGCATCATGTGTGAAGTTGGAAAGTTGCTCATTGTTGGAATTGTACATTATTTTTCCCAGTTGTACATTCAGTGACAGTAGCACTAGTAGTTATCTGAAGGAGGAGAAAATGCTAAACTTCTCTTTTGCAAGTTTGGGGTGTGCAAGTTTTTTTATTTATATTTTTTTAATGAAGTAATACAAATGTATGCACTTGGGCCAGCAGATCAACTGCTTGGGGTTTTGCCAGTCAGTGTTTCACAACTCAGCGACCCCTGCAATGCTGATAATACATTAGAAGACTTAGTCTGTCCCCCTTTATGCAAACAACCAGCTTTACCAGCCAGTTCAACATATTCAAGATTCCATTATGATTAAAATAGTTTAAATGGTATCTTCCATATTGCCATTACCACTGTCACGTGTCAAGGGAGTTAAGCATACTTCTTGAAAGTGTATAAATTTGCAAGGGAAGGAAGGACTGTGTAAAAGGATAAGAGCAAGGAGACAGCAATCCAACCACCCCCCCCCCCCCCCCCCCCCAACACATGTACACTTTCCCTCATCCCTCCCATTTGTTCAATGCAAGATCGCTTCACAATATGGATGAACTCAGTGCCTGTGTGAGTTTAGGAACATAAAGTTACCTCCCTTCCCCAAAATACAGGAAACACAGATGATGATGGAAGAATACATATATATATTGCACACCAAAACAAAACAAAAAACATACGTATGAAACTGGGTGGTAAAATAAGTGTTTGCATCAAAACTGAAATGCAGCGTGCCCAGTCATATTTCTAGTGTATATTGCAAAGGTTCCAAAACATTGGAGAAAACCTGAAAGATCTGGCCTGAGTGAGGCGTTGTCTATTCTGATTTCATTACGTCAATGACTGAGTGGTCTTGCAATATGGTTTCTGTGAACGTTAAGCACCATGTTTACTTACTTCTTGCAATAGTGGTTTCATGATGTGCAGCTGGATGACAGGTCAACTGCCTTCACATTTTTTCAAGTAGGCTACTGCACAATCTGTTCCATGTACTGTGTGTCAGTACCTTCAAACTATTTAATGTTCCCACATGCACTGTCCCATCATAATCAGATAATGGTGATTTACAGGGCAGGTGATTCTAGAACAAGGCAGCCCAATGCCAGAACTGGCACTCATTTTAGGAATTCCAAGTCTGAGCAGCTCAATTCCAGAATCAAGCAAATTCCAACTTTGTTCCAAATATAATCTAATGGTAATAGTCTAATATTGAAATCGGTAAACCTCAAAAAGATGAGGGTGGACATTAAACTGAAAGAATAAGTAAAGAATCTACCACTGAGACCTTCCAAGTTCTAGTCCTGACTGTCCAAGTTACGCAAAAACACTCTTCCCTCCTCCTACACTCCCCCCCCCCCCACCACTTTTCCCTCAGGGTAATCCATACAGTGACACTGTCTTCAGACGGATGAAGTTGGTTATCTTAATGGAAGATCAAGGGAAATAGCAGAACAAATACTTCAGCGCTTGGGCCAGATTGATTAGGCTTGCATGTGGAACGGTGACAATGTTGTTGGAAATAAACCATAGAGCAAGTGAAGAATGTGCTGAACCGTCGGTAAAGTCGATTATTTGCATGAGTGGGAACCTAAATACGTATAATACATAATAATAATAATAATAATAAAATTTAAAAAAATAAAATAAAAATGTTATCAATCATTGGATCAGTAAACTGCGATGGTCTCAAAGCGGACCCGTGCGATCTGGCTGGAGGGCTATTTTTAACACTTACCGCATAAACAAACCCCACCCAACCCTCTCCAGCCGGGGTACTATTACTCTTTGGGAGTTTTCACGTTATCATCGACCACAATGTTTTTGTTTTGGTGGAACGCCTTCGCCATTTTGCACACGTCGTCTGCTTGGGCCAACAATCCTATCTTAAACCCTGAAGCAAATCTCCATTGAAACCCGACCTGCTTCTGTCACAGCAAAATTGGGTCAACTGGATGATCTTTTCACAGCAGAAAAAGATTATGTGGCACTCACGTTTTCATAAACAACACTGAAATTCACAGCAAGCAACGACTCGACATTTTATTGGACAGTAGGTCAAGGTCAGGTGCAGGGAGTGATTATTGAGCACCTTTGTCAGGAATGTGTAACTGTTGGTTCTAAGACAGCATACTTGCTGCTTCCAAAGCATTTTTAAATTAATCAATTCGATGATTCTTTTCCGTAGTCTCGATGAGCTCTTCGTAAATAATTTGTTGGCTCAAACTTACAAAAAACAGCAACTTAGGTTGTTTCCATGTTATTCTTTGGTGATAAAAACCACAAAAAGACCCACTTCCTGGTGCATCAAAACAGTTTGGCTTGGGTGTGCTTTCAGTAACACAGTTTGTATAATGTGATAGTCCGGAACAGACATAAATAAGCTCGCCGGACAAAATGCGATTTTTTGTAAATTTACGCATATCTTGAGGATAATCTGCAGAGCCACCAGGACGACTTGCCAGTTTCTTTGTGAACTGATTTCAGCAGACATTGGTTTGTTGTTTGACGAATAACTGTTTTGTCTTGATTAGTTGATATAATCGTTGTGGTAGACTGGGCATTAAAATAATTTAAACATCATGGAGCTAACTGACTGCCCGGAATGTTCTTTCTTCCATTTCTTTGGACATATCTTGCACTCAGTTCCTGGTATAAGTGGTAATGAATTGTTTCTGTACCAGTACCAGAAGAAGACATTTTGTAATGGAAAAGTTCACATTGATGGTTGCATGGTATTTTGGTAATGTTCTAGCCTACCATTGTACCAACCATCACCAGTAATGTATTTGTAGGTGTGTGTGTGTGTGTGTGTGTGTGTGTGTGTGTGTGTGTGTGTGTGTGTGACTGTGTGTGTGACGAAGTGCATACATGTATCCATAGGCCTTTGTAAGCACTTCAGGCTGTTACAAGATGGGGTGCCATAGATAATCTGTATTAGTTACTGTTATTATATTACCAAGACATAGACCCATAATTAAAAAAATAAATACCTGCTGTCAAAACTTGGAGCCATAAACTATGATAAAGGCAGATGTGTGACTGCGAAAATCATAGGGTCATAATTTTATGTTTTGTGTCATTTTTGTCCATTTGAGTGGCAAGGTCTATGTTACAGAGCACACAGTGATGGCAGAGGAGCAAGCAGCAGATTATGATCAGGTGGTTCAAGACCTGACTGGTTTGCTAGCCAATGAGGCAGTTCCTGTCACTGTCGTTGACTTCCAAAGAAAAGATGCTAGTAAGCAGATGTTTTTAGATTCAGTAACCTGTTAAAAAGTGTTAGAAAAGGAATCAGAAGACCGCTCAACAAAAACTGAGAATAATTAAGATGAGACTTCAACCAGTTTAAAAAGAAAAGAAAAAAGAGAACCCTTGAATATTAAGGACTGTGGGGTGATTTACAATTTTACACTGCTACAAAACATTTCCAGGCTGAACTGAAGCTGGTTGTGGGATTTTGTGCTAAACATGGCCATCTCAGGATGGATGCAGTGGCACTTGACTTTGCATGTCGGTAAGGCTGAGTGCAGCTTGCATTCCATTTCCAGTGAGCATCATCTGACATCATTTTGGGAGTTTGGAAACTCTGGAAGCTTGAAGCACAAGATTTGCAGGCATCATTGCAGAACAGAGGACAGGTTTGGAGCAATGATAACATCAAACTTCTGATTCAAGTCAGGTCCAGATGAAAGTAAAACAGCACAGGACCAGCCCAGGTCACCGTGTGGATGGCCCAACTGCTAGCCCTTTTTGCTTTCAAGTGTTACTTCCATTTATCTGGTTGAAATTTATTTGAAAAGAGAGAGAGAGACAACAACAGGAACTGGTTTATGCCCAAAGTCCAAAATCCAATTAATTGATTTGGGTTCTATGACCCAAATGCTTGCAGAAAATCTTAATGTTAAATTTTTGTTCAGGGA
>JABMCL010000307.1:620000-657500 GCA_018857735.1 Alviniconcha marisindica | reverse complement strand
GCGTGTCTCGCATGTATTCATGCCAACATGTAAACAGATTGTTCTGGACCCAGTGTGCGTGTCTCGCATGTATTCATGTCGACATGTAAACAGATTGTTCTGGACCCAGTGTGCGTGTCTCGCATGTATTCATGTCGACATGTAAACAGATTGTTCTGGACCCAGTGTGCGTGTCTCGCATGTATTCATGTCGACATGTAAACAGATTGTTCTGGACCCAGTGTGCGTGTCTCGCATGTATTCATGTCGACATGTAAACAGATTGTTCTGGACCCAGTGTGCGTGTCTCGCATGTATTCATGTCGACATGTAAACAGATTGTTCTGGACCCAGTGTGCGTGTCTCGCATGTATTCATGTCGACATGTAAACAGATTGTTCTGGACCCAGTGTGCGTGTCTCGCATGTATTCATGTCGACATGTAAACAGATTGTTCTGGACCCAGTGTGCGTGTGTCTCGCATGCATTCATGTCGACATGTAAACAGATTGTTCTGGACCCAGTGCGTGTGTCTCGCATGTATTCATGTCGACATGTAAACAGATTGTTCTGGACCCAGTGTGCGTGTCTCGCATGTATTCATGTCGACATGTAAACAGATTGTTCTGGACCCAGTGTGCGTGTCTCGCATGTATTCATGTCGACATGTAAACAGATTGTTCTGGACCCAGTGTGCGTGTCTCGCATGTATTCATGTCGACATGTAAACAGATTGTTCTGGACCCAGTGTGCGTGTCTCGCATGTATTCATGTCGACATGTAAACAGATTGTTCTGGACCCAGTGTACGTGTCTCGCATGCATTCATGTCAACATGTAAACAGATTGTTCTGGACCCAGTGTGTGTGTGTCTCGCATGCATTCATGTCAACATGTAAACAGATTGTTCTGGACCCAGTGCGTGTGTCTCGCATGTATTCATGTCAACATGTAAACAGATTGTTCTGGACCCAGTGCGTGTGTCTCGCATGTATTCATGTCAACATGTAAACAGATTGTTCTGGACCCAATGTGTGTGTCTCGCAGACTGCAGATGCTGGTCAGCAGCAGAGGGAGGCCTCACATCATCACCGCAGCTATTTCTCCGCATGATTCTGGCTTCTTCATCACTATTCAGGCAGCCATTAGGGTAAGTGTGCGGACAGTCTTTAATTGTCACCACAAATGTCACCATGCCACAAGGGTACGTATGCTGATGTCATTACCACTCATGTCCTAATTAGTTTATGTATTACTAGCAGGCTGTCATTAGGGTAAGTGTGCTGACATTCTTTGTCACCACAAATGTCTCCACCCCACTAGGGTACATATGTTGACGTCGTGCGAGTATATGTGTTTGTGTGTGTGTGTGTCATTTTGCAGCTTGATAAAGGGGATTGCCCTGAAAATTTCCAGGTTGTCTTGTGTCCCAGTAAATAGCGTTCTTTCCAACCTTTTATGTGTTTGGATCGCAGTTTCCGTGCACTTCATTCCTTCTTGTTTCTGCATGCCTGGCAGGAGGCGATACTGGATGAGATGTGCTGCCTTGCCCTTCATGGTGTTCTCGGCTTGGAGCACCGCGCGAAGCCCGAACACCCGGATGGGGTGTGCGTCACCACGCTGGTCTCCCTTGAGCTGCCGCCAGAGACAGGGTTGCCTGCTGTGCGAGACAAGTCGTACGCGTGGGTCCCCATCACAAAGGAGTCGCATGTGAATACTATACGAAGAGGGCTGGAAGGACACCTTGTTAAATGTGTAGGTAGACAAGTCCAATGATGGCGTTATTTAGAAAGGTTGACAGACTGCAGCCTGTAACATTCCTGCTGTTTGGGGCTGTCAAGATGCTGCGTTGAAGTGTTACTGTTGAAAGGTAGTGATATGAAGACAGCTCTTAAAGCACTCACCCTCCCTCATCATGATGGTTGTCATAATTTCTGCACTACAAGGTGCTTCTGGGTATAAGATGCACCCTCCTGAAACTGGGCTTGAACATGAAAACATCCACAAATGAGGTGCCCCTTGATATAAAGCACACCAGTTCTCTCTGCAGTAGCAAACATCTGGTACATGCATGGCGGGACCTTGTCTGGTGCAGTGAAGTGTGTTGCGGCCTGGTTACAACATCTGGTACATGCATGGCGGGACCTTGTCTGGTGCAGCGAAGTGTGTTGAGGCCTGGTTGCAACATCTGGTACATGCATGGCGGGACCTTGTCTGGTGCAGCGAGGTCTGTTGCGGGGCCTGGTTACAAATGACAAGACCGTGCCAGGCTGTTCCATCTTGCAGGAGCAACATCTGGTACATATATCGTGTGACCCTGCTCAGGGTGGTTATGGGTAATGTTTTGCATTCCGGTCACAAGTGACTCGACTTCGATGCCAAGTGCAGCACGCCTGCAGTAGCGAATGCCAGACACAGCGTTACATTCCCTTGTGCAGGAGGGCCGTGTCAAATGTTTTGCGGCCTGGATACTTGGATTGCTTGTGGCCACGATGAGGAAGTCCCTGTGGAGTATCTGAGCCATGTCGCATTCAAATGTAATGTGAATCCATCCAGTCTGAAAGTTAGAAACCTTGGTGTACATTTTGGTCAAATGCTGTCCATGGAACATCAGCGTAATCATTCATGCAAAGCCATGCATGTTGAGCTGAGAGAAACTGGGAAAATCAGACGGTATAGGTCTCACCGTTGATGTGGCAAACAATGTAATTAATCTGGGGGGGGCTTTTGTGATCTCGACACTTGATGAATGAAAATTTCTTTTGGCTGGACTCCCGGATGTACCTCTGGTGGAGTTTATGTACCTTGCATTTACTCACATGCCAGGTGAGAGTTACTGTTGATGTGGCAGATAAAGTCATTTTGGCCTTTGGAACTCAATACTTGATGACTGCAATTTTCTTTTGGCTGGATTCCCAGATGTACTTTTGGTGGAGTTTATGTCCCTTGCATTTACTCACATGCCAGGCGAGAGTTATTGTAGGTGACTCAGGTCTTTGTTGCTGTATTTGTGTGATGTCTTTCACGTGCTAGTTAACTCCCTTGTTTGATGACTGTGCAATCCTCTCCACTGGTTGCCGGAAAAAGCAAGGATCGGGTACAATGTTGCTGCTCTTTGTTGCCAATGCCTGCATTGTGACACATTTCCTATCTTTCTAGACTCCTTGTCCCATGTTCCAACGATAACTCACAGGATGCACCTCTCTCGCTTATTCTAAAGAGCTGCGGCACAAGATCCTAAGAAACTCATTTTGTCCCAGCACTCACAATTCTCTTCCTCTCGCCATCAGACAAAGCGCATCAGTCATTTCTTTCAAATCCCTTCTCAAAACACACTTGTTCACTAATTCTTTCTTAAATCAACTGTCAGATGAAACACTGTGTGTGTGTGTGTGGTAATTTATGTTTTTTGTTCTCTAGTTGATTTCATGTATGGAGTGGATCCATAATTAGCTTCCATGAAGCTGTTGTGATATAATTTTATATACTAATCTTACTGTGCATGTTAACTTGTAGGCTACACATGGATGCTTTGTTTTTGTAAAGTGATACGAGCTTGCTTTTTAATTGGAAAGAGCACTGTGAAAAGAAAGTAGCTGGAAGTATACACACATTCACATTGTGATATTGCCTGCCTTATGTGAAGTTGTTTCATTAAAAACGAAAGAAGTGTGTGTGTGTGTGTGTGTGTGTGTGTGTGTGTGTGTGTGTGGTTTTTGCATGTAGGCATGTGTGTGTGTGTGTGTGTGTGTGTGTGTGTGTGTGTGAGACTACTGTAGGTTTCTGAATGACAAAAGTAAAGTTGTAACAGTGACAGGCTCATTTTGTGCAACACTTTAGTCACCAGATGTAAATGTACTTTGTACATGAATACTGGACATACGCACACAAACCTCAAGTGACAACACCCGCATTCACACACATCCAGCCCCATGCAAAAAAAGAAAGAAAAATCAATGCTACTGACATTCTTGTTTGTGCTATGGATACAGTCTTAATGAATATGGTTCTGCTCACTGCCACATGAGTTGTAAACATTCTAAATTCGTACCAAGAACAGCAGTTTTATCCCAGTCTTGGTGAAATGCAGAAGCAGGTCACACGCACAATCCTCTCACCCTATGAAATACATTCACCAATGTACAGTTGCATGTACTGGGTGGCCCCCGTTTCTCTGTTGACAGTTTAAAGCATAAGTAAATTTCAATATAATTGTCGGAGCCAAGAAAATTTATATCCCGTAGTAAACTCCACTACCCTGAAAAAATGCAATAAAACCCTCAATTGCCCAGGGTAACTCTCACCTGGCATGTGAGTGAAAAAAAATAAAAAAATTCCACCAATGGTCCTCTAAGAATAAAAACCCAAATTGCCTACAATAACTCGCCTAGCATTTGAGCAAAACAAAAAAACACTAAAATTCACCAAAGAGTTACCATAAGTGATTCAGGTCTTTGATTTTGTGTTCAAGTGATGTCTTTTGAGCACTACTTTGTTAATGCTACACAAACGCTCGTGGCCTCATTCTGTTTCTGCTGATATCATGAGAATACATTGAAATATGATGTCACTGACGATGATGAACAGAATTAGTAATTGGATTTGAATGTCCTGTCATCCACACAGGGTCACCTCAGGACAGTCAAACTCCTTCCTCACCTCAGGACAATCAAACTCCTTCACAAGCAAATTCGCATTTTGAAAATTCTCATGTATAAACCTTTTTTCAAGTCAATCCACAAAACCAGTCCCTATGCAAACATACATACATGAACATCAAACATATTTTTTTGAAGAGCGAGTCCTTTCAGTATTACCCCTGTTAAAAGAGCACATAAGGCTAGAACATGCTGGTATCATCAACCATTCCGCGTAATGTATCGATACCAGATTAAAGAAAAATATAAAAAAGGAATGGACAGAAACAAACAATAAACATGTTATATAAATGCATAATGGCAAATACCAATGCCATACGGAAGCAAGCTGCACATACCACCTACCAACTCATTTCCTACTGCTCTACAAGAGCCATAGAAAATTAAAAAAATTAAAGAATTGGGGGGGGGGGGAGTTTTCCAGAGAAAAAAGTCAGGAGAATGGACCATTGGCAGAAAAATGACAAGACAGAAAGAGCACACAGGCAATGAACAGTGTGTGGAACCTCCACACACTGGAAGATATGTAAAAACAACAACAGCCATTGAACAACTCTATCAAAACTCTCGCAAACGCACACACACACATATCTACCTAGATAGATATGAACTGAACCACTGGCCAGTTGCTCTTGAACGGCACTTTGCTTTGTGAAAGATTGCTTTGATAATGAAAGAGCACTGTGGACAGCATGTACAGAAGTGAATGAATAATGGCATCACAAGTTACATAAACTCACTTTCAACAACACTGTGCACAAAGCACTATTTATAATACTTATACACAAAGGCTGAAGAAAACGATGCTGAGACTGCCTCATCCACATCTGATGGTGATGGCCAAATCCTTGCAGAGTAAGATCTGGGAATGCTGTGGGTCACATCATGCATGCTGAGGTTTCTCAGCGAGGCTGAAGGAAATGAGAACAGGCCCTCAAACAGACCCACCCACACCGAAAAGCTACAGGGCAAGAGTTACACTGAGCTTGTCCTACTCCGCAGTCTAATATACATCCGTCTACCAACTCTGATCTGAAAAGGTACTAAGAAAGGACAGGAAACTCTGCAGTCTACTATACATCTGTCTACCAACTCTGAAAAGGTACTAAGAAAGGACAGGAAACTCTGCAGTCTACTATACATCTGTCTACCAACTCTGAAAAGGTACTAAGAAAGGACAGAAAACTCTGCAGTCTACTATACATCAGATACCAACTCTGAAAAGGACTAAGAAAGGACAGAAACTCTGCAGTCTACTATACATCTGTCTACCAACTCTGATCTGAAAAGGTACTAAGAAAGGACAGGAAACTCTGCAGTCTACTATACATCTGTCTACCAACTCTGAAAAGGTACTAAGAAAGGACAGGAAACTCTGCAGTCTACTATACATCTGTCTACCAACTCTGAAAAGGACTAAGAAAGGACAGGAAACTCTGCAGTCTACTATACATCTGTCTACCAACTCTGATCTGAAAAGGTACTAAGAAAGGACAGGAAACTCTGCAGTCTACTATACATCTGTCTACCAACTCTGATCTGAAAAGGTACTAAGAAAGGACAGGAAACTCTGCAGTCTACTATACATCTGTCTACCAACTCTGATGAAAAGGTACTAAGAAAGGACAGGAAACTCTGCAGTCTACTATACATCTGTCTACCAACTCTGAAAAGGTACTAAGAAAGGACAGGAAACTCTGCAGTCTACTATACATCTGTCTACCAACTCTGATCTGAAAAGGTACTAAGAAAGGACAGGAAACTCTGCAGTCTACTATACATCTGTCTACCAACTCTGATCTGAAAAGGGACTAAGAAAGGACAGGAAACTCTGCAGTCTACTATACATCTGTCTACCAACTCTGATCTGAAAAGGTACTAAGAAAGGACAGGAAACTCTGCAGTCTACTATACATCTGTCTACCAACTCTGATCAAAGGTACTAAGAAAGGACAGGAAACTCTGCAGTCTACTTACATCTGTCTACCAACTCTGAAAAGGACTAAGAAAGGACAGAAAACTCTGCAGTCTACTATACATCTGTCTACAACCAATCTGAAAAGGTACTAAGAAAGGACAGGAAACTCTGCAGTCTACTATACATCTGTCTACCAACTCTGATCTGAAAAGGTACTAAGAAAGGACAGGAAACTCTGCAGTCTACTATACATCTGTCTACCAACTCTGATCTGAAAAGGTACTAAGAAAGGACAGGAAACTCTGCAGTCCAAACTTTTACATTACGAAAAGGTACAAGAAAGACAAAACTCTGTCTACCACACTCTGATCTGAAAAGGGACTAAGAAAGGACAGGAAACTCTGCAGTCTACTATACATCTGTCTACCAACTCTGAAAAGGTACTAAGAAAGGACAGGGAACTCTGCAGTCTACTATACATCTGTCTACCAACTCTGATCTGAAAAGGGACTAAGAAAGGACAGGAAACTCTGCAGTCTACTATACATCTGTCTACCAACTCTGAAAAGGTACTAAGAAATGACAGGGAACTCTGCAGTCTACTATACATCTGTCTACCAACTCTGATCTGAAAAGGTACTAAGAAAGGACAGGAAACTCTGCAGTCTACTATACATCTGTCTACCAACTCTGATCTGAAAAGGTGCTAAGAAAGGACAGAAAACTCTGCAGTCTACTATACATCAGAATACCAACTCTGAAAAGGTACTAAGAAAGGACAGGAAACTCTGCAGTCTACAATACATCTGTCTACCAACTCTGAAAAGGTACTAAGAAAGGACAGAAAACTCTGCAGTCTACTATACATCTGTCTACCAACTCTGATCTGAAAAGGTACTAAGAAAGGACAGGAAACACTGCAGTCTACTATACATCTGTCTACCAACTCTGATCTGAAAAGGTACTAAGAAAGGACAGGAAGACTTCATTTGCACACATGCATGCATGCACGCATACACGTGCGTGCGCGCACACACACACACACACATGTATACACACACACACATGTATATATACACACACACACACACACACACACATGTACACACATACACACATGTATACACACACACACACATGTATACACACACACACACACACACACACACACACACACACACACTTTTATAGATTCAAACAAAGACTATACCAAAAGAACTCAAAACATTCCTCTATTCAGCAAATCAGAAATTATATAAACGATGTGATTAACAAATGCAACATAGATATCAAATCAATTCCAGTTCTCCCAACATCACCTCAAATGCCACAGTGTGAACATATAAATGCCAAATTTGATACTGATTGTACTGATTTGAACAAAAGTGAATCTACAAACATTTTAACTATAGAAGTAAGAGAACGTCTAATTAATAACTATCAAAATCATATTAAGATTTTCACTGATGGTTCCGTTCTGGACTCATTAGATAGTGGAGCAGGATTTGTCATTCCTGAATTAAAAGTACAAAAGTCGTTTTACTTAGGGAAGGGTTTTTCTATATTCACATCTGAGTTATATGCAATATTAATGGCATTAAACTACATATGCAATATTCAGTTAGCAATATTTAATTTTTTGATCTGTGTTGGCTCAGAATCAGTTCTATATGCACTGGAAAACTGGGGCTGTAAAATGAGAGGGGACATACTTTATGAAGTAAAGTATTTAATACATTGCATCATGTATAGGGGTATTGGGATTGAGTTTTGTTGAGTACCATCTCATTGTGGTCTTTATTGGAATGAAATATCAGATAAATTAGCTAAACAAGATGCAATGAAAAACATGTCTGAAACATCATACAGTAACCTACCAGCATCGTCTCATGAGATTCAAACATTACTTGAGAAGAATGTGTATAAGCACATTGAAAAAAGTTAATTTGCGATACTTTCTTGTTCGAGGCATTTAGCAAAAGTAATCTACAAGCTACGTCTAAATACATGGAACACTAAACATTCACAGAAAGTGACATGCGTTTGTAAAAATATCCTATCTGTTAAACACATACTACTTGAATGTCCTGTTACCACAGAGATATTTCAGAAAAATGGATATGACTTTAATGTCTGCAACAACGTAAGAGATATTTTGTATAATATTGATATTATCAATTCTATTGTTAAACAGATTGTTCATAGTCCTGTGGGTAAGCTAGTATAATATAAAATCTATGTTTTTTGTTTTTGTTTAGTTTTTTTGGTCTAATATCACCTCAGTGTGAACTGACATAAAATAAAACATTGATTGATTGATTCACACACACACACACATAGGAATCACCAATGCAGTTTTAAAACTAACTGCGATCAAAGTGTGCCTTGGCACAATTTTAAACTGATGCTTGAGGCAATTCAATTCAATTAAAAAAAATTTAATCATCCCACAAGGGGCAATTTTGTTGTGGTCAGGGTGGGCTTGTAAAAAGAAGAAGAAAAAGAATAATAATACTGTGATTGGGTGGGTTAACCGAGATGTGAAGGGATCTTGCTGGACCCCCATGACATTCCTTCCTCAATCGGCCCGGACGATATGGGCACACAATGTGCCAGCTCTCACAAATGCTGCCATCCACCTCAAAGGATGCTAGGTCCCTGTGCACTTTTTCCCCATCAGGAGCATATCCTCAGGCCTGGCGGTCTTCTGCAGGGTGTCCTGGAACTCCTCTCATAAATGCTGATGTCCTCCTTAAAGGCTGCCAGGTCCTGTGCACCTTCTCCATCAGGAGCAGATCCTCAGGCCTGGCGGTCTTCTGCAGGGTGTCCTGGAACTCCTCTCATAAATGCTGATGTTCTCCTTAAAGGTTGCCAGGTCCTGTGCAGTTTCTGTCAGGAGCAGATCCTTGACCTGGCGGTCTTCTGCAGGGTGTCCTGGAGCTCCTCTCATAAATGCTGATGTGCTCCTTAAAGGCTGCCAGGTCCTGTGCGGCTTCTCCATCAGGAGCAGATCCTCGGGCCTGGCGGTCTTCTGCAGGGTGTCCTGGAGCTCCTCTCACGAATGTTGCTGTTGTCCTTAAAGGCTGCCAGGTCCTGTGCACCTTCTCCATCAGGAGCAGATCCTCAGGCCTGGCGGTCTTCCGCATGGAGTTCTACAGCTCCTCTCACAAATGCTGCCGTCCTCCTTAACTTCTGGCTGCAGCTGAGCTTCGGGAGACTGTGCATCTGTAGTGTAGCGGCCCCACACTATGCTCGGATCAGAGTGAATAATTTCCCCATCTCTGTCTCAGTGCCTCAAATGTGCCACCGACTGCAGCTGTGCTTTGAGAGACTGTGCATCTGTAGTGGCCTCACAGTATGTTTGGATCAGTGTAAGGAACTTCCCCATCTCTGTTTCAGTGCCTCAAATGTGAAACTGATTGAGCTGGACTAAGTGTTCAAATACGGCAAACCATGGCTGACACTCAGCCATGTAAAGTCAGAAACCATTAAAATTGTAAGCACAAATAAATGCAGCTTTTGTAATGTTTTGATTTGGTAAATTGTACATAATATACCCAAAAAAACACACCAACACCTGAATTACTGGTAGTTTGACTTCTTACCATTAAAATTGTAAGTACAAATAAATGAAGTCTGGGTAATGCTTTGGTTAGGTAAACTGTACATACATATTATACAAAAACACACCAATAATCACTGGTAGTTTAACTCCTTTCAGACAAGGAATATTGTAAGCATGCAGTGTCCATATTCACAGTCAACAAAAATGGTGTGTTTATGTGTGTGCATCTGTCTTTGTTGTGTGTATGCATTTGTTCATGTATGCCTCTGTATGTGCATTTATGTGTGTGTGTGTGTGTGTGCACGTGCGTGCATGCATGTGTTTGTGTGTGTGCGTGTGTGCATGTGTGTGTGTGTGCGTGTGTGTGTGTGTGCGTGTGTGTGTGTGTGTGTGTTGTGTGTGTGTGTGTGTGCAATGTAGTCCGAACATACACTTGCATCTTTCATTACAGCAACAGTATCACAAACACGTAAGTGTAAGTTATTTGCAAATAATAATGGTATACTTTACCGCAGCTACCCTACGGCCCTTGGTGCTTTACAGTGAAAAACAACAGCCACATACAGGCTACATATGCAGTATTTATCATTCCAAACAATACTCTGTGTATGTACACACAGGGTTAGGTGGGGAAGGGCAGTACATAAGTTGGTGTTTTACGCCCAGTCAACCAGTGTGGTTATATCAGGGCAAGGGGGGTGGGGCAGGGTGGGGTGGGGGGGGGTGGGGGGTGGATGGGTGAGAGATCAAAAGAACAATTTGTGACCACAGAAGAAGGGAAAAGCATGAGACAAAATTTCAGCAGCTGGGTTGCAAGAAACATGGCAGGAGGTAGGTTTTGAGATTGCTTCTGACAGAATATGAAGCAAGAAGGCAATGAGCCAACACAGGGCGTACCAAACCTGCAGGCAGTCAGTAAAGACTACTCACCATCAAAGACCACAATCCGCAACGTGCACGAGACTTAATTCACAGTCAATGTCCTTCATGCAGCAGTTAGTCAGTAACTGGTCAACAAATTTACCTAACAAATTCAGGGGTCTGTGAGTCAAGGATTTCTATGCACTATAAATTATCCTGTGTACTATAAATTATCCCATGTACTATAAACCATCCTTTGTACTATAAATTATCCTGTGCAGTACACATTATCCTGTGTACTATAAATCATCCTGTGTAGTCTAAATTATCCTGTGCACTATAAATCATCCGGTGTCGTATAAATTATCCCACGTAATACAAATTATCCTGTGTACCATAAATCATCCTGTGTACTATAAATTATCCTGAGTATTATAAATCATCTTGTGTACTATAAATTATCCTGTGCACTATAAATCATCCTGTGTACTATAAATGACCATGTGCACTAATAAAGTACTTATCTTCATAACCCCAAGCTATTCCCACACAAACTGTGGGTTTTTTCAATGTCACGTCATGCTGCACAGTATTCTCCTTTCATCCAAATTCTTCCAAAGGGAAAAAAAAAATCTGATTTTCTCCCACCTCTTCTTCCCCATGTCCAATGCCATCTAAAGAAGACAATGAAAACTGTCAAGGGTATTCTAACAGCTGTAAAACAATTAATCCATATATATTATACACTATATATATATATATATACTAGTTGCAGAATTGATGTTTTTCTGTATATAATCTGTCCTAATTGCCACTACACAACAAGGAAGCTGAAGCTGAAATATTCATCACTGAAAACAGATATGACAGCACATGTACCCTTGATGGACATTTCCAATACTCAAACAATTACACTGATTCCTACAACAATAGCAACAACAAAGAGACGTGAAAACAAACCAAAATAAGGTGCTGAACAACCATTAAAACATATTGGCAAAATGACAGTGGATATGTGCAATGTCCCCAAAATGGAAAGATGTCAGCGCCTTAATAGCTTCACCGAGACAGTGGTAAAAGAAACAGTGGGATGAGAGCGTATAAAACTGAAAACGACGGCAGCAACAAAATGACAGTGAATATGTGCAATGTCTTCAAAGTGGAAAGATGTCAATGCCCTAATAGCTTCACCAAGACAGTGGTAAAAGAAACAGCGAGATGACAGTGTATAATACTGTGAAAACCACAGCAGCAATGAGATGACAGTGTATAATACTGTGAAAACCACAGCAGCAAACCTTCCCACACTGAAAAGCATCAACCTGACGGGATGTAGAGGACAGGAGAGCACCTGCCCTCATGCTGAGCTACTGTCGACATACAGGCAAACTTTTGGGCACTCTTTGGCACTGCACATCGATGTGTGTTTTGCTTGTCTCCGCAGTTTTGTATCTGTGGCTTCATTTAATACAGTTGTGGTGGTGCTGGAAACCCAACAGGTACTGTGTGAAGGCAGAAGATGAATTTGATCAAATATGTATTTCAGAACATTAATTCCTACTCCCAAAAACAACAACAACAAAACGTATGTATTTCAGAACATAAACATTTTTTAAAGTACACATTTCAGAACTTTTTCCTTTTTTTGGGAAGCAATACATTTATTTCTGCATGCTGTTGGCTCCTTGTATCTATTCCCATGCCATTTAGTTCCCTTCTGCATGTTAGATATCATCAAGTAAGTAAGCTGGTGTTTTACACCCAGTCAACTGGTGCGGTTATAGATATTATCAAGCTTCAAAAGAAGCAACCAAACTTTTAAGTATCTTTTCACCGGGCACACTAAGCAAATGTATACAAATCTGTTCCTGATTATAAGACTACAGGAACCCAGAATGAGAGGCAACATTTTGACAGAATAATTCAACTTGAAAAAAATCCACTGTGCCACTGTGCTATGGACAGAAACTTATCATCATTTTGCACAGTTTTCAAAGGTGTGGACACTTGAAGACATGTGAATCTTCTTTCAAGCGTGCATGCGTATATATATATAGTACAAATGGCACAGAGTACCGTTCCACTGCTGTTCCTGATCACAAAAGGACCAGAACCAGGAATGAAGATGAAATGTTTTGAAACTGAAAGAAGGAAACAACTGATTATGGCACTATTTCAACAACAACAACAAAAATTCATTTTGCACAGTGGTCACATGCCTCAACACACTACGCTACATATACACATGCACACACGCACGCATGCATGCACACATGCACGCACGCATGCACACACACACACACACACACACACACACAAAATGCACTGCACAGTAAACACATCAATCATCTTCCCTCAACAGGTGGGGTTTTTTCTCCATAAAACGGCCTGCCTTTCGAAATTATTTACATTCTCTTGACAACCACGTTTCACTTGTTCTTCTGGGAAGAGTTCCCTTTTGGCATGCATAACCACTGATGGGAAGTACCATTTTCCATCTCCACCATTACCGTCACCTTTATGTGACAAGTCTTTACAGGTCCTCAACAGCCACATCCTTGAGATCTCCGTGGGTATCCCACGTTTCATCAGTGCCCCCACCCCCACACTCCACCCTTTGCTCTGTCTTCATTTAAGGTGTAGACTGTGCCACTGCAGAACCAGATGCAGACAGCAAGGAAAGTGTCGCTGAAGCTCTCATTGAGCCACTGATGTCTGACCTATGGAGACAGAAAATGGGTGCAGCACGAGGCCAGGGCATTTCCTAGGTCCGCCATCACCACCACCACCACCTCCAGCACCAGCACTGTCACCACCATCACCATCGCCACCACCCAACCATCACCGCCATCACCATCGCCACCACCCAACCATCACTGCCATCTCCACCGTCACCATCTCCACCACCCAACCATCACTGCCATCTCCACCATCACCATCTCCACCACCCAACCATCACTGCCATCTCCACCACCCAACCATCACTGCCATCACCACCATCACCATCTCCACCACCCAACCATCACTGCCATCACCATCGCCACCACCCAACCATCACCACCACCCAACCATCACTGCCCCCACCACCATCACTGTCTCTATCACTTTCACCACAACCATCACCGCCACCCCCACCACCATCACTGTCACCACTTGGCACCTTCATCACCATCACCATTTCGTTTCTCAGCAGAAGCGACTTTCAGAGCCTGCATTCACAGCACCCACTGTGTGACACAGGACTGATATAATATACATTGCTGTGGATTTATACTGAACTCTGGACTCACTGCCATTTAGTCTTCCATAATGCCAGTGTATCTGACCCAAATGCTTTCAACTTTGCAGGAAGATTGAAGATATAATAGTCCACATCAAATGATTTCTGATAAATTACTTCATTTGATTTGTGTGCTGTGTGTGCGTGTGTGTGTACACATGCATGTGTTTGCACGTGCATGGCATATTCATGCATGTGTGGTATGTGTACATGCATCTGTGTGTGTGTGTGTGTGCGCGCATGTGCATGTGTGCATGCGTGCATGCATGCACATGTGTAGATGTGGGTGTGCACATGTCTGTGCATTTGAATCTTTTGTGTACATATGTATGTATGAGTGAAAATACTCAAATACGGTGTCAGCCCTTAGGGCCATTACAGGTTGTTGCCATTATTATCATCGTTAAACACTGTTGTTAGATGATGGCGCATGGTGCTCAAAACCTACCAGGTTTGCTGGCCAGGTGTTTGCGCACAGCGGGCTGAAACTTAGGCTTGAAGCAGCATTGTTGGATGATGGTAGGAAACTCTTCCACACTGCGCACTTTCCGTGTCGCCTGTCGGTCTTCCTTCTCTGCATCTCTGATCAGTGAGTTCCAGTCACGGTCATACTGCAGGCAAGATATCAGTAACAGTTTCAAGGTGACGAAGAAGCCATTTGGTGTCTGGAAGATATTTTTCCTTAGGATTGTTGGCTCCAATAATATGATTAACATTTACAGGATTCCAGTGGACTTCCTCATCAACTTACATAGCAATGCACACAAACACACAAGCACTCTCTCTCTCTCTCACACACACACACACACATTCACATACACACATAGTCACACACATAGTCACACACATACACACATACACACACACACACACACACACACACATCAACATGTGCACACACACACACACACACACACACATCAACATGTGCATACACACACACACACACACAAACACACACATCAACATGTGCACACACACACACACATTAACACATGCACCCACCGACACACACACATCAACATGTGGCACACACACACACACACACACACACACACACACACCACAAACAGACCTACCCGCAATGACTCCAGATGAGCAATGATATACAGCGCATACTTGGCCCTTGTGAGAGCCACATTCATCCGCCTTTTGTCTGCCATGAACCTGCAGATTTTTTTTTTAAAGGTCAAATCAGTATCTTGATCTTTCTTTGAAAATCTCTTCACTAGTCTAGATGTTCAGTTTATCATTAGAATTTCTAAAAACATTTTAACAAAGTGTTATTTTATGATTGTCTTACAATGTGAACAACATCATATCAAAATAGACTTTGCCTGAATTAAAAGAACTCCTCACCAGAGATTAAAACACCATCACAAACAACATGTGTGCATGTGCGCATGCATAAATGCATGGGTGTGGGTGTGTGAGGGGGGTGTATGGGGATGTCAGAAGATTGGTGTGTGTGAAGTGTTGGTGGGGGGGGGGGGGGGGTGGGTGGGGGTGGAGTTGTGGAGATGTAGGATATGTCGGAGGTGTGTGTGTGTGTGAGGTTGGTGTGTGCACTGTTGGGGGGGATGTCAGGAGTGTTGGTGTGTGTGTGTGTGTGGGGGGGGGGGGGGGTATGTGTCAGGGGTTTGTGTGTGAGGTATATGTGTGTGTGTGTGTGTGTTGTGTGGAGGGGGGGTATGTCAGGAGGTGTCAGGGGTATATATACTTGTGTGTGAAGTGTGTGAGGGTATGCCAGAGGATGTCAAGGGGGGGGGGGGGGGTATGTTAGGAGGTATGTCAGGAGTGTTGGTGTGTGAGGTGTGAAAGGGCATGTCAAGATGGATGTCAAGAGGTGTTGGTGTGTGAGATGTGTGTGTGGAGTATGCCAGGAGGTATGTCAAGTGTGTGTGTGGGGGGGGGGGGTATGTTAGGAGGTATGTCAGGAGTGTTGGTGTGTGAGGTGTGTAGGGGCATGTCAAGAGGGATGTCATGAGGTGTTGGTGTGTGTGAGGTGTGTGTGTGTGTGTGTGGGGGGGGGGGGGGGGGGGTATGTCAGGAGTGTTGGTGTGTGTGAGGTGTGTGAGTGGGGGTATGTTGGGAGGTATGTCAGGAGATGTGGGCATGTGCATGTGCACACAACTGCATGTGTGCGCATCTATACATGCACATATTTCTTTCCCTCTTTCAGATCCACCTATCCAGTTTACTGGATGTTATAAACCCACTCAGACATTCTCTCATGTGCACACACACACACGCACGCACACACACACACATGCACACACACGCATGCACACACACACACACATACACACACACACACACATACATGCACATTTCAAGGACTTCAGTCATTTGAGAAATTCACTGTTGCAAACAATGGTCATCCCTTAAACGCGCAGACGATTTACCTTCAAAAACAACAACAACAACAGCAAAACACCTAGTAAAAGACCTAACAGATCCAGTGAATGAAATGCTGCATGCATTACGTACCCAATGCCTCCAGAATAACTGTTGGCACGCACACAGGAAAGGATGATGACATGCTTCTCTCGCCCTTGAAACCCGTCGACTGTGTTGACCTCAACGTTTTGGATCCCTCTGCCCACCGAGACAAAGATTATCCAAGGATGACGCCACACGGGAATCGAAGCTCACAGGAAATTAACAGCACTCAACCGATGTCACAAGTACAAGAAGGGACCCAACACCAGAGATCTGAATCAGCTAGGGTAACTCACCTGGCATACAAGCCAAGAGAACATAAACTCCCCCAACGGTACATCCTCAAAAGAGGCTGCAGGTGTGGCACATATTTACACCTGCATCCTCAGCGACACAGCCATAGGCGTGTACAGTATAAGACCAAATCTATATTTCAAGATCATAGTCCTTTGGTTTCTGTAACTGGCTAGACACACCTTGTATTTCAAAACTATAGTCCTTTGATTTTTTAGACTGGCTAGACACACCTTGTATTTCAAGATTATAGTCCTTTGATTTTTGAAACTGTCTAGACACACCCTGTATTTCAAGATCATAGTCCTTTGATTTTTGAAACTGTCTAGACACACCTTGTATTTCAAGATCATAGTCCTTTGAGTTTTGAAACTGTCTAGACACACCTTGTATTTTAAGATCATAGTCCTTTGAGTTTTGAAACTGCCTAGACACACATTCACTTAAACATTTACATGTGTGCCTTTGAGAAAGCTGCAGTAATTTGAAACAGAAAGCGGCCTACAGTGCTAGTGTAGACTCAAGCTGGGGTTGGGAAGAGGCCGACACAAAACAACTTAGCTTATCCAAAATCAGGTAAGTGTCTTAGATCTAGATCTCGTTCGTCACCATTTAACTGTTGTGTAAGTGTTGTTTTGTAGCTTCATAAAGGGGATTACCCTGAAAATTTGCATGTTGTGTTTTGTCCTAATAAATAGCGTTTTTCTGAACCTTTCATCTGTTTGGATCTTGTTTTAGAACGCTAGCAGTCATTCTGGTATTAGATTTCTTTTTAAAAATTCTCCCGTTATGGCAGAGTTTGGAGGAAGGGTGCCAGAAGGTGAAACTTGGGCATGTGGGAAAACATATTACTTTTTATTTTTTTTATTTTTTTTATTAGTCTTGACCCCATCCAGACACACCCAACTGACCTCTCAAGCAGCTTGTTGCTGACGAGGCGCTTTTGGCCAGCGTAAGGACAGATGATGCCGATGCTCTGTGGTGTGATGCGGAGTCCACAGTTGACCAACTGTTCGCACAGCACGGCTGTGCACTCTGCCTCCACCTCGTTGCTCAGTGTGCTGAGAACAGCATCAACACAAATCACCCGTAAAGCACTTACGCATGCGTCACACGAACACTGGACCCCCTACTTTTTAAGACCAGCCTGAAAAGCAAGCAGAGCTTTTTGCGATCTAAAAGAGGGGTGGTTTTGCAGAGCAATTCACTTACATAAAAAAAGTCAAGGAAAAGTTATAAGGAAAGTAGGGGCATTTGTGGCCAACATTTCTTTTTGTGGTCCAGTGGCATACCCATTTTTGCTTGTTTGTTAATGCATGTAACTTGGTACAACCTGGATATTAAATGGACTTATTCTGGCTATATAGTCATTGAAATTTAAGGTGCACATCATTTTATGCCCCAAACATTTCAATTTTAAAGTAGTAATTAAAAAAAGGCCATCAACAAAACAAAAAAAGCGCAAAAAAAACCTCCACAATTTCTGTATGAGGCATGTTGCCATCAAACTGCCTGGAAATGCTTGGCGCTTATCATAGCTGGGTTCTTGCAGTTGCTTTCCTTCCACTGTTTGTTTTGCAGAGACAAAATCTCTCTCTCTCTCTCTCTCTCTCTCTCTCTCTCTCTCTCTCTCTCTCTCTCTCACACACACACACACACACACACACATATATATATATATACACACACATGCACACAAACAACACAAACACACAAAACACTCTCTCTCACCCCCCCCCCCCCCCACACACACACACACAACACACAAGCAAAAAAAACAACAGACACAACTAACACAAAAAACACTCACACATACATAAACACCACACACACTAAAACACAAAAATACACACACACAACACAGAGAGAGAGAGAGAGACACACACACACCAACACACACACACACACACACACACACACCACACACACAACACACATTTCACACACACACAACACACATGTGTACACACACACACACACACACACACACACACACACACACACACACACACACACAGTGTACACAACACACAACACAAACACTATTTCACACACACACCACTCACACCCAAAAGAGAATTCCTGGCCCCCTTCAACATCAAAGAGGGGGTGGGAAACAGAGGGTTTCTGGCCCACCTTCCTCCACAGGAAAACCCAAACCCGTACCTGAAATCCTCCTTTCAAAAACCTTCCCTGCAGCCATGGCTCCCCCCCCCCCCCCGGGGGGAAATTATTCAATGCAATCAATACAGGTAGTTGATGGAGGATGAGGAGGGGGATGAGGGAGGATGAGGATGAGGTGGGGGTTGGTGGAAGAGGAGGGCATTGGAGGAGGAGGGGTTTGGAGGAGGAAGAGGAGGGGTGGAGGAGGAGGGGGGTTGGTGGAGGAAGAGGAGACGGCTGGTGGAGTAAGAGGAGGGGGTTGGAGGATGAAGAGGGGGGTTGGTGGATGATGATGAGGGGGTTGGAGGAGGAGGGGGGGGGGATTGGAAGAGGAGGAGGGGGGTTGGTGGATGATGATGAGGGGGTTGGAGGAGGGGGGGAGGGGTTGGTGGATGATGAGGAGGGGTTGGAGGAGGGGGGTTGGTGGATGATGAGGAGGGGATTGGAGGAGGGGGGTTGGTGGATGATGAGGAGGGGATTGGAGGAGGAAGAGGAGGGGGTTGGAGGATGAGGAGGAGGAGGGGGGTTGGAGGAGGAGGGTTGGTGGATGATGAGGACAGGGTTGGAGGAGGAAGCTGAAGAAGGAAGAGGAGGGGTTGGTGGAGGAGGGGGTGGGGGAGGAAGAGGTGGGGGTTGGAGGAGGAGGGGGGGTTGGAGGAAGAGGAGAGGGTGGTGGAGGAAGAGGAGGGGGTTGAGGAGGGGGCTGGAAAAAAAAGAGGAGGGGGATTAAGGAGGAAGAGGAGGGGGGTGGAGGAGGAGGGGTTGGTGGAGGAAGAGAAGGGGGTTGATGGAGAATGAGGAGGGGGCTGGTGGAGGAGGAGGCAGAGGGTGGATGGGGGAGGAGGGGGTTGGTGGATGAGGAGGGTGTGGTTGGGGGGGGGGGGGTGGGGGGGAGAGAATTGACTCAGTCACTCACTCATCTGTCCTGAGAAGGTTTCTGTATATATGCTGGCTGGGGAATCGGCAGATGGCTGGGTCCATGCGGTACTGGGTGCGCAGCATCATCACTGGGTTCTCGCTGCACACATCCTGGTAGTTGTTGTACAGCCGTTCAAACAGGGACAGGCCGTAGTTCAGGTTCTGAGCTTTCTGAAAACATGGTCATGAACACAGTTAACAGACTAGGTCAGGCCTTACACTTTTTGATAGTACAGCCACCAGACTAGTTCAGGCACTACGCTTTCTGAAAGTGTAGTCAGTAGACTAGTTCAGGCTTTAAGCTTTCTGAAAGTGCAGTCAGCATAGTCATTCAGGCCTTGCACTTTCTGAAAGTGCAGTCAGCATGGTCATTCAGGCTTCAAGCTTTTTAGAAGTACAGTCAGCAGACTAGTTTAGTCTTCTGAGCTCTCTAAAAGCATGATCATGGTCACAGTCAGCAGACTAGTTCAGTCTTCGGAGCTCTCTAAAAGCATGATCATGGTCACAGTCAGCAGACTAGTTCAGTCTTCGGAGCTCTCTAAAAGCATGATGATGGTCACAGTCAGCAGACTAGTTCAGTCTTCGGAGCTCTCTAAAAGCATGGTCACGGTCACAGTCAGCAGACTAACTCAGTCTTCGGAGCTCTCTAAAAGCATGGTCACGGTCACAGTCAGCAGACTAACTCAGTCTTCGGAGCTCTCTAAAAGCATGGTCACGGTCACAGTCAGCAGACTAACTCAGTCTTCGGAGCTCTCTAAAAGCATGGTCACGGTCACAGTCAGCAGACTAACTCAGTCTTCGGAGCTCTCTAAAAGCATGGTCACGGTCACAGTCAGCAGACTAACTCAGTCTTCGGAGCTCTCTAAAAGCATGGTCACGGTCACAGTCAGCAGACTAACTCAGTCTTCGGAGCTCTCTAAAAGCATGGTCACGGTCACAGTCAGCAGACTAACTCAGTCTTCGGAGCTCTCTAAAAGCATGGTCACGGTCACAGTCAGCAGACTAACTCAGTCTTCGGAGCTCTCTAAAAGCATGGTCACGGTCACAGTCAGCAGACTAACTCAGTCTTCGGAGCTCTCTAAAAGCATGGTCACGGTCACAGTCAGCAGACTAACTCAGTCTTCGGAGCTCTCTAAAAGCATGGTCACGGTCACAGTCAGCAGACTAACTCAGTCTTCGGAGCTCTCTAAAAGCATGGTCACGGTCACAGTCAGCAGACTAACTCAGTCTTCGGAGCTCTCTAAAAGCATGGTCACGGTCACAGTCAGCAGACTAACTCAGTCTTCGGAGCTCTCTAAAAGCATGATCACAGTCACAGTCAAAAGACTAACTCAGTCTTCGGAGCTCTCTAAAAGCATGATCACGGTCACAGCCTGGAGACTAGTTCAGTCTTCGGAGCTCTCTAAAAGCATGATCACGGTCACAGCCAGGAGACTAGTTCAGTCTTCGGAGCTCTCTAAAAGCATGATCACGGTCACAGTCAAAAGACTAACTCAGTCTTCTGAGCTCTCTAAAAGCATGGTCACGGTCACAGTCAAAAGACTAACTCAGTCTTCTGAGCTCTCTAAAAGCATGGTCACAGTCACAGTCAAAAGACTAACTCAGTCTTCTGAGCTCTCTAAAAGCATGGTCACAGTCACAGTCAAAAGACTAACTCAGTCTTCTGAGCTCTCTAAAAGCATGGTCATGGTCACAGCCAGGAGACTAGTTCAGTAAACTACTTCAGGCTTCACACCATCTCAAAATACAGTCAGCAGACTATTTCCAGCTTCAATGAGATAAAAGCAATAACAACTCCAACAACAACAAACAAACAAAATCTGAGGTCCCACGTGAGCAACACACACATTCCTATAGCAACAGAAAAATAACAATGCCCTGGCAATATTCTCCAAAACTGTAAACAAAGGTCATGCAATTAGTTAGACAGGGTAGCATATGACTGCCTTTTCTCAAGGGAACCAACCTGAATATCCCATGGAATACCTGAATATCCCAGTCACACTGGCAGCAAAGAAACATGAAAAGTAGAAACAACTCACACACACACACACAAAAACATAGCGTTACAATACTCCAATGCGCCTGTGTTAGACAATTCTAAGAACCCCATTTCCTATTACATTTATAAAATATGAAAAAAAAATGAGGGGAAAAAAAAAAGAAAAAAAAAAGGGAGAAAAAAAGGGCACATTGTTAATGGCGGACAGCACTCACCGTGGAAAGCACTGTAGGTGGCAGCTGGTTCGGATCCCCAACCAGGAACAGCTTAGTCATGCCATACTGCAGCGGTATGAGACTGTCGAGTTCTGTGGCCTGGGTGGCCTGAGGAATCAACACGCTGCTTGGTTAGGGCTGTGATCCACTTTTGTTCTCGGTCATGACTACATCATGTACCATCATTTACATACTGCTTGGTTAGGGCTGTGATCCACTTTTGTTCACGGTCATGACTACATCATGTACCATCATTTACATACTGCTTGGTTAGGGCTGTGATCCACTTTTGTTCTCGGTCATGACTACATCATGTACCATCATTTACATACTGCTTGGTTAGGGCTGTGATCCACTTTTGTTCTCGGTCATGACTACATCATGCCCATTACTACTGCGGTTTTGGACTGTGTCCACTTCTTTTGCCGGCATGGGCCTCATGTAATCATTACATACCTGCTTGGTTAGGGCTGTGATCCACTTTTGTTCACGGTCAGGACTACATCATGTACCATCATTTACATACTGCTTGGTTAGGGCTGTGATCCACTTTTGTTCTCGGTCATGACTACATCATGTACCATCATTTACATACTGCTTGGTTAGGGCTGTGATCCACTTTTGTTCACGGTCATGACTACATCATGTACCATCATTTACATACTGCTTGGTTAGGGCTGTGATCCACTTTTGTTCACGGTCATGACTACATCATGTACCATCATTTACATACTGCTTGGTTAGGGCTGTGATCCACTTTTGTTCACGGTCATGACTACATCATGTACCATCATTTACATACTGCTTGGTTAGGGCTGTGATCCACTTTTGTTCTCGGTCATGACTACATCATGTACCATCATTTACATACTGCTTGGTTAGGGCTGTGATCCACTTTTGTTCACGGTCAGGACTACATCATGTACCATCATTTACATACTGCTTGGTTAGGGCTGTGATCCACTTTTGTTCTCGGTCATGACTACATCATGTACCATCATTTACATACTGCTTGGTTAGGGCTGTGATCCACTTTTGTTCTCGGTCATGACTACATCATGTACCATCATTTACATACTGCTTGGTTAGGGCTGTGATCCACTTTTGTTCACGGTCATGACTACATCATGTACCATCATTACATACAGCTTGGTTAGGGCTGTGATCCACTTTTGTTCACGGTCATGACTACATCATGTACCATCATTACATACTGCTTGGTTAAGGCTGTGATCCACTTTTGTTCACGGTCATGACTACATCATGTACCATCATTTACATACTGCTTGGTTAGGGCTGTGATCCACTTTTGTTCACGGTCATGACTACATCATGTACCATCATTTACATACTGCTTGGTTAGGGCTGTGATCCACTTTTGTTCACGGTCATGACTACACCATGTACCATCATTACATACTGTTTGGTTAAGTCTGTGATCCACTTTTGTTCATGATCATATGACTATATAATGTACCATCAGCTACTTACTGCTTGGTTACAGCTGTGATCCACTTTTGCTCATGGTCATATGACTACAAGTCACGATGTATGATTGTTACATACTGCTTGGTTAAGGCTGTGATCTGCTTTTGTTCACGGTCATGACTACATCATGTACCATCATTATATACTGCTTGGTTATAGCTGTGATCCACTTTTGTTCACGGTCATGACTACATCATGTACAATCAGCTACATAATGCTTGCTTACGGCTGTGATCCACTTTTGTTCATGGTCATATGACTACATGAACTGAATTGACCTCAATGAAAGTTATAGTGCACCCAAGATTTGTCGGCCTCGCCTACCTCGTCGATGATGGCGCAGGTGAAGTGGTTGTTGTTTCTGCGATTCCCGGTGGCGTTGCGACACAACATGTTGATGATGCGCAGCTGGCCAAAGCTGCTGAGAGTGCCGCACACCACCTGGGGACCCTTCAGCTCTTGATCATAGAGGGCAGTCTTCTCTGCAGGCGTCAGCGTTATGTGCTGCAACAGTGAAGGGAATGGATTAGACCTTTCAGGAGAAAGCACCCTTCAGCTCTGGTGTCAGTGTTATGTGCTGCAACAGTGAAGGGAATGGATTAGACTGTTTTAGGAGAAAGGACCCTTCAGCTCTGGTGTCAGCGTTATGTGCTGCAACAGTGAAGGGAATGGATTAGACTGTTTCAGGAGAAAGGACCCTTCAGCTCTGGTGTCAATGCTATGTGCTGCAACAGTGAAGGGAATGGATTAGATCTTTCAGGAGAAAGGACCCTTCAGCTCTGGTGTCAGCATTATGTGCTGCAACAGTGAAGGGAATGGATTAGACCGTTTTAGGAGAAAGGACCCTTCAGCTCTGGTGTCAGCGTTATGTGCTGCAACAGTGAAGGGAATGGATTAGACCTTTCAGGAGAAAGGACCCTTCAGCTCTGGTGTCAGCATTATGTGCTGCAACAGTGAAGGGAATGGATTAGACCTTTCAGGAGAAAGGACCCTTCAGCTCTGGTGTCAGTGCTACATGCTGCAACAGTGAAGGAATGGGTTAGACTGTTTTAGGAGAAAGGACCCTTCAGCTCTGGTGTCAGTGCTACATGCTGCAACAGTAAAGGGAATGGGTTAGACTGTTTTAGGAGAAAGGACCCTTCAGCTCTGGTGTCAGTGCTACATGCTGCAACAGTGAAGGGAACGGGTTAGACTGTTCCAGGAGAAAGGACCCTTTAGCTCTTGTGCATAGGTGGCAGCGCTCTCTGTCGGCGTCAGTGTTACATGTTGCAACAGTGAAGGGAGGGGACAGGTTGTTTCAGGAGAAAGTCAGGAGTACTGAAACAGCTAGTGTTGTGTGGTGCCACAGTGGAGGGAGGTCTGGTCGTGGCAGCAGTATGTCATGTGTACACACACACACACACACTGAACATATACAAACTTACAGTTACTCATGCACACACACACACACACACACACACACACACACACACACACACACCACACACAATATGTATATACACACAAACTTACAGCTACAAACTCTTATACACACACACACCTTTACACAAACACACAACACACACACACACACACACACACACACACACTCCTTTATACACACACACACACCCTTACACACACACACACGCACACGTACACACACATACACCCTTACACACACACACACACACACACACATGTTAACGCAAACACATGACATTTTTGTCTCCTTTCACCTGCTGTCCTTGGTTGATCTGCCTGGTGAGCACATCTTTTTTCCTCTGCATTTTCTCCATCTCCACCCGCAACGCTTCAGCCTGCAGCAGAAGAAACACATCATCAACCAGTGTTGCCAAGGTTACCCTTGAAGCCAGTGAAAAGCAGCCCAAGGCAAAAACAGCTAAGACGACACAATATCTATTCTGTCTGCTGCATCTGCAGGAAAACAGCTGCACTTCTACAATCAATTTCGGGACTGGGTGAACAGGTGACCTACAAGTACAGCAAAGAAACCTAAACAACAATGGAGCTAAGGAATCATTTTAAGGCCACCTAAATACCTGAGCGATAGCTATCTTAAAGAGATGGGTCATCCTTGGTCAGTTGTGTGTGTGTGTGTGTGTGTGTGTGTGTGTGTGTGTGTGTGTTTGTGTGTGTGTGTGTGTTTGTGTGTGTGCGCATTTGTGTGTGCGTGTGTGTGTGTGTGTCCACGTGTGTGCGTGTGTGCATGTATGCGTGTGTGCGTGCGTGTGTGCATGCGTGCGTGTGTGCGTGTGGGGGGGGGGGGAGAGAGAGACAGAGAGAGAGTGTGTGTTGTGTGTGTGTGTGTGTGTGTGTGTGTCTGTGTGCACATTTGTATGTGTGTGCGTGTGTGTGTGTGTGTGTGTGTGTGTGTGTGTGTGTGTGTGTATGCGTATGTGTGTATATGCACATGCATGTGTGTGGGGGTGTGGAGAGAGAGAGAGAGAGAGAGAGAGAGAGAGAGAGAGAGAGAGAGAGAGAGTGTCTGTGTGTGTGTGCATGCATTCATGCATATGTGTGTGTGTGACGAAATGAGCATGTCCTTACACCTCTGTAAGCGGTCTGGGCTCTTACGAGCTGGGGCGCCATAAATAATCTATTGTGATCATCGCTTATGTCTATTTACATGGAAACATGAACGGAAGGGTTTGAAACAGCTTAAAACAGGGGTGGTCTCTGATACAAGGAGCATTTTGTCACAGGATCCATTCCAAAGTACATGGGTCGAGTTGTGTTTGCATCAAATATCTATGAATTACACAAAAAGCCCCAAGCTAACAAAAGACTCTCAAGTATACAAGGCTGCAATGACAGTATCTTTTTCATGGGCATTGGTGGTGGTGGTGAGGGAGTCGAGTGGGGTTACCGTGTTACAATTCTAGAAGCCGGAACACATACTGAATACCACATGGTCACTCGTATAAATAAATTCATTATGCACAAACCTATGACAGGGCATAAAAAACACATGAACCACAGAGATGTCTGCGAACACACAGAGACAAACAAAAACATACACATAAACATAGACACACACATGCATGCATGCACGCACACACACACACACACACACATACATGCATATACACACACACACACGCACATGCACACACACACACGCACATGCACACACACACGCACATGCACACACACACACACACACACACCTGGGACATCTTGTTCTCCTTTCTCAACATCAACATCTTCTCTTTCATCTTTGATATCTTCTGCTGAAGGCGTTCATTCTCTGTTTTCACACTCTCAGGCACAGACCGCAGCTTCTTCTTCAGCAGAGCTGAAAGACATCCATACATCATAATCACAGCAAGATTAACTCAAAAGAAGTGCACAATTTAGACCTTGTAAATCCTCCCCCACCCCAACCCCCAAAGAAAAAATAAAAATTAAAGAAAAAAAGAAGAAGAAAAAAACATTAAAAAAACGGATAAAATCATATTTAAAAAATGTATAAAATAAACAGATAAAATCAACAAGCAAGGACTCTTTAAGTCTTTTGCTGTCACTTTTTCCAGTAAATACAAGCTTCAGACCCTGATCTTTAAACTGTGAACAGACCTTAAGCTGAGGCGAAAGATGAGAATCGTCCCTGAAAGATGTCACTTTTTCAGGAAACACAAGTTTCACACCCTAATCTCTAACCCCTAACATATTTAAAATCTGTGGAAGCCAATGCAGCAAGTCCATAAAACTGTTTATGTCCAGCTGAAGATGACCCATCCTTGACCCATGTCCAGCTGAAGATGACCCATCCCTGACCTACGTCCAGGTGAAGAGGACCCATCCCTGACCCATGTCCAGCTGAAGAGGACCCATCCCTGACCAATGTCCAGCTAAAAATGACCCATCCCTGACCTAAGTCCAGCTAAAAATTACCCATCCCTGACTTATGTCCAGCTGAAGATGACCCATCCCTGACCTATGTCATCTGAAGATGACCCATCCCTGACCTACCTTGCTCCTGGGCCTTGCTGACTTTACGCTCAAGAGAGTGTTCTTTTACATCAGGGTGGATGCTGTCTGCATTGCCAATGCGCACCATCGAGACTGAAAAGTGATGAGACATAGTAAGTGTGAACCACAAACTTCCGTCAGTAGGAATTACCTAGCATGCTGAGTAAAACAACTGTGCCACAGCGAGTTACCCTCAGGTACAAGACAGATGCAATGTGGATCCTGAAAGTTAACGGCTTTTACGGCAGGAGAAAGAACACTTTGATGACAGGCCAGCCATCTTTTAACCCTTTCTCCGCCACGACCAATAGAAGTGCCAAATTTGAAAGACATACAGATGCAATGTGGATCCTGAAAGTTCACTGATTGATGATCGCTTATATAGCGCTATCTTCCACTCTCTTGAGCAGACGCACTGCACTTGCATGTGATTCTACATGAGTGATTAGCTTTTTATCGTGCATTTTCTTTTTTAAATATCCACCAAAGTGGTGTACTTAAGCACTGGCATGGCTGGTGCCACAAGAAACTGCTGCCATTTCAGCGCAAGTTCTGTGTACACCATACAGCCATACTCCATGTCACTTCATGCAAAGCCACATACGTAAGGTGTATACGTGTTTAGCTGTAACCTGCCACCTGCACTTTTGGCAGAATGACCGGGATCTTTTACACGCTGCTACGGTAACACAGGGGTGGAATGGATACCGAAATAAGAGTCAGCACAGAAAGTTGACCCTGGAGAAGAAAATTCTCCCGCCGCTCCTGCAGGGATTCCAACCTGCGACCTTTCAATCACGAGTCTGGCGCTCTAACCACTGAGCTATCTCCGCCCCGTTAACAGCTTTTACAACACGAGAAAGAACACTCTGACGACAGACCAACCATCTTTTAACCCTTAAAAAAAGTTCCCCTTAAAATAAAACGGTTCAGCAGATGAGCCCAATAGCCAAGACTTCTGAACACTGGAAATTACTTAACCAAACATACATAAAAACAGCCCAACACACAAGTGCATCACTCACAGTCCAGATCGATGCTCGATTTCCGCCTCGACAGACGCCGCAGCAGCTCATCGGCTGCTGCATTGGAGGGAGCAGCCAGGCAGATTTTGGCGTCTTTTTTCCACTGAAAATCAGCGGCACTATTTGTTAGTTCCAGATTTCCCCACCCTGATGTAACCGTACTGATTGGTTTAAACAAGAATGTATTTACACTAACGAAGATGTGGAAAACCAAAATCATTGCATGAGCGTTAAAGAAGCTAAACGCTCACAAGCATAGTTAACTAAATTCATTTTGCAACAATGGGCATTTTTACATCAAACAACATGAAAACAACAGAAAAACAGTCAAAAATCAAGACAGAGAGAGTCAACCGTACTGGCTGACTGGGCATAAAACACCAATTACTCAAGATTTTCAGCTACAGAACAACCCCCCACCCCACTCACCAACAAACAAAAAAGAAGAAGAAGAAGAAGAAGAAGAAGAAGAAGAAGAAGAAGAAGAAGAAGAAGAAGAAAAACAAAAAGAAAAAAGAAGAAGAAAAGTCCATGCTTTGAATGTTATACATTTTATATTCCCTAACAATAACCTGTTCCATATAGTTATACACTGCAACCTCTGAAGGCAATCGACCTTGATGCAGACCTGCCTTCTTTTCATTTAAGACAACTGTCTTTTTCCAAAACTTTCCCTTCATTCCAGTATGTATAGTTGTATGCATATAGGTTTCAGCATGTGTGTTTGAACAGCTGTATGTACATAAGCAGTTATATATACAGTATCTGCAGATCAAGCCAATGAACTTCCTCCTCTATCTCACCTGTGTATTTTTTTGTTTTTTTTGTTTCTTTGATATGCTCAGCTGTCATAATTATCAGCATTTATGTTTTCATGTGAGCATAATAGTACTGTTATACAAATGTAACAGATGTAATATAGTTTGCATTATTGCATACCATGTTTATTGAGCCTGTTTTTGTGTTCTAATCATTAACACACACACACACACACACACACACACACACACACACACACACACACACACAAATCCCTTCAAGTTCCTAGTGTTCATTGGTCAGTCTTGGCTCACCTGGAAGTTTTTCTACCTGTCTCAGGTAAGTGTATTTCTGCAGCCCTGAAAAGGCCAAACCTGAACAAGAGTCCAGAAATCCAGGCCTACCTGATGAAGGATCATGAGGATGAGTCCGATGATGACGTGGGACTTTCCCGTACCAGGCGGTCCCTGCAGCAGACAGATCCTGGGACAGGCGACGGGCTGCGTGACAGCAGAGAACATCGTCCTGATTGCCAGGCTCTGCTCAACGTTGAACTGACTGCGGCCCAGCTGCGGGAAGACAACCTACGATACAAACTCCAAAATGGTTAGTAATAAGGAAGATACCATACTGACTCAGTCTCGTCTTACCTGGTTAGTAATGATACCATACAAACTCAGTCTTGTTTTACCTGGTTAGTAATAAGGAAAATACCATACAGACACATTTTACCTGGTTAGTAATGAGAAAGATACCCTATAGACTCAGTTTCGTCTTACATGGTTAGTAATAAGGAAGATACCATACAGACTCCGTCAATAAGGAAGATACCATACAGACTCAGTCAATAAGGAAAATACCATACAGACTCAGTCAATAAGAAAGATACCATACAGACTCAGCCTCGCTACTGATCAGTTCAGTTCAGTTCAAGATGGTATCTATGCGCTCAGAAAAGCCCATATGCGCTCAACCCTGTCTCTCAGCAGTTTCCCCAATGTTGCCTTTAAAATGGTTCCAATGTTCATATGATGGCCCTCTCTCATACTGATAAAGAATAAACCTAAGCCAATATATCTGGCTTATTATAAAAACACCAACCACTCAGTTACAAAAGGATGATTATTCAAACACCCTAACATCGACGGGGTGGGTGGGGGGGTGGGGGGTATATGGTCAGCCAAGTAAGTGTATTTGCATAAGATGAAAGGGAAAAAATGGGGGGGGGGTATATCTGTACAAGCAAAAATTCCCTTGCCAGTCTAAAGCGGCAAGCAATTTGGGTTTCATCATTCCTTGGAAAAACATGGCTGCTGAAAAAGGAGAAAGCAATGAAAGCCTCAAAATTTCTGCAAAGACAGTGATGTTGTATGCCGATGTTCTTGCAGTAGTTAATTGCTTATTCCTTCAACAGGCATGCTAAATTCCAAATCTAATGAGAGGAGATCAATCCAGTGCAACATGAATCCAACGGTCAGATTACTCACCAGGTTTTCTGGAACATGAGAGAGATTGAGAGTTGTTCGAGAGGGGTTTAGTATGTCACGCATCAGCGCACACCTTGGCAGCATCTGCAGTGCTACAAACCGCCGCTCAGCAGAGGTGAGAGAACCGACACGCTGCACACACATATATATATACACACATACATGCACACATACACCACACACACACACACAAATTCACAATGTAGTATGCATGTAAGCACACATTAAAAAAAAATCTGACTATTTCAGTTTTATAGATCATATATATATATATATATTATCTTTAATTTGCATATATTTACTCAAGTGACCACACGCCAAACGCACCACAAACAAAAATGGTCCAGTGCTAGTGACAGTCCTAACCACATGGGGAAAAAAACAACTTGCACTAGCACTCTTCAACACACACCACACACCCCAGCACCAATATATCTAGCACCAGATAAGTAGACCATTCTCATTCATCATCGCTAATTTGTCTGTCTGTTGCTTGAAAGTGGGGGAATACCCTGAAAATGTGCAGATGTTTTGCGATACATGTCCTGTTAAAAATCGGTGTTCTTTCTAACCTTTTGTGCGCTGGGATCTTACTGTGACCGTACATGAAGAACAATAAAGAAGGGCTGATACTGGTGAACTAAACACGGTCTGAAGGCTGATCCAAGCTGAGAATAAAGCACTGTTACAGGAACCTCAAAAGGAAAACCAGTGTTCCTTTTGACCTTTTGTGTGCTGAGATCTTACTCTGATCGTACATGAGGAACGACGAAGAAGGGCTGATACTGATGAACTAAACATAATCTGACTGCCGTGGTGCCAGAGTGTGGTACTGAAAACAAGGCTGGGAGTGGGATACAGCTCTGGGAGACAGCTCTGTGGCACTGGCAAAGTTATCAGAAGGTAGTGGGTTCAATCCCCGACAGCAGAGAATTTTCTTCTTAGCAGCTGAGGCTCTGTGCCGGTTTATTTTGGGATCCATTCCACCCCCTTGTTACCGTAGTAGCATGTAAAAGACGCTGATCATTCAGCTAAAAGTTGAAGTAGCAGGTTACAGCTAAGCATACATACACCCTTGACCCCAAGAAGTTGGAGTGGGCAGCCATGACTATAATAATGCTGTCACAGTGTGGGAACGCATTAGGGAAATGAGCTCACACACAACTCATCATGGAATGCTTGTCCACAATCAGCTCAGCTGACTGAGCCACTGTGGACTGATGTTTGGCCTGAAGAGTAGAACTGACACATGCAAGCTATCTTTAAAAAACAACAACAACAAAACTTTTAAATGTACAGGCATGGAATGTGTTGCTAAACTTTCCCCATAATTCTGGCATGCCAGGAAAAAGCCACCACCACCATTTCGAACATCTCATTTTTTATCATTTTTCACTGTTTGATTGTTGTTTAAGTGTCGTTTTGTAGCTTGGTAAAGGGGATTACCCCAAAAAATTGCGTTTTGTTTTGTCCTAATAAATGGCATTATTTTGAACCTTTCACGTGTTTGGACCACCACCACCACCATTGTGAAACGGTGCACTGAACACACCCTGTTCCATGAAACAGTATACTTACTGCTATGGTAATGAGGTCCTTGTTGCTGGGGGCGAACTTGCGGTATCGTGTCTTTATTGTAATCTCGAGGACGAACAAATCCCTGTCCTTCTTCTGCAAGGCTGGGTGGTTTTCTGAAGAGAGAAACAGCTTGAAGGACCAGAGTTTTCCACACATCTACCATGTCTGACACACACGCTGTCCTTGCAGAATCGCAATGCCAAACTCGCTTAGCCATGCATTCCTAAAACACTGTGAAGTACTTAGCCATGCATTCCTAAAACACTGTGAAGTACAAGTCTTCCATGCATTCCTGAAACACTGTGAAGTACAAGTCTTCCATGCATTCCTAAAACACTGTGAAGTACTTAGCCATGCATTCCTAAAACACTGTGAAGTACAAGTCTTCCATGCATTCCTAAAACACTGTGAAGTACTTAGCCATGCATTCCTAAAACACTGTGAAGTACAAGTCTTCCATGCATTCCTGAAACAAACATGCTTATCTAACAGCCAGACACACACTTATCTAACAGACACACAAACCCGTGTAACCAACACAACACACACACACACACACACACACACACATACACACACACACACATTTATCCAACAACAATCAGACCCACAAATTCACCTAGCCAGCAATGAGATGCACAAACCCTCTTAGTCTTATTAAAGAACCAGACATGCAGATTCACTTACCCAGCACTAAAACCCACAAACCCATTAATTTATCCAGCAAACTGAACAATCCAACAATATGACTCAACCAGCAATTCCTGTAATTTCCATACAACGAGGCACTTCTGGATATAAGGTGGACCCCTCAAAAGTTAGCTCAAAAGTGAGAAATCAACCGTTAAGGGGTTACACACACCTGTATTTAACTTGTATAAGGTTCAACTGCCCGTGGCACTGCCAATGAACAAAGCATGCTGCACACGTGCATCCAACACAAATGAAAGAGCTATCATGCCATGACAGCAGAAAGCGACAGTGTTGCTAGATGTGTAGGGTTGTTCCAGCTCCCATTTCTGGGATTATGCCCTCTGTCGACTACCTGGAAAATATCACTGATCAGTTTGCCGTGGTATGCAATTTCTGTTTCAGTCTAGATGGTGACCGATTTGGGTTATCATTACTCAGAAAAAGCATGTGTAAGATGCTTCCAATTATGAGATGCAAAGGTCAAATCTGAGGAAGAAAAAAGTGTCACCCTATAGTATGAAAATTACAGTACACACAAACCCGCTCATCACCAGTTTCACACAACCCACTCATCCACCAATTACACACAAACCCATGCATCCACCAGTCTGATTTATCCACCAATTACACACAAACGCACTCTCTCACCTATCACTGTATCAGACACATGATATAGACACCCTTTCACTTGGACAGTGCAACACACATAAACCCACCAGTCAGAATCAATATCCACAAACCAGAAGAAAAACAAAACATTCACCAGTAATCAAACACAATATCCACCAATCAAACAGACAACCCATGCACCCACTAATCAAACATGCTAACACTCATCCATCAAACACACCCACCAAACACACTCCGACTCACCCACAAATCAAACACACAGATACATTCACCCACCAATCGAACATGCAAACACACTCACCCACCAATGGAACACACAAACACACTCACCCAATAATGGAACACACAAACACACTCACCTACCACAAACACACTCACCAATAATGGAAGTCACAAACACACTCATCTACCACAAACAAATTCACCCACTAAACACCCACCCACCAATGGAACACATAAACACACTCACCTACCACAAACACACTCATGCACCAATGGAACACACAAACACGCTCACCTACCAGTGGAACACAAATCTATGCATCCATGAAATGCATACGCGTAGACCGACCTTAACTATCACATGCTAACCCACTTGCCCACCAACCAGAAATGCAAACCCACTCACCCACCAGTCTAACCCACAAACCCTCACACTTGCCACACAACCACACACAAATCAACTAACACAGCCAACAAACCCACAGGACCATCCACCTAACCAACCAAACCCACTCACACATCCAACAAACCCACAAGACCATTCACCTAACCAACCAAACCCACAAACCCACTCACACATCCCACACAAACAAAAACAAAAACCCACTCACTCAGAGGACAATGTCTCTTGATGAGTTGCCGAACATCCTGACACTTTGTGATTTTGATTTTGTCCACGTACGCCAGCTGACAGCTCTCGTCCGTGTCACCAGTGGAACCCTGGGTACTTATGCCGGAGGACAGGTGGCGACCTACCATCCTAACCTCCACAAGGTCACCCTCCACTGGATGCTGGCGGCATTTCAGTTCCTGCCCTGTTATCAGACCTAGGAAGCACAAATTATGTACAGCCTGCATTACAGAATCAATCCACAAGGGAGTTAATTCGCACTCAAAATACATAACACAAGCACAACAACAAAGACCTGAGTCACCTACGGTAACTCACCTGGCATGCATGTAAATACAAGGTACATAAAGTCCACCAGTGTATATTTTATAGTTTATAGTTATACATCTCACCTGGCAAGCGTGTATTTTTATACAAGGTACATAAACTCCATCAGAGTGTACATTATACATTATAAATTATAGTTTAAACATCTCACCTGGCATGCATGTAAAGACCTGAGTCACCTACGGTAACTCTCACCTTTATTTATGCATGTAAATACAAGGTACATAAACTCCACCAGAGTTCATATATATATATATATAGTTTATACATCTCACCTGGCATGCATGTAAATACAAGGTACATAAACTCTACCAGACTGTATATTACAAAATTATAGTATAAAGTATAGTTTATACATCTCGCCTGGCATGCATGCAAATACAAGGCATGCATGTAAATACAAGGTAAAACTTGGTGAATAAAGAATCTGAATCTGAATTATAGTTTATACACCTGATTTCATCTGCATTATAGTTTATAAATCTCCCACCCTCTTATCAGACTTGAGAAGGGAAAATTACATATAGCCTCCGTTATACATCTCAGATCCCACCTGGTTATCAGACCTGGCACAGGGGGCGGGGATAGCTCAGTGGTTAGAGCACCAGACTCGTGATTGAAAGGTCGCAGGTTCGAATCCCTGCAGGAGCGGCGGGAGAATTTTCTTCTCCTGGGTCGACTTTCTGTGCTGACTCTTATTTCAGTATCCGTTCCACCCCCGTGTTACCACAGTAGCACGTAAAAGACCCTGGTCATTCTGCCAAAAGTGCAGGTGGCAGGTTACAGCTAAACACGCATACACCTTACGTATGTGGCTTTGCATGAAGTGACATGGTGCATGGTTGTACGGTGTACACAGAACTTGCGCCGAGACGGCTGCAGTTTCATGTGGCACTAGCCATGCCAACGCTGTAAGTACACCACTTTGGTGGATTTTTTTTTTAAATGCGCTATAAAAAGCTAGTCACTCATGTAGAACCACATGCGAGCGCAATGAGTCTGCTCAAGAGAGCGGAGAATAGCACTATATAAGCGATCATCAATTAATCAAAGGTCTGCAAGTGACACAACTCAGAAAGTGACAATGAAATAATTACCTATCCACCACAAGGAAATGATGGGCCGTGGACTTGATGTGTTGACCAGGACAACATGGCAAGGTGGGCATTTGTGTTTCCCTGCTTTCCAGCTGCGAAAAATCTGAGACAAAATGAATCACAATAATACAGCCCAGTGCACAAAAGGTTTAGCCTGTGAAGGATAGTTCCTTTAACAGTTTAAGATGGTCCTGCTCCTGTCAGTGATTTTCAAATTACTGCTGCATACTTTCTTTACACGTTACTTCTTTTGAATATGTTAAGCAAGCGTAATTTTGGTCATAGGTCCTATTTTCTTAGTCTAATACAGTAACAGACATTCCACTGCACAAGCAAAACTTCATAAATGAATGAGTAAAAAATGTAATCAGTAACTAAGCAACCAACCCTGCATCTAGCAGGATACAAAATCAAGGTTATTATATACTTCATGCAGGAATTTTACTTCAAAATTCCCAAAACTGTCTCCAACCTTAAACACCACTTTCCCAGATCAAGTTATTACTCAGTTACACACACACACACACATACACACACACACACACACACACACACACACACACACACACACACACACACAGACAATTTGAACACTGTAGCCTTTCAAGTTAAATAAATTTTGTCTTTTCTATTTATCATCCATCACTCACTTTCATGTTGTGTTTTATCCTAGTAAATTGTGTTTTGTCCTAGTAAATAGTGTTCTTTTGAACCTCTTATGTGTTTGGATCTTGTTTCAGAATGCTACCGGTCATTCTTTCTTCTTTTTTCTTTTCTTCTTTTTTTATGACCTTGTCCAAAAATGCCATTTCTTCTCAAACCTTTCAGACTTGAAAAAAGATGCCTCCATTTCCTCATGTTTCTAAAGACTGTACAAACCTTGAAAGTGCAAGTTGCCAAGACCACTTTTGTACAAGTGTATACATGAATGTTTAACACTAACAACCATGCAAAATGGCAGCCTTATTGATAAAAACATTGTAAAAAGAACACCATTTCTAGTGTTACACTGAAATTAATTTTGTCATGGTCACCACAGTTAGCAAGAATTCAAAGTGTAACAGCAGTCTCATCATCCTTCAAGTTTTAATTTTCATTATCATTATTTTACTACTAGATCGTAACAAATACTTAACAGATCATAAAAAATATTCTCAAAGAAACGGACAACATTCCCCCACCCTCACACGTGTCCTCTCCATCTCCAATGAAAATATTGTGAGAAATTTATCAGTGTATTTATACAAAGCCTTTAATTTGCACAGCATTTTAAGTTCATAATTCAATCACACTG
>JABMCL010000307.1:597500-615000 GCA_018857735.1 Alviniconcha marisindica | reverse complement strand
GTTCCCCTGTCCTGGCCAATCGCTGTTTAGAGATGGGCAATGTGGCGGTCATCAAAGGAAGCCTCATGTTGAAGACTTCCTGAGTGTTTGGCAGTTCCACGTCAGTGTCCATATCAGGATGGGTCTGAAGGAGCTTGTCCCTGTGATGACTGGCACTACTCAACGCTGGGTTCATGATTGCCCTCATCTGCCGAGCCTGCATCTCCAGACGTGCCTTCTTGGTAAACTCGGATAGGCCAGGGTCGTGGGGTTGCCTTGCCCGCTTTCTTGACTGCTGAGGTTTAGAGAAGGATGATGCTGATGACTTAGCCTTCGGCTCAATGGGATCAGGCTTTTTGCCCAGCCAGCCCCTGTCTGAGGATGTGCTGGGGCCTGGAAACGTCTCCTCAGCGGACACTGAGCGAACAGGAGCTTTGTGTTCACTGCCGGATCTGTCCATGAAGCAGTCAGCACTCTGGCTGCTGAGGCTCCTCTGCAGCTTGGAGTCCCTTGGCGGGATTGGAAGCGGCGGGTCTTCAGGGTGACACAGCTTCTGCTTCAGGCCTACTTTCTTGCCTCTCCGTCGCCTTTCTGCCTGGGGCTCAATTTCAATTGCACCAACAAACTGTTTTCTCCTCTTGATGTTCATCATCGTTTCCCGTGCAGAATCAAATGTCCTGTCAGCCTGTGCTGACTTTCCCTCTTGAGCGCTTGTCGGCTTGGCACCTGTCATTGGTTCTGTGTCTTTATTAGATTCTGAGGCAAACTGCTTTCTACTGGTGCTGCCTTCATCGTCATCTTTCATGCAGAGATCAGAATCAGACTCTGACAGGGATTCGTGACCCATGCTCTCTTCCGCGCTCGCTGACTTAAGGGTGGTTTCCTCTTTGTCACTATCTGACTCCAGCTCAGCATCTGAATGCTTTCTCTTCTCTCCCCTTTCACCAAAGACACCGTCTTTCTCACCATCAGCAGACTCAGAGTCAGAGCTGGACAGCACTGTAAGGTCCACCTGAGTCTGAGCCAAGTATGGGTCATCATCTCTCTGCGTCGCCATGGCATACACATCAAATTCTTCATCCTCTCCACCTGATGCTGCGGCAGCATCTGCAAGGGTCTGTGCATCAAACAAAGCCGCTTTCTCAGAGCTGGATCTGTGCTGCTCATGTCCTTTAGAAGCATCGGAGTCACTGCTGCTGTCATGTTCACCCAAGTGTTCTTCATTCACAAGCGTGGCACCATCGAAGATATGGCTGTGTGAAGCTTCTTCTTCTGCTGCCAGATGGGCTTCACTGGCACTGTCCGAGACTTTGCTTTGGTCGGACACAACAGCTTCCTGCTCGACTCTGACAGATGGCTCCTTGTTCATCAGCAGCCGGTTGGTTTCGTCCTCATCGCTGCTTTCCATGGTCAAGTCCACCACGTCAGAGGTCACACCTGGGCGAGATGCCTTTGAGCCTGAGCCCAAGCACAACTCAGGCTTGCTGTGATCAATGTCGCTAGTCTGTTCACTTTGCTGCACACCTCGGGCAGGTTTTTCCCGCAGGCTCTGTTGTACAGCTTTGTTTGCTGTGCTGGCATGCTGGCTCTGCATGCTTTTCCGGGCTGTCTGTTTCCCAGTGTGTGTGACCTGCCTGCTTTGCATGCTTTTTCGAGCTGTTTGTTTCGCCCGGACCTGGAAGAACAGGTGTACAAAGTCCTTGTGGCGAGAACTTTGAGCCTGTTGACTGCTTCCTGTAAGACTTGAAGCCTCCTGATGTGTTCCTGGATGACTGTCTGTTCTGGGTGGAGAAGGCTCAGGAGATATTGATTCACTGTCAATCTGAGTCGCTGCTCTGTACAAAGCATCATCCATGTCATCGTCAAAGTCACCTGCAGCACGTCCTTTTTCATCTTCAGTTTCAACCCTCTCAGATTTTGCTGATTTTGAATGATCATGCATTAACATGGAGTATTTTTTGTCACAACTACCCTCATCAGCCATGCCAGCATCATCATCAATCAGAGTGTCTTGCAAGTATACATCGTCTTCATTTTCACCAAGTTCACCTGCATCTTCATCAATCAGCGTAGGCTGTGAAAATACTGATGGCATTTTTTCTGGCTGAGCATGTGGCTTTTCACCTTGACCAAGGTCGAGGTCATGGGATGCCGCCACCAGCAGATCATCATCAGAGTCCATGGCATTGTCAGAGTCAGCATCTCCATCAGGAACCTTGCCATAACAGTCACCATCACCATTGTCCTTGTCACTACCATGATCATCTACAGCTTCAAGAAGCTGCTTGTTACTGATCTCATCACACCACTGATCCTCCTCATCATCAGTGACCTCAGCCTTCACCGTGACCTGAGTGAAGCTGCTGAACATCTCCTCTTCATCCGAATCAAAGACCATGATCAGATCGTCTTCCACTGTGTAGCCCACTGGCTCTGCCCCTGCATCACTCCTTCCTGGAGAAGACTGCACAGTTGATTCAGCATGCGATTCCACCTTGATGTGGCTTAGGGGTCCTCCTCCAACCTCCTCCTCAGCATCCGACATGTAGACTTCAGCCTTCTGGACGGCCTCAGCTCCAGTGTGGAAGCCCCCTTCACCTGCTGATGGGTGCGTAGGTAGGTCATCAAACAAACACTGGCTGCCATCACTCCCAGCATCACCATCGTCAGGTTCAGCGGGGTTCTCAATCAACGTTCTTGACCAAGAAGCTGCAAGGTCTGTTTCCACCTTCACTGGCAGGAGAGGCATGTGCCCGGAAGTCCCCTCTGCCGATTCCTCAAGATCTCTTTTCAAGCCTTGCAATGCCAGAGCCTGCTCTTCATCATTCCCCGACATGGACACAGAAATGGTCAAGTTCTCCGTCGGCACTGACGTCTCTGTTTTTTCGTTTTTCAAGCTCTGCGTGTGTGTGGAGATTCCATCACTCCGTGGCAGGGACACGGTCACTGACAAGGCTGGCCCTGCAAACTCTTTATCCCTTTTCACCTTGTAAACTGGGGAATACTCTGCCTGGCTGCTGCCTGGCACAGACACTGGGTCTTCCTTCTCCTTTTTCACCTGTTCTAGGGCTGATGCAGACAACGCAGGCCATGCTGATGAAGACAACGAGGGCCATGCTGATGCAGACAACGAGGGCCATGCTGATGCAGACAATGAGGGCACTGTGCCACCATCAGTGGTGGAGCTGCAACTATCTGGAACCACATCCGATGATACTTCTGTCAGGAGAGGAGGTGGAATGGATTCACCAGACACCTGCTGGCCGAGCATGGATGGAACATTGGACACTCGGGACAGCAATGGTGCAGCCTGAGAACTCTCGAGGTCTGACAGCACAGACACTGGGTCTTCCTTCTCCTTTTTCACCTGTCCTAGGGCTGATGCAGACAACGCAGGCCATGCTGATGAAGACAACGAGGGCCATGCTGATGCAGACAACGAGGGCCATGCTGATGCAGACAATGAGGGCACTGTGCCACCATCAGTGGTGGAGCTGCAACTATCTGGAACCACACCCGATGATACTTCTGTCAGGAGAGGAGGTGGAATGGACTCACCAGACACCTGCTGGCCGAGCATGGATGGAACAGTGGACACTCGGGACAGCAATGGTGCAGCCTGAGAACTCTCGAGGTCTGACAGTGCACAGGGCTGAGTCATGTCAGAATCCAATGACACGAGATGTGAAGACCCCCTTGATTCCAAGTTCCCAGTCTTCAAGGATCTGCCAGACCCCTGGGAAGTCATCGGGGAAACAGCCAAGGCGTCAGCCTCGGCTTCATCTGGGTCAACACTCTCAGTCTGCTTCCAGTGCTTATCTGGGTTCAAGCTCCTCACTTCAGCAATCTGCACCAAGTGAAGTCCGTCATTTTCATCATTTCTGTGATCATCATCACCCACACACTCTGCAACTTGCTGAAAAATACTGGGAGAATACTGTGAATGCTCCACAGGGGAATCATCATAAGTCACAGTTGCATTTTGGGCTGCTGCACTCTCGTCTCTTTCCGAAGGTGCTTCAGGTGGCTGGGTTTGATTGGATAAACTGTTTGACTCTGAGCGTAGCAAGGCTTGCCCTCTTGACGGCAGGTCACCTCCCCAGTCAGAGCCAGAGTCCACTGATTCTATGTCTGCATCTGAGCTGCTGGCTTCATGGGAATTGGAATTCTTCATCGACTGCTTGACACCAACTTGCTGCCTGGAGAGCCTTTTCCCTGAAGACTGTGACCCTGAATGTCGCACCACCTCTCCCAGTCGCGCAGTACCTGCAGCCACTGAATCAGACAGCTGTCTCCCTTTCTGCTGCCCTCGCTTTGAAGAGAACGTCACACTGGGTAGCTCAAGTTCCTCATCTTCACTGTCAGTGTCAGTGTCAGCTTTATTGGAGGGCATGTGCAGCTGACGTGTCTGACAGCTGATGTCGGCGCCAGAGTTTCTGCCATCAACAGGTTTGGAGCCTGAGGGCCCAGGACTGTCTCCAGCACAAGTCATCTCTCCTCCTTCTTCCTCTTCCTCTTCAGACATGATCAGCTCCTCTCTGATCCAGCGGGTTTCAACATGGGGGCGTTTTGACAAAGGCTTTCTGATCGGGGTGCTTTCTGTCACTTGGGCTGGTCTAGGTTCTGGCACCCAGATACCAGTCAATGGTGAGGCAAGCTTTTGCACTGACGCAGTGCTGCTGGCAGCCGTCTCTCTTGCCGCATCCCCTGAAGAGTGGTCACAGTCTGTTTCGCTGATCGTCTCCATGCCGCTGGTCTCTGGAATGACCACGTCCTCCTCGCTTGCTTCTCTTCCAAAAGCTGGCTGTGCTGTCCTGCCTCTGCTGGAACCTCTTCCTCGTCTAGCCCGGTTGGACGACAGGGAAAACATGACCGGCTTGTCTGGAGAAGAGATGCAGTCTGACTGCATCAACCATTCTGATGACTCCGACGAGGAAGAGACCAGCCTGCGTCCTCTATCCTGTCGTGACTGGCTGGCTGGGCCTGAGTGAGGCCCTGCCCTGGCCTTCTTGCTGGTGCTGTGGGACGGAACTGGGCTTCCGTGGAAGCCTCCTCCGGCATGGCTGTTCCTCTTGCCTGCAAATCTGCTCGTGGAGTTGTCTCCCTTCCAGGCATACCTTTGAGCTGACTGTGTATGTCTTCCTGGGGACAAAAGATTCAAAGCGATAAAGTCAAAACTGGGAATGAGAACAAACAATAAGTGAAACGGCAGTAGTTTCAGGTGGCACCAGCCAAACAGCACAGCACAGTAAAACACAAACAGCACAATAAGTACATCACTTCAGTGGATGTTCAAAAACACACTATAAAAAGCTAGCCACTCATTCAGAATCACATGCGACATGAGCGCAGTGAGTCTGCTCAGGAGCGTAGAATATTGCTATAATAAAAGTGATCATCAACAGCAATAACATATAACCCACCCAGGCAAGGAAATTAAGTATGTAAGTATATATATATATATATATATATATATATATATATATATATATATATATATATATCACAATGAAAAGTTGATAATTAATAAATTATGTTTGGACAAATAGATAGGGAGATGTTCTCCATACAACAACAGAGTAAAACTGGTATCAAAATTCAAACTGTTCAGTTACTCTAGATACAGTGCACACATTGTTCTGTGAGAGTAACTTAAGTAAGTGATTAGTTAGGCAATGTTTTGGTCGCACTTGATTATAACATTAACAGTGCCAACTTTCAAAGACTGCAGTGAAAAAATACCCCCAAAAAATCAAACGAAATTACCAGTTGGTTTTTGCCACAGATTTCAATGGCAGAAGACCTGGGCCGCACCAAGTTAAATGCAAGGAGTTTCCACTGCAATAACTTCAAAAAATAAAATAAAGATCAGGATAAAATTAAAAATTATCACCAAATAGTGTTTAAGATTAAAACTGGGTATACTATACCTCTCTGGCTCTGGCTGAAAAGAGACTGTGATTGTGAAGATGTGAACGCTTGACTTTTCAGCTTCCGGAGATTTTCTGAGATTAGTGACTCTTCTTCACTGTCACTGTCAGTCTCCATCTCCAAGTCCTTGTCTGTGGGGAGTGACAGTCAGTCACCCCTCAAGCCCCACACGTTCTCTCTGTTCTGCTCACATGGCAAAGGCAGCAAACCTATCACTGCAGAACCTGACAGAACAACAACAAACACTGATGATATGTAATAAAATATATAATATATAATTACATTTTTCTTGAACATGGCAGTCAAAACACTGAAATAATGGGGGAAATACATAATCTCATCCACATGCTTCAAACAGTTCTTTTATCACTGCTTCTTGCTCACAGTGAAGCCCAAACAAAATCAAAGTAAAGACACTTAGACAGTCTCTCAATTTCCCAGGAATAGCATTGTGCCTACATCTCAGCAGTGGAAGGAAAACAATTGTGTCTAAAACATGTCTCATGCAATGGAATGTAAGCCAATCCTCATGTCACGATTCTTGTTTGGGGAACCGTTACGGCGTTAGGGGTGTACCAAAGATAATTACGTTCTCGCTGTGGTGGCATTTTTGTTTCTCAAACTAAGCCTATACAGTCTACAGGGCCCCAGGATTTAAAATCATAATGAACTGGACCATCCCAAAGGGGGGAGGCTGGTATATTTTGGCACCACAACTCTGCAGTGATGTTTAGATGAATGTTTCTGAAGTTACAAAGCCCCTAGCAACATAAACAAACCTTCCAACTGGGTCATGAAGAGGGCAAAAGTTCTAAGTAAGTAAACATGGTGCTTAACATTCACAGAAACCATAAGGCTTATTAGGGACAGGGAGAAGGGGGGGGGGGGGGGGGAGGGGGTTGTGGAGGTAGGGGGAAGAGGGAGTTCTAATAAGTAAACATGGTGCTTAACGGCCACAGAAGTTCTAATGATGATGAAGTGATGCTTAATGTCCTCAGATGTTGGCTGATATATTAGGGATAAGCTGAGACTAAGAGTGAGACCAATGCCGAAGCATGGTTCAATAATTTTTACGTCCACGGAAGCCCGAAGGCTCATTAGGACGGACAGCCCGGGATGGCCACCTCGACTCTCACACAGCTCCTGAACTATGAGAAGTTCTAATCTTCTATTAAACAAAATTATAGTGGGAAAGCCCAGTTCCCTAGAGGGGTGTAATGATGTTCTGAATCTACAATTGTAATTTTTATTACAACAAATGCAATTACAAGGATATATTCATGTTAATGAAGCATGCCAACAACATAATGAACTTTTAAGCGAAATATTTCCAGCATACATTATGAAGCATGACAGTATGGCTTTGACTGACATAGTCATAGGTGATGGAAATTAATTCTGTTTAACGTTTGCAAGTTATGTATTTTTGTCTGTTACTGTAGATCACAAGTTACTGCTTACTGAGCAAATCAGCGATTTTAAATTACACAAAAACTACAAAAAGGGGAATCACTGTTCTACTTTCTGTTTACTTTCAGTTTGGCGTGGAGAAGTCGCCAAAAGTATCCAGTAGCAACACCGGAATTAACTGGACTCGCAGTTACTGAACAAGTGATTGATTGGGGAACAGTGAGCTATAATACACAATCGGCCTTAAAAACAAATAAAGTACCTGTGTGTTGGAATAGTAAACTATTTTTCCAGTCACGTGGAAAATAGAAATATTATTATTAATGTCAACTTTAGTTAGTATTCTTTACCATGTGATTGTTTACCATGTCAGAGAGATGACAAAATCAGATAACTCGGCAAAATGTCTGTTACATACCTTCCGCAGTTGTTTAAAGACAAGCACGCACTGAGCGTTCGAACTGCACTGCAAAGGCAACAAGAAACGTTCTAAAAACTTCAAACTTTGAATGTATGTGGGGGTTTTTCAAAGTTTATCCGGAAGTATGCAGTGCTGGTCCGAAGAAGGGAGCGCACTCTGTATGGCGAGGAGTTTAATGTTTCTGGGCCATTTTGCCGAATTTTGCCTTGGGATGGAAATAAATAATTCATTAGTTGAAGTTACGGCTATGCTTAATATGTGATGTTCCTTATATGGAACCGGATGACAGCTTAAACGACTTTGACTGTTTTAGGTACTAAGTTTTCTTTCAGCATCAGGGGCGACTACCCTGATTCAGATTTTTCTCACATGACCATTGTCACATGACCATTCAAGAAGGGGATGCAGACGAAACTGATCAAAATGCTTTCAGCGTTTGCCTTGATTGCGTGTTTTTTTCACTTGAGCGGTGCACAAAATGTAGTGCTCATGCAGCAGGAAAAGATCGGTATGCGTAGTTGAGTCGTATTTTGACCGTTTCTAACTTCAATTGACTGTACTCGTAGCCATCTCCTTGAACTGGCGCGAGTGATCTCTCTCTCTCTCTCTACACACATATATATATATATATATATATATATATATATATGTATGTATGTGTGTGTGTGTGTGTGTGTGTGTGTGTGTCGTTCTCCTGAAAACTGGACCAAAGAGGGTGCCGCTTTCCTGATGAAATAAAAATTAAACTAAAACATGAAACTTTTTAAACTACCACTATATTTCTGATCTAATGTGTTTGGAGATATAAGGGGAATGCCACAATGGGTAAATGCATAATTATTTTTTGCGCTGTGAGCCGTTTTTGGTAAAAATCACGAAATTTTCATGGCCGCCATTTGTGACGTGGCTTTGGGAAGGTTAGCTGATCGCAGATATTTCCTTGGAATCATTCATGATTGAATAAAAACAGGTTTCATGAGAAAGAAGGAGGCCAGTTCTTACTGATACAAATGGTATTTATTGTGTGTTGCTTGTTATTAACAGCTCCAAACAAAGGAAAGATAATCAGTGTCTCGCCGTTACCGATGGTGTCTTCTGAGTGTGTAACACGATATTGTGACTTGTTCACAACGGAAACTAAAAAACTGTCTTTTTTTCATCAGTTTAGTAGATAATCACATTTCACCTTATTTTTAATGCTTGTTTGATGACAAAAGAGTAGATACAAAATAAATTACAGTCATTTCTTCAGGGGTGGTTGACGTGGTGTCTTACAATGGTGTAACGTGCGAGCACACAAAATAATTATTTCTGTTGTACCATTGACTTTCGACCTACCCTAACGTACCAGTCCATATCAGCTGACTTGTGGCAGCAACGTTTGACCTCTTTTTGCGCTGTGTGTGGTGTATTATTTTACTGGAAAAGGGAAAGCACTGTGGTGTCTTCACAGGTGAGGGATGTAACGCTCGTGACACATATTTTTGTTCCCACTCGGCTGAGTGTTTGTTTGCAATCTTTTGTAACCAAACTTGGTATTGTGGTGCACCACCATGAGCCGGAATGTCATGCGAAAAAATGGGATTCTATCTTCAAGGTCAAGGTCACAGTGTGGGCTTATATAATCAAAATATGACAGTTTCTACTATATCTTTTATTAGTTCTAAACCAGTGAGTCTTTTTCAACCAAACTCAATTTGAGTGCAGATCATCATAAGCAAAGAAGTAAGTGTCCAGTGAAAATGTTGGATTGCTGTGTTCAAGGTCAATGTCACAGCCAAGGTTAAAAGTTTCAGTTCATGTTAGTTTGGATGATATCTTATGCATCGTTGAACCGTTTGTAACCAAACCCAGTATGCTGAGACATCATTATAAGCCAGAGCGTCATGTGAAAAATGTGTTTCTATCTTCAAGGTCAAGGTCACAGTAACTGAATTTCGGTTGATACAATCAAATATGACTATTTCTATTATATGTTCTGAACTGCTGATTTTTTGGGGCGACCAACTTAGTTTGACAGTGCATGTTCATAAGCTGGAATGTCTTGTGAAAAGGTTGCTTTGCTGTATTCAAGGTCAAGGTCACAGTGAAGGTTCTGAACTTCAGTGAATATTTGCCCAGACAATATCTCTGATCGGTCAAACTTAGTATGGTGATGCATCATCATCAGCCAGAATATCATTCAGAAATATCATTTTGCAATGTTCAAGGTCAAAGCCACAATCGTTTCTACTAGATCTTCAAAAATACTGAAACCTTTGCAATCCAAATTAGTTTGATGGTACATCATGACAAGACAGGGTAAGACAACTGTGAAAAGATTTTCTTGCTTTTACACAGGGCGTGAGACAGAGAATATGACTTGGGGGACTGTGGACTAGATTGCTGCCACTCTTGGCTATCCCGATGTCTAAAGCAGGGGTCAGTACCAGTTCCAATCGAGTAAATGTGGAAAGAACATTGCTTTTGTAATGAATATACCTGTTTATTAAGTTTTTTGGTCAATGGTTCAAGTGTGTTATTCTTATATCCTTTTGTACTTGTGATGATGTCTACATAACATGTGAGACAGATTACGAATTAAGTGTGATTGGTTATTAACTTTAGAAAGCAAGAAACAAATATCCTCTGACATGTATATTTATATATACGGTTCAGACCAAGTTAGTGCAATGCACCTCCCCCCCCCCCCCCCCCCCTTCTCCTCCAAATTACTTTGGGGAAAGAAAGAAAAAAATGGGAAAAGAAATGTGTAATCTATTTCGTGCATGTCTGTACTTCGAAGAATACATTTTAAACCAAAATCGTTAAAGAGGCAGGACATTTTTTAAACTTATTTTTTAATGTCAGAAGTGACAGATATTCCTTTATTAATTAGGAAATATTGTATAATAAAAAAGGCAAGAGTCAAACTGGCCACTGAGCCAACTCTATTCATGCATTTCTGGTGTCTTCTGTAACACGCGAGACACTGACCTATGACGTAACATAATGCACAATTAACCAAGTTCCTGTCACCCTGTCAATTTAAGTCTTATATTTATGTACACAAGAGATGTCAAGCTTTCATTTCTGAATAATAGCATTAAAAAATTCACACTTTGAATTTTTACCCTCTATGATGAAGTCTATGTCACAATTTTGACCAGTTTTCAGGAAAATGACCCATATATATATATATATATATATATATATATATATATATATATATATATATATATATATATATACAAAGTGTCTAACTTCAACATTCCAAAGAACTCTTGACACTTTTAGTGCATGCTGGGTTATTTTGGTGTTTCTATAATTCACCAAACTCTGACATGGACCACAGGAACTTTAACGTGCATATGGAATCTCTTTGTATGCGTATACCTCGGTTTATACTTATAGTTTCATCCAAAGGAAAAAAAAATCTCCTCTTTTTTTCTCTCCTGTTGTTGTTGTTGATGATGATGATGATGATCTCTCAGCCAATACACCATCCGGCGCTTCACAACCTGTGACATAGAGTATGATCCCCAACAGCATCGAACACAGTGCAGGTGGATGTTATGCTTTACATGCACCACCTCAAGAGGGTCAGCCTGCCTCAGGATGTGGCGTCTGCAACTACCCTGTAGTCTGTATTCATTGGAGTCCTTCCATTCTTCTTTCTTCTCTTTTCTTCTGCTTCTTCTTCTTTCCTTAGATGCCCACAATCATGCTGATGATTATTCTGGCACTTATGTAAAACTTAACCTACCTAACCTCCCAGCCCCTTCCTCTCCACCAGCCTTCTTAAAAATCACCAAACTATCCTGCCGCTGTATGTTCTGTCTCTCTACCACATTTAAAACCACCAGAAAATCCTCAGTCGGTTGAAACTAATGAAAGTGATAACTATGTCAAGAGAGAGAAAGATCCTAGTTTGATTCTTCCGTTCAGTGTCCTACTTCAACATTATGAAGACTTTACACATTAGGTCTGACACTTTTAATGCATGCTGGGTTATTTTGGTGTTTCAATAGTCCACCAAATTCTGACATGGGCTGCTGGATCTTTGACGTGCATACATCAAACATTTTGTTTGCTGAAATGTATGTTAATGTGGTTTTTGTGATGTTTGTACAGCACAGTGAGTTTAACTCTGGTTAAAGGATAGCGCTTTATAAGAATTATTTATTATTATTATTACATGATCTTTTTGAATGCATAATAAATTTACACACACACACACACACACACACACACAGGGGACCTCAGTTTATGGTCTCATCCAAAGGACTTTTGTAGAGTCTGGACAGACTCTGGAGAAATCTCATTGCAGGCACAAAATCTAGCACATAATGGTCACCCATCCATTTTGTGACCACACTTGATCGTGCTTAACTTTGGCCTTTGACTGATTCGAGAACAAGTGTTTTTGCTCTGCACCACTGACTGTCATATATCATGATGAGTGTCAGTGTGTATAGTACTTAGAAACTGGGATAGGCCACCTAAGAAATATCTCATACTCAGAGTTATACTTTTTATAGTGTTCCAGCAGTGACATATTTTGATCAGTAGAATTTATTGATTCTTTTGTACCCATGACAACCATCAGCTTGAATAATTTAAATGAACAGACAGTTGACAATGTCAGGCAACGTCACAGGATACATGACCTACTCAGCTACTGGTGCCCCTAAAGCCAGACACTTCATTGGGCTTGATTGGACTCATTTAAATATGTGTTTCATGCACATGGCATGCATTATTTTTTTGCTGTTGGTCATGTTTGTGTTATATTCATGCTTTCTTATTAAATTCTGTCCACTGGTTATTGCATTCAGATAATTATCTCCACTTCTGCATTTTCACTCACTGCAGGTCACAGTTGCTCTCAGTACTGTCTAGTGTGTCTTTGTAGACAGTCCATGTTGTGGACCAAAGGTGTGTGAATGTATGCATACATGTACATGTTTGGTGGTGGTTTAAGCAAATATGAAATAGTGATTGTATAAATAATGATGATGGGGTGTTATCTAGAATTCTCTCTCGCTTTCTCTCCCTCTCCCCCCCCCCCACTCTCTCTCTCCCCCCTCTCTCACTTTGTGTGTGTGTGTGTGTGTGTGTGTGTGTGTGTGTGTGTGTGTGTGTGTGTGGTGCATGCAAGAGTGTGGTAGAAAAAAGTGTTAAGTGTATCATTTTGACACTGATTTGATCCAGTTGGTGATTGTTACATACCTTTTTTTCCTCTTTTTGTTTTCTGTTTTTATTGTCATAATTATGTGCTTTGGGCTCACATTAGGTATAGGTGCTCTATAACATTTTACATTACACTGTGATGTCCAGATCTCCAGTTCATTCCTGACAAAGGCTGGCAACAGGAGAGAAATGGTTTGGCCTTCGCCACCTACTACAATGACCACATGGTTTTGCAGCAGGCTCCACAACAGGCCATCATCTGGGGTATCTACCCTGATGTTGGGGACCGTCTTATTGTTAAGGTGAATATTGTTATTTGGTTTTACAGTAAAGGGGGACCAAACTAAGGCTGCAAGTTTGCCTGAAAATGTATTTAAAAACATTGTCAGTAAAATCTTTTTACAATTTTAATGCCTCAGATTTAATCTCCAGTCACATCCATGTGAGTTTGCTCTTTTCCAATGAAGAGTATATATATATTTGATGTATAACATACATGTCAATAACTATAATATAGTATTTGATACCATGATAATTAAATCTTGATGAAAGCTTGTAATATTTTTTTATGCTGTTGTTTTCCAGGAGGATTTTTGATTATTGTTGATTTGTGTGTGTGTGTGTGTATGAGTGTGTCTGTTTTGTGATTGGGCATAATTATGGATGCATCTGTGTGAATGAATACATGTTTTCTTGGTGGGTAAAATTTGGTTTTGTCTAAAACTACCAGATTTAACATGATGTACATCATGTAGTGCAACTACTGCATCTGTCTGATGAATACAAACAAAACACATGCTTTAATTTTGGCAGGTGGGAGGGCTGCAGAAAACGTACAGCATCATCGTGAAGCCGGGACCAGCACCAGGAATGGGTGTGTGGACAGTGACCCTTGACCCCATCTCCGCTGGGGGACCGTACACCATCACTGTGTATGCAGATGACGGTGCCACCATTTCCATTAATGATGTCCTCTTTGGTGATGTCTGGGTCTGCTCAGGCCAGTCCAACATGCAGTTCTCTACAGACCAGGTACAATTTCAACAGTTCCAATGCTAAAGTTTCATCAGCAAAGCCATTATCGACTCCTGTCAAGTGATGAAGAAACTGTTAAAGTCTCATGACAGTTTGTAATGTCTTAGGCAACAGGGTAAGAGTATTCTAACATTGCTGTTGGTATGGGTTGCCCAGTGAGGCAACAGGGTAACATTATTCTAACCTTGCTGTTGGTATGGGTTGCCCAATAATAGGCAACAGGGTAACACTAACAGTGTTCTAACATTGCTGTTGATATGGGTTGCCCAGTTAGGCAACAAGGTAATGTTCAGTGTTCTAACATTGCTGTTGGTATGGGTTGCCCAGTTACGCAACAACAGGGTAAGAGTATTCTAACATTGCTGTTGGTATGGGTTGCCCAGTTAGGCAACAGGGTAACAGTCTAACATTGCTGTTGGTATGGGTTGCCCAGTGAGGCAACAGGGTAAGAGTATTCGAACCTTGCTGTTGGTATGGGTTGCCCAGTTAGGCAACAGGGTAACAGTGTTCTAACCTTGCTGTTGGTATGGGTTGCCCAGTTAGGCAACAGGGTAACAGTGTTCTAACATTGCTGTTGGTATGGGTTGCCCTGTGCTCTTGGACAATGGTTCATGCCTTCAGGGCTTAATATAATAATAAGCTACACAAACATTTGAACCTGAATGGCTCTTGTTCAGTGCATTTCCTTTGCATGGTGATACAGTGTCTGCACACACACACAGACAGTTAAAGGCTAGTTGACCTTATCATTTGGTGCCTGTGTGCCAACTTTGGAAAAGCTCTGTAGAAAGATTATTAAAAGAATTAAAAAGGAAGTTAAAGTTCACTTTCTGTCCAGGGTTCACATTAACCGATAAATCTGTTTGCAATCTTTTGTTTTTGTGTGTGGGTTTTTATTTTTTATTTTTGTTTTTTGTTTTCACCTTATGTAAATTAATTAAGTTGACTGCTGTGGTTATCTGTGAGTGTGTGTGTATGTGTGTGTGTGTGTGTGTGTGTGTGTGTGTGTGTGTGTGTGTAATGCAGGTCTTGCCTTTTTGTGATTTAGATTGCTTGTAATCAGTGTTGTTGTTGTTATCCACTTGTGGTGTCCCAGCTTGTGTGGTAAACTTGCTTGGTGTGCAGCGCACCATGCTCTATGTTTATATTAGAGGTTCACACTTTACAAGTCTTTCGTTATTATTATTTTGTTTGTGTGTGTGCACATTTGTTTTTAATCTGACATTGAAGACTATAGACTTAGGACACTTAAAAAGGGGTTTGCTGAGATGTTGATTTCTTCAGAAAGAGGTGCCTTTTGAGGAGTAGGAATGCTGAATATGACATGTTTGAAAACCTCCGTTCCAGATTTTCAACGCATCAAAGGAGCTGAATGAATCAAGCCAGTACAAAGACATCCGACTGTTCACTGTAGCAATGAAATATTCCACTGTCCCTTTGTATGACCTTGAAGCTGTTGCTGAAAAGTGGTCTCTGCCTAATGCCAGTGAGTAACCAGGGTTGTCATTTGTTGTAACTGTGTAATACAATGGACCCGGTCATTGGAAACCACCCTAAAACCCAAGGGTAGTGGGCTTTAAAGAGGGGTGGTCCTTGGTTGTGGTTCATTTGTGTGTATGTGTGTGTGTGTGTGTGTGTGTGTGTGTGTGTGTGCTGTGTGTGTGTGTATGTGTGTGTGTGTGTGTGTGTGTGTGTGTGTGTGTGTGTGTGTGTCTGTGACTCTATGTGTGTGTTTGTGACTCTGTGTGAGTGTGTGTGTGTGTGTGTGTGTGTGTGTGTGTGTGTGTGTGTGTGTCTGTGACTCTATGTGTGTGTTTGTGACTCTGTGTGTGTGTGTGTGTGTGTGTGTGTGTGTGTGTGTGTGTGTGTGTGTGTGTCTGTGTGTGTGTGGCTGTGTGTGTGACTGTCTGTGTGACTGTCTGTATGTCTGTGACTCTGTATGTATGTGTGTTACATAGAAATTCATAGTAAGCCTATGAAATTCATATTAAGCCAGCATTGTTGTTGAACTACTTGTGGTGCTGCACTAAACACCTATAATCTCAGTTTTTAAGTCATCCACAACCATCAAATTTTATACACATGCTCAAAAATGAACAGTCTGTGATGTGTAAATTCTGTTAAAGTTGGTTTTATCACACTTTTTCAGTAGTTAGTGGAGGTTTAAAATAATGATAGAGCTCATTGTAGTGCAGAAAACATTTGCTGTGATAATAGAAAAATAGCGTTGTGATTTGTTCTAGGACTAATGAAGCCTGAGCAAGAAGGAAGTAACCTTGTAGTTACTTCCCTTGCTCATGCATCATTTTCCTGACATGAAAACAGGTTTGTTTACACTGGTTTCTTGGCAGCCTGGTTTTGAGTCAGACCCAGGGAGAGATGGCTGTTTAGCAGTGTTCCATGTGGCCTTGGGCACAGGGTCATATATCTAAATCATAAACCAGGTGATTACATGGAGAGCGGGAATAGCTCAGTGGTTAGAGCGTTGGACTCATGATCAGAATGTCCTGGGTTCGAGCTTCCGCCAGAGCAGCTGGATGCTTTTAATATCCAGGGTCAACTTTCTGTGCTGATCTTATTTCAGTATCTGTTCCACCCCTGTGTTACCGCAGTAGCATGTAAAAGGTCCCAGTCATTCCGCCAAAAGTTTGCCCTGATATAACCATAATGGTTGACTGGGAGTGAAACACCAAGTTACTTACTCTGCCAAAAGTGCAGGTGGCAGGTTACACGTACCCTACCAATATGGCTTTGAATGAAGTAACACTGTAAACTGGTGCAGAGGTGTGTGTGTGGGTGTGTATGTGTGTGTGTGTGTGTGTGTGTGTGCCGAGATGGCAGCAATTTCAAACTGATTTTCACTCTCATTGCAGCCACAGTGGGCAAGGGACCTTTTACCTATTTCTCTGCGGTGTGCTGGTTGTTTGGCAAGCAGCTATATGAGGAGCTCCGTTACCCCATCGGCCTGATAGACACCACCTGGGGAGGCACACCGGTTGAAGCGTGGTCCTCTCCACAAGCCCTGGCCAAGTGTGGCATTACGGAAGATTCCTCAGAACCCAGGTGAGCCCAGGTGTTGGATGGGGGGCAATGTCCACTTTTAGCCCCGTGGGTTCGTGGTCCTCAAATGGTATGAGAATGTGTCTGTCTGTGTGTGTGTATGTGTGTGTGTGGATGGATGGAATGAACTTGAAGTATGCACTATGTTGGCATATCCACATATCAGTTCATTCCGTACTATGCCAGTGCTGTACACAAGTACACGCATCCTGAAACCATTTGAGGATCACGAACCGACGGGGCTAAACATGGATATTGCTGGATGGGGAGGTTTGTGTTTGTATTGTGGTAGCGGGAAGCGGGAATAGCTTAGTGGTAGAGTGCCAGACTCATGAATGAAAGGTCTCAGGCAGATCCTCAGCTAGACTGGCTTATGCTGATTTTTTACCAGTAAGCATTCCCCTTGTACCGGTAAAAAATTAAGTCACCAGTACCATACCATGTGCCAGCTGAAACTGTGCGCTTTGTGTGACTTGCTGGGCATATTCTGTA
>JABMCL010000307.1:577500-592500 GCA_018857735.1 Alviniconcha marisindica | reverse complement strand
TGGGGAATAGGGGTGGGTGGGGGGAGATTAGCTCGGGTGGGAAATGGGATTCAAAGCTTCATGACTTGTCTCTGTATTCAGGAGTGCACTTAAGATCAGGTGGGAAATGGGATTCAAAGCTTCATGACTTGTCTCTGTATTCAGGAGTGCACTTACAGTGTCCATATCAGCTCACTCTGACACAGTTCACTTGTTTTGAGTTTGATGAACTTAGAGTGACTTGATTAGCTTTTAACTGATTAATTTCATCATGCTTATTTTATATTAACTAGCCTTTTTTCTTCTTCTTCTTTTTGTTTGTTTAGTTCTGCTGCTCATGGAACGGTGCAGATGAGTGCACAGCCCACGGCTCCTGGTGGCTGCCAACACCAATCATCAGCACCAGTGCCACATCATTGGCGCTGGATGCAACAGTCTGTGGGTCTGGCCAGTTCATTGTGGGACTGCGCTACGCTTGGCGCGAGTCTCCGTGTGTGTTCAAGAGCTGTGCAGTGTACTCTACAAGCAATGGTCTGCCAGCGCCCCCCTTTGTCACGGTCAAGCCGAAGAGCTCCAGCACCGATTTTACCTACACCATCGACTGGTCCCAGCCCCAGGTCATTCCGTAAGGTGGGGAAGTTTGTAGGAATGGTCCATAGGGACCAGCATGAACGCCTCCTCTCCACGGTGCTGGTGGGGTAGGGGGAATTTGTCTGCCTGGTCTGAGCAGAACTTGGGAGCAGACAGAACAAAGAATCAAAGCTCAAAGAGAGCGCATGGATCAGATAATAAAATAATAATGATCGTGAAGATTTATACAGCACCTTATATTATGCATCGAGCGGGAGTGCAAAATGATTTATAGTAACAGTAAGCATACACGCACATGCATGCACTCTCACTCAGTTGCTTGCTTCTGGACAACTGAAATAGTTGATTGTGAATCGAAAGGCAGTTTACCTCAGTCAGAAGTCTCTCATTTGAACTGTGTAGGGATGTGTTATTTCTGAAAGGTCAGATTTAAGAGCAGGTTGGCTTTTTTCTGCTTGTTTTGGAGCATAGTTCATATCTACAGCGCTTATTTGTACTTTTAAGTAAAGTGAATTTAATGGCTTTAAATGGTTTTATTGCCATGTTGCACTGATTTAAGTTTTGGCCCCCAAAATGGGCTTGCTTGCAAAGATTTTTGGCATTTGTACAGTTGTCCAGTACACTCTCTCTCTCTCTCTCTCTCTCTCTCTCTCTCTCTCTCTCTCTCTCTCTCTCTCTCTCTCTCTCTCTCTCATTACTAAGTTTATTATTTTAGTTCTAAGTTATTATTGCAATGTTTTATTATTATTACTAAGTTTTGTTGTACCACTTGGTTGTGTTGTAATTGTATCAAGGACAGGTTGCCCGAAAGGCATTCGTGGCTAAACCTTTATACTTGCTTAATTAAGTTCAGTCAGTCAGTCTGTCAGTCTCTCTCTCTCTCTCTCTCTCTCTCTCTCTCTCTCTCTCTCTCTCTCCTCTCTCTCTCCGGCCAGCTCCCATGCCTGTCAGAGGCATAATTAAGTTTCTTTCTGCTGAGATTCCAGAGCTAAGGTTCCCTTTTTTATGCTTAAAATGGGTCAGAATATGGCTTTACAAGCTTCGCCTGCTGCCAGAGATCTAGTTTGTCTTCACTGTTCATTCAACTTCTCTTTTTGCCTGACCTTCTTTGGGTGTAAAAAGTGCTGTGTTTCAACAACAGACAGTGTGCATGAGAATTTACCTGTGATTTGATGGGGTTTTGAATGGACTTTCGCTGATGACATGATTTCACCTTGATGCAACTTTTACTGATAACATGATTTCACCTGGATATGCCCTTTACTGATGACATGTGATTTCAGTTGGTTATGACCTTTACTGATGATGTGATTTCACCCTGATGCGACCTTCACTGATAATGTGATTTTACCTTGATATGACCGTCACTGATGACATGTGAGTTCAGCTAATAAGACCTTGAGAGGTGACCTGTGATTCGATGGATTTTGTTTCACCCTAATGTGACCTTGAGAGGTGACCTGTGATTGGATGGATTTTGTTTCACCCTAATATGACCTTCAGAGGTGACCTTTATGGATTTTTTTTTTAACTCTCAGAAGACCTTGACAGTTGACTGGGTGTTACCCATAAAGTGTCGGTCTCTCCCACTCCATTCTATAAGGGAGCTGTCTGTTATATGGGCTGGAGCACACACCACACGTGTTGGTTCAGTTCAGCTTAGTGCAATAACACTTTAATCTTAGCACAAGGGTTGATTCCATTTTTTTTTTTTTAGTGTTTCATTGTCCCTTGAAGGAAATTCAAATCACCTCACCTGGGTAATGCACAGCAGATGGAACTGGAAGAGCAATTCTACCCATTCCCACCAGAGGGTGCAGCGTTATGTCCAAACAATGGTACGGCTGCCAAGCGTTTGGGGATTTTTAACATGCGCACAGATGTTGATGCATGTGACTGCACACAGGAGCTGCACAAACACCGTAAGAGAGTCTGCGCTGAAGTTGACTGGGAGAAAAATCCCTTGCCACATTGTGCCTGGCTTGGCACCGATGTCAGCATTGTGCCTGGCTTTTCAGTCAGCTGCTCTACCATCTGATCTGTCACCATCATCTGATGGCATTGCAAGAAATTGGCCTGTCCTGATGCGTGGGATGTCATGTGCTGCTTATTGGCATAAAATCAAATCCTTCAGCAAATATACAAGATCACAGTTATTAAAAGAGAGGGAGTTTTTAGCAGTATTGATTGCTCAGCTAGTATTGTTTGGTGCAGTATTTTTGTTTGTTTTTAATGGGGAGCTTGGGAGAAATTATACAAACTTCGAACAACTGATCATAATAATACAGATATGATATCTAATGCAAAATGGACAAAATGCTGGATAATATTTTATACTGCATATAGTGTATAAGTCATAACTATGTGTCAACTCATCTGTGCATTGGAGTATTTGTTCATTGACAAGACATATGATCGTACAGTGGAAAACCGATTGGCTCATTGGTGTATTTGATGCTTTTGCTGCATGCTCAGACCTTGTTCAGACATTGTTGATACAAACTGCTGGGCACAAAACTGTTGCACTCACAATCATTTTTTCATGACCTGCAAACATCAGTTTTTAACAAGAGGGACCAGAAACTGAGTGAGAAACTACTGCATGTCTCTTTTTTATTCCATTCCTATGGAGGATTTAAAAAAATCTAAAACGAGAATGACTGCTAGCATTGTAAAACAAGATCCAAACACATAAATGGCTTTATAAAATCCAAACACATAAAATGACTCTTCCAATCACTGGACACAAAAACAACATAACTCAACCAAAAACAGATAAGTCGTTTAGCTCTCCATTGCATTTTTTCATCATTTTTCACCATTTAACTGTTGTTGAAGTGTTGTTTTGTAGCTTGATAAAGGGAATTACTCCAAAAATTTGCGTATTCTGTTTTCTCCTATAAGTTGCGTTCTTTCAAACATTTGAAGTGTTTGGATCCATTCCTATGAATAGGGCCTGTGGTGTTTCTTAGCTCTGTTTCCTCTTTAATGGTTCTAGACACTTTGTCTTTATGGGATGTCATTGTACTTAAATAATATGAACATATCATCGTTTTGTTGAACACTGCTTTGTGCCATGCATGGATGTTTCCCAGCCTTAACCCCTTCACTGCCCCAGCTTGTAACATTTCTGGGCTGAAAGATGCATGGACACACCTCCAGAAAGTATATTTTCTGGTCCTTTAACACATCTGCTTTCAACGCTATGCATTTTGATGAAAATCCTTTCACATGCCAGTGCCAAAAAAGAAGACAAAAAGTCTACAGAGTTTAAGATGTCACACTTTTGTTGGTCGCTTTCAAGTGACGTCATGGCAGTGAAGGGGTTAAATCAACAGATCAAGAACTTTTGCTTCTGACATTCCCTGCCTCTGGGTCTTGGAAGACTGGGATAACTTAAGATGTCTTTTGTTTTTAAGATGGTTTCATCATGCAAAGTAGCACTGTTTGCAAGGTCACTGCTGTGCTAGGGAAATTGGGACAGTGTTGTAAAAGTACTTACGGTGATGGTTAATATTCATGAGACAGTTTGGCAGTGTGCTAAAACCAGTCAGGGGAGGTGGGGGCACTTCAGCAGAAACCTTGTGTCAGGCTGTAGGTAAGTAAATGAGTAACCTGATGTTTTATGCCCAGTCAACCAGTATGGTTAAATCAGGGCAAGGGCTATAGGATTAGGAAGCAAATGATCCAAAACCGAAGAAGAAGAAAAAAAGAAAAGAATTACGACTGTCTAGAATAAATAAAAACAACAGTAACACCCCATTGTGTTCAAAATGTTCAGTTTTCTCAAAACCGTTCTCAAGGAACTGTGACTGAAGAATGCTGGGTGCCATAAGAAATGACTGCAGTTGGGAAAAAAGGGAAGGGAGTTACAAATTCAGGAAGCCACCCTTCCTTATTGAACAGTTAATGTTCAGAATTGATCAACTATCGTGTAATGTTCATTTTATCTCCTGATAATTATCAGAAAATAAACCATAATTATTCAAATTCAGTCAGCTGTTGGTCTGTGATTATAAATTTTATCTCAAAGTGCTTCGTAATGTATGAATCATTTGGATATTGAAAGGATACATTTTTTAAATGATGTGTTTAGAATGTTGTCTTGACATTATTGATTAATCTGTAATGTGATGTAAGAATAACCTGGAAAAAATATTTTTGTTAATATTCTGCATAGAGGTGCCATTTGGGTACTTTTCAAACCCAGCATGCCATTTAATTAATTTTTAAGCCCATCATGGTGTTATTTGCTTGAACGTTTGCATGGCCTTCGTGTAGTGCACATGTTTGGATGGTAACTGTCGTGTGCATTGCAAGAGTTTGTGTAATTACAGTAATGACTGATTATTAGTCCTGTACATGAAATCTGGCAGTGACTCCATATACTTACAGACATACTTAAGCGTCATCTTCAAGAGTAGTATTCACAAAATAATAACCTCTTGGTAAATACTCACAAACATTGTCTGACTACAAATATCTGTGGGGAAAAATTGTGAAACATTCCAAAATAAAATGTATCTCTACTCAAAACCTGTGATTATTTACCTTTGTTCTTTTCCTCACAGATTTGTACCTTGTATTAGAGACAAAGGTGGTATATATATATATTTTTTTTTATTTTTTTTTGTGCATATATATATATATGGAGAGTGGTGAGGCTGTTACCACTTCAGCAATCCAGAGAGAAGATCTCTGTGTCACTGGCTAAACAACTAACTTCAGTTTTGATTGCTGCTGGTTACAGATAATTCAGGTTGATGGTTGTAAATGTTACTCACTGAAAGTAATTTAAACAAACTGTGAATATTTGATAATTTTAACATTTCATGATGAAATTGACAAATGTGTTCATGCAATTAACCAATCAGTGTGACAAGGTTGCTCATGATCTTAGTTTTAGCAGACTTGATTATAAGAATTATATGACAGCTTTCTGTACAAACCGTTTGATGCTTTAAAAAAAAATACTATTTAAAAAAAAAAAAAAAAATGCATGTGACTTTCTTACATATATATATATACACTTTAAAAAACATTTTTTTGTAAATTATAATACATCAAGGCAAATACAATTTGTCACTGTTAAAGAAAAGAAAATCATTTTCCCGTCAGCAATGCAAGTAATGGTGCTGCTGGGTGATCCTGCCATTAACATCAGCTTCGTGGGTGCATGGCATATATTTTATATAATCCGGTGTGCATATGGAATTATATATTCTGTGAACCTCTGGAGACTTGCACAAATTTGCAGCTATCAGGCTCATTCATTGTCCATATCTGGACGTCTTTTTTGTACCCAGTGTTTCATGTTGTAAACATTCTGTTCTGGCTGCAAACACACACACACACACACACACACACACACACACACTCACGCGTGCATGTGCACGCGCAAGCATGTGCATGCATGTGTGTGCATGCACACACACACACACACACACACACACACTGCACACACACACACACACACACAACACACACACACACACACACACACACACACACACACACACACACACACACACACACACCGACACACACACCACACACACACACACACACACACACACACACACACACACACACACACACACACACACACAAGCAATCATGCACAAATTCCATGACATCAGTCTGTGCCTGGTGTGTCATGGCACTGCATGTTGTGCAATTGCAACTTGGTGTGAAGAGTGATCATGTATGATAGTTATACTCCTCCAAAAGAATTAAATGTGCAGAGCAGTACGTGATAAAAATCAATGATCCATGTAATTCAACAGTGGTGCTTTAACTGGATGTTGCACTAATATTACAGGACATGACCACAATCTGCAGGTTTGGAATTGTGAAGGTGTAAAGATTGTGCCTTGCACGCAAAATAGGTGAGATCACCGACTATCTGGAGTAGCGATACGTACGTATTATTCATATAATGCCCATTGCGCAATGATTGTGTGTTGTGTTATAAGCTGTGTGCACCTTTGAATAATGTACTATGAAATAAAAAGGCATCTAAACTATCGCTGCTTTTTGAATTTTTAACAACCCTCGACCCCTAACTTTTCGGATTACCTGATACCAACTCATATTCTATGCAATAACCATAGAATGGCGTCCACAATTAAAAATAATAATTAAATCATGTAAGATTTAATGTGAAAGGTCTGTATTGATCATATTATTTACAGCTGAATTCTTTCATGAAATACTAGCTATACCACGATAGGTGATGATTTAGTGTTTATTTAAGGAGGGGACACAAGGGACCATTCCTATGCAAGTCCAATGCCTTTACAGCTTACTGGTTTTTTCGTTTGTTACAATTTTGCACTGTACACTTATGGTTGAATAAATGTTCAGGAAAATCACTGTTCGTAAATCAATTTGTTCATTTTGTTCGATTGTAGTACAGTTCCAGTGAGTCTCCCCCCTCTCTCTCTCTCTCTCTCTCTCAGACCTATCCCAGTAAACATGCCCGTACTACTAATAACCAAGACATTCATAGCGAAATATTATGATAGAAGGATGTAGACAAATACAGCATCAATAATAATTGCCGGAAAAATAAAACTAGACGTACCCGGGAAGATGAAGTTTATCTCATCGCTGCCCACCGTAATGCAGAAGTCATTCTGGTGGTGACAGTGTTGTGATAGGTATATAATCTCTCTCTTCCCCCCACCGTCGTACCCCCTTCCTCCGCCTTCTCCCCATCCCTAATAAGCCTTATGGTTTCTGTGGACGTTAAGCACCAACAACAATCCAGATGACATTGGACCTGTGACTGTCGCTCTTGTTGTCCGCATACATATAAACACACACTCACGGGCGTACGCATGCAAACACACACGCACGCGCGCATGCATATGACAAGCAAGCACCATCTAGCCACACCAGTAATAATAACTTACAATGAAAGATTTATTAGGAGCGAGCCTCTAACACAGAATTAGAGCTACGCGCGCTGTACAAAATACAAATATAAACTACATCCACACACATACACGCGCGCGCACACGCACGCACGCACGCACGCACTCACACACACACAGACATATGCACGCATACACACACACACTGACACACACACACACACACACACACACACACACACACACACGCATACACACACACACACACACACACACACACCACAGACACACACTTCGTGTGTGGACGCCCGCGCAGAAACGTCTCACTGACACACACGTAACATGTACAAAAGCATGAATTTTGCAAAATATGCCTGTAAATCTGGCAAAAGAAGTCCGAGAGGAATCGTGTCTGTGGTAGGGACCTACTTGAAATAGTGTCTACGCTGGAACTTCTTTCTCTCGTACATATTGCTGCATTTCACATGTTCAAAACTTGCACAACAGTACAACTGCTGGTCAGCTGGCATATATATTAATTCCAAAATGCGGGTTTTCCACGATAAATGCAGGTTTTCCTGATGAATGTGGGTTTTCCTCAACTCGGGTTAGAGAGTTGGTGCTACACTTTAGATGCTTAAAATTTTGTCTCTCAGACAGAGACAAAGAGACAGAAAAATAGGAGACAGGGAGACAGAGAAATAAGAGAGAGACAGACAGACAGGCACTGAGACAGACGGTCAGAGACAGAGAATGAAAGAGAGAGGACAACGAGAGACAAAAAGAGACAGAAACATATACGTAGCGGCCAGCGAAGCCTCGGGCAGGACGAAGCTTCATCATAATCACAGACACCTAACCACCTTATGTATGTATAAGCACGTTGTTGATAAATTTTTTGCTTCAGCTGTTCTTCTTGTGCCTAACTTCATTTTATATAAATCATTATATGGATCATTCAGTTTTGAAAATGCCCGTGTTACTGCATGCAAATAAATTGTTTGCAATTCGTCAGCACGTGAACTTGCTTTCTTGAACGATGGGAATCTAAAACAAGTGTGCTCAGTATTTTATAGTTTATTTTATAGCTTTAGTTATTGTTGCACTCCATTTTAACCAGAAGAATCGTGACAAGTGTGATCTCAGCCATTTATTGGAAACAACAAAGCATGATTTATTGGTCGCAACTATGCAATTTATGTGTTTGATTCAATCTGAAGCCCAAAATTGTCGTCTGCAGATTTCATGCGTCACATGCATAAAAGATGAGGTGACGACATTGACCAAACAGGAAGCGAACGCAGATTTAGATCCGCGGATCATATTTCGTCCTTTAATACTCTGGAGTGTCTGCGAACAGGTTATACGCAACCATGAATACAGGGCTGCAAACGGGGAATGTGGGTCGGTCTAGCGACTTCGGGCTAGGGTTAATCCAGTCATAAAATCATAGCCCTAGCTCAAACTAACCCTAAATCTGCAAAATGTGTGCTACTGAGGTACAATGTATCTATATTTAGAAGGTAAATCATGTGACCGAAACAACCAATGAACGGTCGGTCCTGGTGCGACAGCTAGCCGCATGTGTGGGAAAGGCTACACCTTTCATCGGTATGGCAAATTATTTTCTGTTCCATTTAAGTCTTATAGTGATTCACACGATCGCAGAAGTCTGCAACGTTTCCCCAAAATGTATTACTACGCGTCGCCTACCCTTAGGTCAAAGCTTGCGTTAAAGTGTACTACACTGTGATGCATACTGGCTTGACGGCGTCGCGAAATTTAAAACTCGACCCCAAAAGTTGCACACTTCTGCAACGTTTTGTCGTCACTTGCTTCAGAAATTGGATTACTGCTAAATAACTAGGTCACTGAAAATTAAGCGAATGGTACCACCAGAAAGATGAAAGATTTTTCTATAGGTTTCCTATCTGGTTTAGATTACTCTGTCTTTAACCACGCCACACCGTGTTGCAAACTTTTGCGATAAACAGCCAGTTTGGGGAAGTTGCAAAGTTCTCAACAGAGGGAGGGTACCGTCATGAATTGTCTAACTGGTGAATATATATACATCACCAAAGTAAAAAATGACTGATTTCCTATCAGTTTCGTATACTGGACTGATCCTTTCCGTGTTGTATAGTTGCAAAAGACGTACGATTTTTTAACCAGTGTCGGATTTGTCTGCCTCGAATTTCGTCGTCGCATACGTCAGGAAATAGGCTGGCATTTTTTTATTATTTTTTTTGTATCTTAGGAAGTTGTGCAGGCTGTGCAGAACTATACTTTCAGCTTTTCTTGATGCTAATTGCATTTACCTTTGGAAAATACGAAACCGATTGACGAGAATACCGAATGCATACCGGGTACACGTCTTGCCCCGGGAACAGCGATAGTTGAAAATTCGCTTCCCGATGGTGAGATGCCTTTGACAGAAAGGTTTGATCAAATTTCGTTTTTATGCGGGAAAGGCCTCATCTGCAACAATTAAAAACGGAACATTTCCTTCTATTCCTTGTACGACTAAAGAAAGAGAAAATCTGAAACAGAATGACTACTAGCGTTCTAAAACAAGATCTAAAACAAGATCAAACGAACGCTTATTTTTTTTAACACGGATAGAAGAGTATGCAAATTTTCGGGGAAATCCCCTTTATCGAGGCACAAAACGACACTTAAACAACAGATAAACGGTTAAAAACGATGAAAAATGAAAGAAAAAGACTTATCTTGTTTTGGATGAGTTTTTACAGCTTGTTCGATACTTGGAAAATAATAATTCATTTAAGAGAAATCAATGTCTAATAACGAAAACGCTTGTGTGTGTGTGTGTGTGTGTGTGTGTGTGTGTGTGTGTGTGTGTGTGTGTGTGTGTGTGTTCCACAGAGAAAGGAATCAGAAGATTACGACAAGTCAGGGGGTTCATTCGAGACGACTTGGATGATGATATACCAGCGAACATTGCATCAAGACGACATACAGCTACTAACATTACCACTGCTAGTGTTCCTGATGACGATAATCGTTGGAGCACTGACGAAACAGCACACAATGACAGTGACAGTGAGATTGTTGCCACTATTTCTTGCAGTGCAGTAGACCATGCAGACATCGACAATGACAGACCTATTGACAACTTCATAAGTAGAAAACGGCTGCATAGTGCATGTATAAACGAGGGACAACATGCAAACACAACTCACGCAAGCACGTACGCACGCGCGCGCGCGCGCACACACACACACACATACACACACACACACACACACACACACACACACACACACACACACACACCACACACACACACACACAAACAGCAACAGAAAAATCTACAGTAAACACTACACATCCAAAGCACACTTCTGAAAGCCAACAGACAACCGTGCTAAACCAGTGCGTAAGCATGATGAGTCAGTTGCAAGGTACCATTTCAAAACGCCATCTCCACCACAAACAGAATCAGTCATAAACATAGCCAGCTATATCGCTAAGAACTGCAAGGGTTCAACAATGAATATATCAGAGATGAAGCAATAGATCAAATTGTGCGTATATACTGCTTCAGAGGGGGAAAAAAGGACAGAGTGAAATCAAAGCAAAGATGAGCTCACATACAACGATGCATACACACGCACGCACGGACGCACACGTACGCACGCACGCACACGCACGCACGCACGCACACGCACGCACGCATACACACACACACACAACACACACACACACACACACACACACACACACACACTGACTGTAGCAGAAACTGGTTACTGATATTAATTGGGTCGAAAATACTATCAGCAGAAGAAGACGGGTTTTTTTTAAAGGTTTTTTTCTTCTTTTTAGCTTGGCTTTAAAAGCTAACCAGTCATGCAGCAAATATTTGAATTTTCTGGAGAGGCAGGATGAAAGAATTACGTGCTCTAATGATCATTGTCATCAGTAACACTATTGTAGATATAGAACATATCAACAGCTTTCATTGTGTATTATCCACCCAGAAGTATTTGTGTGTAAGTGTGATCTGATAGAAACAATGGTATTGTAATGAAAAGGTCCGCGTTGTAACGTACTCTGTTCATATACTGTTATACATGGTTCATAATACAAAGTTTTAAATGCTTTTCTCATGTTACGGTTGTTCCACAGTGTTTCTTTTGCATTTTTTTCATTGTGCCATTCTTCTGTTATTTCTGTAATATTTATGTCATTATACTTTGTAGTGATTATACATAACAATGTTTGCTGTACATTCCTATCTTACCTAATATCGCACAACTCATCATTACAATACACGTTCAGTTTCCATGCAGGTGTATTGTCAATAAAGCATGATTATTATAAAAGGACATTATTCAGCTGATATTATCATCATAATTAGTAATATAACAATACCTGTAGGTATTCTGTTTGCAGAACATCATAAATAGTTTCGCATGTCTCCGGGATGATGTCGCTTTTGGAACTTTTAGAAAGTTTGTGAAGACTTTCCAGTTCCTGGAAGGATGACCCTGACTACGCGTCTCTGCCCGAAGTGCGAAGCCAAGGTCAAGGTCACGGCTCCGTGGCAAACTGTACTCATGGCACAGTGTACTCATGGACCTATTATATAGGTGCATGGTGTACTCCACAGCTTGCTCTTTCAACAGCTGTGCGAAACAGTCACAAAGGCAAGAATGCGAAATACCAGCTGCTGGAATGTGCGGCAAAAAGTCCCTGCTCACTATGACTGAGAGCCCGGCTCCCACCTTTTCTTTCTTGGTGCTTTACGTCCACGGAGGCGAGATGCCTATTAGGGACGGGAGAGTGGGAAGGCGACAGAATGAAGGCTCGACCGCGGAAACCGCCCGAAAAAGACCGGGAGACCTTTGGACCGCCGCCAGAACAATGGAAGTGTTTAAGCGGTGTCCCCCCTTGCCCAGCGACTTGTGCACTGCGCAGTTGCTGTTTCAACTCTGTGCTTGGCCAAGTCACAAAGACATGTCCGTTGCCCCTGCTGTGACGAACACTTGGACAACTCGAAAGGGAGTCCAACTTCTAGCCCAGCTCCACCTCCCTACTCATGATCTCTTCTGGGCTAAGTTGAGGTGTTTCAACTGCTGTGCTTGGACAGAGTCACGAAGACAATGTCCGTTGCACTGCTGTTGACGAACAACTTGGACAACTCAAGCAAAGGAAGTCCAACCTTCTTAGCCCAGCTCCACCTCCCTACTCATGATCTCTTCTGGGCTAAGTTGAGGGTGTTTCAACTGCTGTGCGTGGACAGAGTCACAAAGACAATGTCCGTTGCACTGCTGTTGACGAACAACTTGGACAACTCAAGCAAAGGAAGTCCAACCTTCTTAGCCCAGCTCCACCTCCCTACTCATGATCTCTTCTGGGCTAAGTTGAGGGTGTTTCAGAAACCATAAGGCTTATTAGAGAGGGGGAGAAGGGGGGTGGGGGTATGGAGGGGGGAGGGGGATTATATACCTGTCGCTACACTGTCACCACCAGAATGACTCCTGCATTAAGATGGGCAGCGATGAGAGCCATTTTGTGAGGGACAGAGTCACAAGACGGTGTCCACAAACCACAACCTGTGGCAGAAAGGTCTGGGCGAGCCTTATAATGGACATGTAGTCTCAGTCTCTGCGTTTTCCGTGCCCATTTAGTCCCACTAATCTGGGTCATTACCGACTCAGCAATTCGCTCAGTATGACCGTCATGGTTGACTGGGCGTTACAATCCAACATGTCTGTCGCCAGGTGGTGAAGTGATGCTTAATGTCCTCAGATGTCAGTTGACATATTAGGGACAAGTTGTGACCAATGCCGAAGCACGGTTCAATAAATCTTTACGTCCACGGAAACCAGAAGGCTCGTTAGGACGAACAGCTCAGGACGGCCACCTCGATTCTCACACAGCTCCTGAACTATGAGAGGCCTGATGAAGTGTTGCTTAATGTCCTCAGATGTCAGTTGACATATTAGGGACAAGTTGTGACCAATGCCGAAGCACGGTTCAATAATTCTTTACGTCCACGGAAACCAGAAGGCTCGTTAGGACGGACAGATCAGGACGGACACCTCGACTCTCACACAGCTCCTGAACTATGACTGTCGCCAGACTCGGTTTCTAGTTTAAATACGTGCAAATCTTCTTCGGCTTCTTCAGTCAGCATTCGACGGTAATATATGTAACTCAGTTACGAGGCATTTTAAACGAAATCCGTATTTCAGATCAAGTTTTTCGTTTCGGTGATACCTTCAAAACCTTTCCCGTACGTCTCCGCAGGTGAAAGTTTCTAGTGCCTTCTACCACCGTCTCCGACGAACACTGACGGCGATTTCCTTTACTACTATAAATAGCAAACGGGAGTACCTAACTTGAGTAAGCCCGTGTGGCCAAGCCAAATACCTGCTTATAGGACTGTGAGCGTCAACCCTAGTCGGCTGCGTTCACTTGTCTGCGTCGAGGTAGGTTTTTTGTGCGTTCATTTATTTATTTTTATCATAAAATTCACAGGTGAACTAACCTGAAAGCTTTGAAGTGTTTCTACGCAGTGGCATACTTAGTCACTCAAAATGAAATCGTATAGTCACGACGAGGCGAGCGGGAGCTGCCTGGCTGGCCCATGAATGCAAAACAAAATGGCAGTGAGCCAGTCGAGACCGAAATGACCCCGTCCTGCCGTATGCCTGTGGTTATACTTCGTCTCTGTTGGGGCTGATTCGAGTGACCTAGTCCGCATGTACTGAACTGACCGAAGTTTTATTCTTTAGAGAGTGCCTGTGATCAAATCGTTTCAAATCAGTGGCTTTGAGGTTTAAATTATAGTGCCGTATACTGAAGTGACACATGAAGTACAGGCCCAGATTCTAAGCTTCGTTTTCCGCTCGCTCGCTCTCTCTCTTTTCTCTCTCTCTCTCTCTCGTGGAAATTCTCATGTATAACGTTTCACTCACACATTCATGCTTATATATGTATATAAATGATGCCCGTAATTTTATATTTGCTCATTAGTAGCTTAGCAAGGACTAGTGGTTAGGTTTTTGACTTAACCTAAACTACAATCCTTGTAAAATAAAGTTCTCCAGTCTCTCTCTCTCTCTCTCTCTCTCTCTCTCTCTCTCTCTCTCGCTCGCTCGTTTTCCGCTCTGTCTGTCTGTCTGTCTGTCTGTCTGTCTCTCTCTCTCTCTCTCTCTCTCTCTCTCTCTCTCTCTCTCTCTCTCTCTCTCTCTCTCTCTCTCTCATGCCTATATATGTATATAAATGATGCCCGTAATTTTATATTTGCTCATTAGTAGCTTAGCAAGGACTAGTGGTTAGGTTTTTGACTTAACCTAAACTACAATCCTTGTAAAATAAAGTTCTCCAGCTCTCTCTCTCTCTCTCTCTCTCTCTCTCTCTCCTCTCCTCTCTCTCTCTCTCTCTCTCTCCTCTCGCTCGCTCGTTTTCCGCTCTGTCTGTCTGTCTGTCTGTCTCTGTCTCTGTCTCTGTCTCTCTGTCTCTGTCTCTGTCTGTCTGTCTGTCTCTCTGTCTCTGTCTCTGTCTCTCTCTCTCTCTC
>JABMCL010000307.1:562500-572500 GCA_018857735.1 Alviniconcha marisindica | reverse complement strand
GTGGACGTTAAGCACCATGTTTACTAACTTACCACGAACTGGCTTATAGTTCAGGAGCTGTGTGAGAGTCGAGGTGGCCGTCCTGGGCTGTCCGTCCTAACGAGCCTTCTGGTTTCCGTGGACGTAAAGCTATATTGAACCATGCTTCAGCATTGGTCTCAGCTTGTCCCTAATATGTCAGTCGACATCCGAGGACATTAAGCAACACAACCACCACCACGAACTTGGCAACAGAAGCCACGACCCAGTGGGTGCGTGGGATGCTTTTCCGTGGGGCATAGACCATGATGATGATGATGAAGTGATGCTTAATGTCCTCAGATGTCAGTTGGTATATTAGGGACAAGCTGTGACCAATGCCGAAGCATGGTTCAATATAGCTTTACGTCCACGGAAACCAGAAGGCTCGTTAGGACGGACAGCCCAGGACGGCCACCTCGACTCTCACACAGCTCCTGAACTATGAACAGGCATAGAGCATGGGGGAAGTCAATACTTGAGTCAGCGAGAACTGAAAGGGGTGCGGCCTAGAACGCGAAGGGTGATGAAACCAGCGTAGATGAAGAGATAAGAGATTCAAGATTACTTTATTATCTGATCAGAGGAATTAAAACGTGGCTGAACATTAACCACATCACAGTACGCAATAACACATATTTTATATTTTAAAACTCCAGGAACAGTTATTGAAAATACAAGAGTTACATAATAAACTAGTAATTGACGTAATTTACACATACACATACACACAGAGACTCTCTCTCTCTCTCTCTCTCTCTCTCTCTCTCTCTCTCTCTCTCTCCTCTCTCTCTCTCTCTCTCTCTCACACACACACACACACACACACACACACACACACACACACACACACACTGCTCTGACATTTGAACAGATTTATCTAAAACAAGATTTATCTGTTCAGAAATGCTATTGACTGCAGAACAAAACATCGTACTGCATTTGATTTAGTTACGCGAAATCGCCTACCAGATGGAAGAAGCTCATAATGTTTAGCAAGGGCACGCTATATCTAGTGCATATTTAGTGTACAGGCTATATTTAGTGCTGACGAAATGTCGTTGTCGTTCCGCCTTCCAGTTTGGTGGCCTAGCCGTCTCTGGACACAAACTTGTCAACGACTAAATCATAATGAAACTCCAGCATCCGCAGCTTGGTGAACTGGTAAAGTAATAATAATAATAATAATGTACATTTATCATGCGCTCATCAACGCCCTGAGCGCTCACATGATACATATTAACCCAAATATGATATTCTGTACACATGTAGAGGGGGGAAGTAGTAAAGTAAGTAAGTAAACATGGTGCTTAACGTCCACAGAAACCATAAGGCTTATTAGGGACGGGGGCGGAGAGGTAGATGGAGGGTGGGGGCGGGGGGGGGGGGGGGGGGGGAGGGGGGGGGTAGATTATATACCTATCGCTACACTGTCACCACCAGAATGACTCCTGCATTAAAATGGTCAGCGATGAGAGCCATTTTAATGGTTGATTAATTGTGAAGAACAAAGTCACAAGACAGTGTCCACAGACCACAACTTTTGAAGAGAAAGGAGAGCCGAAGCGGATTCGAACCGCCCAGGCCAAACCGGCTTACACGCGATTTGAAACGATCTGACGACTGGCTCAGTCAGTGAAGCGACCGATTCTTTACTGTGTGCTTACTGTGTAATTGCTATTACACGTTTCCTTGCTTTCCTGTTCGTTGGAGAGGTTAATGCCTGGAGTAGGCTACATTGTGAAGCCAGTGCGTGCAAACATGAACATGAGTCTCTCTCTCTCTGTTTGTCTCTGTCTGTGTCTCTCTGTCTCTGTGTCCGTCTGTCTGTCTGTCTCTCTCTCTCTTGTTTGTCTGTCTGTCTGTCTGTCTGTCTGTCTGTCTGTCTCTGTCTCTGTCTCTGTCTCTGTCTCTCTCTCTCTCTCTCTCTCTCTCTCTCTCTCTGTTTGTCTGTCTGTCTCTTTCACACACACACACACACACACACACACACACACACACACACACACACACACCACACACACACACACACACAGAGGATTGTTACGTGTGTGTGTGTGTGTGTGTATTTGGAAGAACAATAAGTGCTGTTTCCTTTTAATGTTTGCTTGGTTTGTTTTAGGCAGCCTGCACGGTCCGATCCCTGAAACCTCAATGCCTATACTGCCATAAGCTGAACCACTACTATGCAATATGAACTTGATCTTAATAATCCCACATGACATTTGGTAACATCACGGTGGTAACCTACTATTCCCAAACGGCAGCAACTTGATCTACGCAGGACGTAACGAGTGAAATCATCCACTCACAGTCGACACTCCTACTTATGAAGTCACCAAACCGTGACGGTAAACAACTCAGTTGTCTGCCTTGCTGAGGTCAAGCATGCATTCAGCGTCAGCTGAGACCGATCCACAGCCCCGCCCCTTTCCCGCTGTTTTCGCCAGGCATCACAAGCCGCCGTCTGTCATTGGCGGGAGCTGCCACAAAAATATTTTCTGTCGCGACAAACACGTGTATTTTGTCGCGACAAAACATGTCTTTTGTCGCGACAAACACTTGTTTGTCGCGGCAGAAATGATACTTGTGGCAGCTCCCGCCAATGATAGCCGTCGGCAAACTGGCTTCCACAGGGAAAGCGACCTTCTTCTGCTTTCACTGTGCTTTACGACCACAACGTGAGCCGATTTGGCCTAGCGGTAAGGCGTTAGGGTAAGCGGAAGGAACTCGGTTCGACAGATATCGCTTCGGCTCTCCTTTCTCTTCAAAAAGGTTGTGGTTTGTGGATACTGTCTTGTGACTTTGTCCATCACTTCCTACTGAAACATTAAAATGGCTCTCATCGCTGCCCGTCTTAATGCAGGAATCATTCTGGTGGTGACAGTGTAGCGATAGGTATAATATCCCTCCCTCTTACCCCACCTCCATACCCTCTTCCCCCCCTGTCCCCAATAAGCCTTATGGTTTCTGTGGACGTTAAGCACCATGTTTACTTACTTACTTACTTACGACCACAGAAACCCTAAGGCTTATTAGGGACGGGCGAATGGAGGTCGGGGTAAACGTGATGCTTAACCTCCACAGAAATTATAAGGCTTATTAGGGACGGGGAGATGGTGGGAAGGGGGATATGCAGGTGGGGGCGGGAGAGGGAGATTATATACCTATCGCTACACTGCCACCACCAGAAAGACTCCTGCATTAAATTAAGATGGGCAGCGATGAGAGCCATTTTAATGTTTCACTAATTGTGAGGGACAAAGTCACAAGACGGTGTCCACAGACCACAACTTTTGAAGAGAAAGGAGAGCCGAAGTACATTCGAACCGAGGCCGTTCTTCTTACCAGAAACCTCATAGCTGCTACTGTGCTAGGCCCGATGATTCACGGAAAGCGACCGAAGCGACAGCGCTAAAAATAGAAATAAATCGGGTCTCTGATTGGCTGAGATGGGCGACCGCTTGGGCGTGTGGCTGGGACAAGTTGGCTACGTGCGGCCAGTCACAAAGGACGAGTTACTTGAGCGGGTCCTACATATATATATATACCAACCAAGAAAGAAGAGCTTTCCATAGTTCAGGAGCTGTGTGAGAGTCGAGGTGGCCGATGATTCACGGAAAGCGACCGAAGCGACAGCGCTAAAAATAGAAATAAATCGGGTCTCTGATTGGCTGAGATGGGCGACCGCTTGGGCGTGTGGCTGGGACAAGTTGGCTACGTGCGGCCAGTCACAAAGGACGAGTTACTTGAGCGGGTCCTACATATATATATATACCAACCAAGAAAGAAGAGCTTTCCATAGTTCAGGAGCTGTGTGAGAGTCGAGGTGGCCGTCCTGGGCTGTCCGTCCTGGGTTGTCCGTCCTAACGAGCCTTCTGGCTTCCGTGGACGTAAAGCTATATTGAACCATGCTTCGGCATTGGTCTCAGCTTGTCAACTGACATCTGAGGACATTAAGCAACACTACCTACCTAGAAGAGCTTTTCATCATAGTTCAGGAGTTGTGTGAGAGTCGAGGTGGCCGTCCTGAGCTGTCCGTCCTAACGAGCCTTCTGGTTTCCGTGGACATAAAGAATTATTGAACCGTGCTTCGGCATTGGTCACAACTTGTCCCAAATATGTCAACTGACATCTGAGGACATTAAGCATCACTTCATCATCATCATCAAGAGCTTTTCGGTTCAGAGCTCAGGAGCTGTGTGAAAGTCGAGGTGGCCGTCCTGGGCTCCCGTCTCTAGTAAGGCTACGGTTTCTGTGGACGTAAAGCAACACTCAGCAACTCAGCTTTCTAGTCTCTTCGCCCTGCATGACCTCAGAGGTCGTGGTAAATGGAGCGAATCGTTGAATAGACACAGGCCTATTATCCGAACTATTTTCATTTCGGGTATGTGTGTGTGTGGGTGGGTGGGTGGGTGCGTGAGTCTGTGTGTCGGTCTCTGTCTGTCTTCGTCTCTGCTTATCCCTGTCTCAGTCTGTCTGTCTCTCTGTCTCTGTCTGTCAGTCTCTGTCTCTCTATCTCTGTCTCTCTGTGTCTGTCTCTGTCACTGTCTCTGTCTCTCTCTCTTGTTTGAGTCACACGTTTGCCTAAAAAATTGAATGTTGTATACATGTATGAGAAATTTAATTCTGAAGTTTCTGCACATTTGTAGGAACTGTGAAGCTGCATTAATCAATTGCTTAATCGTGCTTATAATATTTGTTTGTGGTATTGTCGTGTTTATTTGTGTTTGTAGTATAGCAAGGTCTGGCTGTTAGATAGGTCCAAATGGACCTAACGCTACTATCCTTGAATATTAAAGTTTTCGAGTTCGAGTTCGAATTCTCTGTCTGTCTGTCTGTCTGTCTGTCTGTCTGTCTGTCTGTCTGTCTGCTCTGTCTCTCTCTCTCTCTCTCTCTCTCTCTCTCTCTCTCTCTCTCTCTCTCTCTCTCTCTCTCTCTCTCTCTCTCTTTCTCTGTGATATTTCCACTGACCATATTATGTAATACGTATCTTCTTCTTGTTTGTGCCAGACGTGCCTGATGCCTTGATGGAATCCAAGACGCTGTACCCGGTGCTGCCCATCACCTGTCTCCACCCGTCTATGTACAGCGTGCCACACAACTCTGTCTCACTGGCCCTTCTGGTTGTGATAGTTTTCAATAAGCGGAGACAGTACTGACAATCATCGCAGCAAGTAAACCGGTTACGTTCCGCTGAAGACGTTAAGCCTTCTCCGCGCTATAGCCAGAATTTTGCCAAAAAGGTGAGATCCGGGAGACATATAAATTAATTGGATTCTTGGATTTAGACAGGAATAAGAAGAAGAACTCCCGATGCCACCAAGAAGATTCCAAGGATTCGACACTTTTCCGGGACTTTCCTTGCGAAATGCTGGACACTGCGAAGCCAGAAGAGTCGCTTCTTTTAAACAGTGGCCCGAAGGTCATCATTTGTTTCCCTTGAAGCTGGCCAAAGGGGGGTTTGTCCACACAGGAGAGGCGGATGAGTTACAGTGTTCTTTCTGCCGCTTCACGAGGCGTGGTTGGAAACCAGGCGAAAAGCCGGAAGAGCTTCATCGCATCAGCTGTCCAAGCTGCCCCATCTTCGACGACAACGCCGACCGGCACCACTCTCTCAGCGCCCCGCCCAACGTGCCGATTCCCGTGACGTCATTTCGAAACCGCGGCTTGGCTTTGGCAGACCCGGCTCGGACCTACCTGCAATCCGTAGGGTTCATTGGACCGCAGCAACCCAGCGACAACGACGACGATGTCATCGATCTACACGGTCAACGCCTGCTGCAGAGCATCGGGGTGGCCATGCGCAGTGCCAGCCGAAGAGGTCGTCGCCGCGGCCAAGGCCTTGAAGCCGTCGGGATTAACCTGCGCGGCGACAACGCCCGGGCCGCTTCGCGGAGCACCATCCGGGCGGCAGGAGTGCCTGTGCTGAGTACAGCGGACGGGGTGACCTTGATCCCCTTCACGGCGCGTCCCAGGGTGTCCAGGGTGGCTCGCTACCCCGGGTACTCTTTCCCTGAGAAGCGGCACCGCTCCTTCGACAATGGGTTGCTAGCGATGCCGGTTTCTGCCAGGCTGCTCGTCCCCGTTGGCTTCTTCTGCGCAGGTTGGTGTTCGCGTTTCGAAACGTTTGGGTTTTTTGCTCTCTGTGTCTGTAATGCCTCACAAGATATATGCTACTGCTACCTAGGCCGCCAGTACAATTCGACAGGAAGAGTATCTTGGATTTATTTATTTGTGTTCTTCTTCTTTTCTGTTTTAGAATTCAAATAAATACACCGGGTATTCAAATAAATCGGTGGTCCGAGTTCAGGAGCTGTGTCAAAGTCGAGGTGGCCGTCCTGGGCTTTCCGTCCTAACGAGCCTTAAGCCCGTTCTTAATTGGGCGAATGTTTCTTCGCGAACCTAGTTGGAAGTATTCGTCGAAGCTATATTCGGGTTCCAAAAAGCTTCGCTCAACATGTTTTGGGAACATTCGCCCTATTCGACGATCATTGCCTCTGACTGGCTGAGAGCAGAGCTCTCCTGTGGATGAAGAAAAATAAAAATAAAATGGATGACGCTGTCGCTAAGTTCTTCACTCGCTTCGGAGGGAATTTGTTTATTTGTTGACTTGTGGGAGGCGCAGCCTTGTCTCGGAGACCCAGAATGAGATAGTAGTTAGTTGAATGACCCTGTGAGGGATGATGAAAGTATATTGACTTGACTTTAGACTACATTTTCGATCATGCTGTCTGCTGTGCGTCTGCATGTTGAGCGAAGATTTTTGGACCCCGAATATAGCTTCGACGAATACTTCCAACTAGGTTCGCGAAGAAAAGTTCGCCCGATTAAGAACCATCTAGCTTCGCCGAATACTTCCAACTAGGTTCGCGAAGAAGCATTCGCCCAATTAAGAACGGACTTAAGACTAATCACTATTCAGTTAATTGTCAGACTACCCTACCCCCGTCTGTCTGTCTGTCTGTCTGTCTGTCTCTGCTTTTGTCTGTCTGTCTGTCTCTGTCGATCTGTCTGTCTCTGTCTCTGCCTGTTTCTGTGTGTCTCTGTGTCTCTGTCTGTCTGTCTGTCTGTGTCTGTCTGTCTGCCTGTCTGTCTGTCTGTCTCTCTCTCTCTCTCTCTCTCTCTCTCTCTCTCTCTCTCTCTCTCTCTCTCTCTCTCTCTCTCTCTCTCTCTGTGTTATACATGTTTTTGACTAACCTAAACTACAATCCTTGTAAAATAAAGTTTTCGAGTTTCATTCCCGTTGGAGCTCTCTCTCTCTCTCTCTCTCTCTCTCTCTCTCTCTCTCTCTCTCTCTCTCTCTCTCTCTCTAAGCCCTGATAGAACCGTACCGGTTGACTGGGCGTAAAACACAAACTTACTTACTCTCTCTCTCTCTCTCTCTCTCTCTCTCTCTCTCTCTCTCTCTCTCTCTCTTCTCTCTCTCTAAGCTAAACGTACCGGTTGACTGGGCGTAAACACAACTTTACTTCTCTCTCTCTCCTCTCTCTCTCTCTCTCTCTCTCTCTCTCTCTCTCTCTCTCTCCTCTCTCTCTCTCTCTCATTTTAAAATTATTTTTATTATCTTTATGCCACCTTTCATTTAGAGCAGCGTGGCTGAGTCAGCCAAGAGTACTCTCCCTTGCTGACGGAGTCGCCCACCTACTCTGCGGTTTCTTTAGTTAGTATTGGGCTGATATCCTCTCTCCGTGATGTGCAACGGGTCACTCAGGTAAGGTAGCGAAACATGTGTATGACATGTGTATGAGAGTGTGTGTGAGTGTGCATGAGTGTGTGCGTGAGTGTGTGTGTGTGTGAGTGTGAGTGTGTGCGCGGTTGCGTACCTGTGTATATATATATCTGTGTGCTTCTTCTTCGTTTAATTCTGTGATATTCACAAACATCGTTATTCAGACCTTCTCAAACGGCCAGCTACCAGTCATTGTTTTTACTTCTATTTTTGCTGATAGTGATACACTACAGTTTAATCGCTTTTGGCTGGTTTCAGGCTATGCAGACCTCGTCATCTGTTTTCACTGCGGACTGATGCTGCACGGCTGGCTTCCGGGTGACGACCCAGCCATTGCGCATGCCCGACTTCAGCCCTCGTGCCAGCATCTCATCCTGGCTTTTGGCGATGACTTCATCAGCTTCGTGCAGAATGAGGTCACCTCTCTCGGACACGCCAGGTTGGAGTCGGTTTTGTTTGTTTGTTGTGTGTGTGTGTGTGTGTGTGTGTGTGTGTGTGTGTGTGTGTGTGTGTGTGTGTGTGTGTGTGTGTGTGTGTGTGTGTGTGTGTTCCTTTAACTTTACCGACGCAAAAGATATAGCGTTGTTTCAATCGACCCAACACCATAATGACAGTAATCTGAAACAGAACGAGGCCCAGAGCGTTCGTGCAAAATCAACAAACAAGGGAGTTGATTAGGCTGTACTCTGGTCGTGGAGTTTATGTGCCTTGTATTTGTACCTCTGGTGGAGTTTATGTACCTTATATTTGTACCTCTGGTGGAGTTTATGTACCTTGTATTTGTACCTCTGGTGGAGTTTATGTACCTTGTATTTGTACCTCTGGTGGAGTTTATGTTCCTTGTATTTGCACCTCTGGTGGAGTTTATGTACCTTGTATTTGCACCTCTGGTGGAGTTTATGTACCTTGTATTTGCACCTCTGGTGGAGTTTATGTACCTTGTATTTGTACCTCTGGTGGAGTTTATGTACCTTGTATTTGCACCTCTGGTGGAGTTTATGTACCTTGTATTTGACCTCTGGTGGAGTTTATGTACCTTGTATTTGACCTCTGGTGGAGTTTATGTACCTTGTATTTGTACCTCTGGTGGAGTTTATGTACCTTGTATTTGTACCTCTGGTGGAGTTTATGTACCTTGTATTTGTACCTCTGGTGGAGTTTATGTTCCTTGTATTTGACCTCTGGTGGAGTTTATGTACCTTGTATTTGTACCTCAGGTGGAGTTTATGTACCTTGTATTTGTACCTCAGGTGGAGTTTATGTACCTTGTATTTGTACCTCAGGTGGAGTTTATGTACCTTGTATTTGTACCTCTGGTGGAGTTTATGTACCTTGTATTTGTACCTCTGGTGGAGTTTATGTACCTTGTATTTGTACCTCATGTGGAGTTTATGTACCTTGTATTTGTACCTCAGGTGGAGTTTATGTACCTTGTATTTGTACCTCAGGTGGAGTTTATGTACCTTGTATTTGCACCTCTGGTGGAGTTTATGTACCTTGTATTTACATGCATGCCCGTTGAGAGTTACCGCAGCTGACTCGGGTCTTTGTTGTTGAACTTGTGTTCGGTATTTCGAGCGCTAATTAACTCCCTTGCGTGTTGATTTTGACCGTTATTACAGTTCTGTTTGTCTGTTTGGAAGCCATACAGATACAAATCTATATAATTATGTTTGATTTTTTTGACTGTAAATATTTCGTTTCTTAAATAAATGTCTTGTTATTATTGTTGGTGCAACTTGCTCACATAATTATGTTATTATAGTTAAGAGACCCTAGGATCAGTCTAAGATCACTTACGCGAAAAGATTTTAAATAAAAAAGGAAGAAGAAGAAAAGAAAAAAAATTGTTTGGAAGTCTATGTTGATTTAATATAAATTTTTAAAAGTAATGGAATTGCTGTTGCTGATGGGCATCGATCGAATTCATTGATTTTTGTTATTGATCTTTGCAGGTGAATCAAATTCCTGTGGGGGTGTGGCCTAGCGTGACAGCCAGCAGCAGCGAGTTGGTGCCAGCCCCGACCCGTCTTCTTCTGCTGAGCCATGCATCTTTTTTGCTTTTTCCTTTTTTTTTCCTTTTTGCTTTGAGTTTCTCTGGTGACTGACTGATTTTTGTGCTGTAATTTGACACTTTCGTTGATTATATTCTTTTAGTTGCATGCTTCGTTTTGTTGTTGTTGTTGTTTTGTTTTTTGTTGTTCCGTTTTTGCTTTAAACAAATCGTCACTCTCAATTTATTGCCGGGAG
>JABMCL010000307.1:547500-552500 GCA_018857735.1 Alviniconcha marisindica | reverse complement strand
AGAAGAAGAAGAAGAAGAAAAAACAAAAACAAAATACAACCTGAATTCTAAACCGTTGATTTGATCTTTTCTGCCCGTAGAACATCATGAGGTGACCATGTGCGGTTGACAGGACATTAAAATCCACCAACTGACCAACCCATTGGATAAATCTTGTTTTGGGAGGGCTAGTTCCTTTAAGAAATAAGAATCGAGACAAGTACGCCATCACGTTGCCGTCTGTCTGGAGATAGCTGTGTGTACCAGTCAACCGTTTTTAATCTCCTCGGGGCCTCCAGGGCAAGTCCGGGAGGTGCGTTCACAAAAAAACTGAAGAATGTAGCCTAGTCAGCAACTTCACACACATACACACACACACACCCCTTACTAGCGTCAAAACTACATAACTGCAATTATGTGCTCATAATTACGAATGATGTGCACATTGAGATAAGTACAATTATATGTTTTTCACTCACACAGTTAACGGCTTACTCGAGTCAAACGAACGCCGTTGTAATTATCTCAACATAATTACTAACTGCCTCTACATAATTACTGCCTATAACTACGTAATTTGTAAATATGTCTTTTGAAGATCGGTTCCAACTGCTTACTAGCGTCAGTGAAAATTAAGGATGATAATTTATATTGCCAGCCGTGACAATTAAGGCAGCGTGCTGTACACACTCCCAGCATCGCTTTCCGGCACCTTCCTCCAAACTCTGCCAGATTTAGTTACTACGCCCTAAAGGGGGCCCCTTTTATCCCGCGCAGCTGTCCACCGACGCGGTCCGCCCTCCGAAAGGTTTGGGTACCGAAAGCAGTGGTTCGGTTCCGGGGCTTAATGTCCTCGGATGTCGTTTGGGCATATAAGGGACAATCTGGCCCAATCCCGGCATGTTAAATATATAGTTTTTACGCACGGAAACCAGAAGGCCCCAGGCCCCCCAGGACCCCCTTACCTTCCTCCAAACCCCTGCCCAATTTAGTTTCGCCCCTGAAGGGGCACTCTTATCTCCGCGCAGTGTCCACCACGCGGGCAGGCCTTCCGAAAAATTGGGTACAATATGACTGTAGAAGCAACCCAGCCCCAAAGCACGCAGTAAACATGGGCATCCACCCGGGAAAAAAAAAAAAAAAAAGTTTCCCTCTCGATTCAAACGATTTTTTTGGTTTTTTTTGTTTTCTGGTGTAAATTTGTGGCGGTATAAATGACACGCCCTTGTTTATTAGTTGTTAAAAAACTTATACTGTTTTAGCACAACGAAAAACTGGTCGTTAGCCTGACAGTTTTTTTGGACCTATGGAGTAACTAAAAACGGCAGGGGTTTAAGGAAGGAGTTTAAACCAGTTTGACTTTGGGGATGTCAGAAAACTAGTGCTTGGGGTTTGAAAGGGGAGTGAAAACCAGGGGATTTAAAGGAAATGCGTAAACAGTGCTTGGAGTTTGAAGGAAGAATGTCGAAAAACCAACGGAGGGTTTGAAGGAAGGATGTCGTAAACCCGTGGCTTGGGGGGGGGTGTCGTAAAAAGGGTTAGTTTGTAGGAAGGATGTCGTAAACCAGGCTTAAAATTTGAGGAAGGATGTCGAAACCAGTGCTTGGGGGTTTGAAAGGAAAAGGGGTCGTAAACCAGTGCTTGGGGTTTGAAAGGAAAATTCAAACCAGTGCTTGGAGTTTGAAGGAAGGATGTCGTAAACCAGTGTTTGGGAGTCTGAAGGAAGGATGTCGTAAACCAGTGTTTGGGAGTTAAAAGGGGGATTCCAAGTGGAGCGAAGGAAAGGGGAAACCGTGTTGATTTGCATTGACCCGAGGGGCCCATGAGCTTGGGAAAGGTTTTCGGGCGTGACTGTAGACTGGACAGCTGGCCCCCGTGCGCATGCCCCGCCTGTAAACCCCTTCCTTCTCAGCAAGGGCCCTTTGGGATGTAGGAGCACAATATTTGAAAAAATCGAACTTTAGCTGTGATTTATTTTTAGCTTTGTTTTTTTTGGGGTTGGTGTGTGTGTGGTTTTTGGGTGTGGGGTTGTGTGTGGGGGGGGGGGAAGGGGGGGTGTGTGTGCGTGCGCCCCGTGCATGGCGGGGGGGGGGGCCCGTGGGCGGCCGCGCGGCGTTTTTTTTTTTTAAACAACGCTCGATTCGCCGACCAGACGCTCAACTATTAATTTGGGGCGACCCCACGGTTTCCCCCCCCCCCGAACAAAAAGCAGCACTCTGTAACGCCCAACCCAAAACCTTGTTGCGGACAGCCATTTGAGACCAGGGAAGACCCAGCGGCCAGGTAAACGATTACCATCAGAGGGGGACGACGCCCACTGCACCCCCAATTCCCCCCCACCCCCCCCCAACCCCCCCCCCCCCCACTCCCCCCCCCCCCAGCGCCCCCTCCCCCTGCCCCTCTCCCCCCAAACCCTCCAACACGTCTCATACCCTGTTTCCAAACAACAATACAGTGACCTTAGTGGGCTAATTTCTCACCTACACACACACATACGCACGCGCGCGCGCGCACACAGCCCCACACACGCACGCACGCTCGCAGACGCACGCCCGGCAACACACACACACACACACACACCCACACGCGCACCTCACACACGCACGCACGCACGCACGCACGCACACAACACCACGCACCCGCACCCCCGCACACACACACACACACCCCCCCCCCACCACACACACCCCAACACCCCAAAACACACACACACAACACACAAAAACACACACACCCCCACACACACACACCCAAAACACACAACCCCACACACACAAAACCCCACACAGCATGGCCCTTCACTGTTATTCTAATTGCACCACCATTGCCGAGTTGTAAACATGTTTACGTCCAGATACCATACCTGCCTCTGGTCTCCGGTCACTGTATATATAAGGAAGGCAAACGGTTCCTTACTAACCCCGCAGTCCACTATATAATATAGCAGAGTCGCTTGTGGTTAAAAAGTCGGTGAATGTTTTTTTTGGGGGTTTTGACGAACCCCCCCTGTGTTTTGGTGATTTTTGTTTTAAACGGGTTTAAAAAATTGTTTTTTTGTTTTTTTTGGTTTTTGCTTTTCCCTTTTTGTTGGCCTGTTCTGTCTCTGCCCTTGTTTCTCTCTGTCTGTCTCTGTCTCTGTCTCTTTTCCTCTGCCTCTGTCTCTGTCTCTCTTCTCTTCTCTTCTCTCTCTTCTCTCCTCTCTCTCTCTCTCTTTTTTATATATATAAAATTATATTTTAAAAAAAAAAAAAAATTTTTTTTTTGCTTGGTTTTGTTTGTTTTTTGTTTTTGCCTTTTAAATGCCGTCTATCTTTTTCTCTGGGGTCTCCTGTGTTCCTGTTTGTCTGTCGGGTCTACCTGTCTGTCTTTTCTGTTTTGTTTTGTCTGTCTGTTTCTGTCTGTTTTCTGTTCTGTCTTCTGTCTTCTGTCTCTTCTCTTCTCTTCTCTCTCTCCTCTCTCTCCCCTCTCTCTTTTCTCTTTTCTCTCTCTCTCTCTCTTCCTCTTTTTTATTTTAAATATATATAAAATATATATACAATCTTTTTGCGTCGTGAATAAACTTTTCTCGGGCTTTGGGTTTGTTTTGCATTTTTTTTAAATTTTTAGATCTTCTAAACATGCGTGTGTGCTGGGAAAAAGTGGGGGGGTTAGAGAGGGGGGAAACGGGGGGGGGGGGGGGGGGGGGGGGGGGAGGGGGGGGGGGGGGGGGGGGAACCACTACCCTTCTAAAACCCGTTTGGGTCTTTTTTACTAACATTCACTTTTTCCCTGCAGTAGGGGGAGAATATACCCCGGGCCCTTGCTTCTTTCCACTCCCAGGAACCTTTTTCTTTGTCCTAATCATTTCAAACCTTTCCCCCACTTATTTTCACCTTCATTTTTACCAAACCCTCTCCATTCTTTTGAACTGCGAAATTTTGGCTACGGCAGCTTCCTTTTGAGGACCAGCGGAATAAAGTAGGTACCGTGCTCATGGTCCAAGCGTTTGAATCGGGTTTTCCCGTGGGTGAGTGCCTAGGGAAATTTTGAGAAATGGGAAAACCCAAAAATCACACACACAAAACACAACACACAAAAACACACAACACACAAAACACACCACACACCACCCCCACACAAAAACGCAAACCACACACACCCCCACCCCCCACACACCCCCACACACACACACACACAAACCACACACACACACCAAACACCAAAACACACAAAACACACACACACACACACACACACAAACACACACTAAAACCACACAAACAAAACACCACCAACCCCCGCCAAAACACAAACCACACACAAAAAAAACAAAAAACACCACAACACACACACACACACACACACACACAAAACCCCAACACACAAACCCCACGCACCCCAAAGGGCCAAAACCACCCCACACACACACAACACACACCCACCCCCCACACACCACACCCACACACACCCCACCACGCACCCCCACGCACGCCACGCCCCGCCCGCACGCACGCACGCACCCCCACCCCAAATACACACACACTTTACACGCACACAAATACACACCCACGCACACATACACACACACACACACACAAAACCCACCCACACCCAACACACACCACACCACACCCCCAACACACCACACAAAAACAAAAACACACACACACAACCCCACACACACAAAACCCCACACACACAACACATCACACTCACACACCCCCAACACACACCACCCCAACCACAAAACACACCACACACACCCCACAAACACACACACCCCACACACACACACACCCTCGCCCCCCACACACACACACACCACAAAACACAAAGGCCCCCCCCACAACAACACACACCCCCCCCCCCTTTCCCACACACACAACACACACACCAACACACCCACCAAAACCACCCCAACACACACAAACACACACACACCACACCCCAACACACACACCACAAAAAACACACACACACCACACACACACCCCAGGGACACACACAAAACCCCACCCCCACACCCCACACCCACACACAAA
>JABMCL010000307.1:530000-540000 GCA_018857735.1 Alviniconcha marisindica | reverse complement strand
GATGTCATTGAAGTGCGCAGCCGTTCTGAGTGCACGCAGCACGTGCTCTGTTCCAGGAATGGACTGGGTTGGACTGGGTTGGCATAGCGGTTAAGGCGTTAGGCTGGGACTGAACTTGGCAGACATCCTCGGGTTCGATTCTACTTCGGGTCTTTTTTTCTTTTTCTTTTTTTTTTCCTTTTAAAGGCTGTGGTTTGTGAACATTGTCTTGTGATTTTGCCCAATCACACACCCCGTCCCCCGTCCCACTCCCTCCCCTTTCCCCGTTGGTCATCTCCACCCCAAAGTGGTCAAGAAAGCATTAACGGCGATCGTTTTAATACGGACTATTTAAAAAAAACTAACTAATTGACAGCGAGCGAATAAACGCACTGACTACACTTAACTTGAACTGCCTTTAACAGATAACAATGGAACCTCTTTTTAAAAGAAGGTTGAAAAGGTCACGCCTCTTTAGGGACCCTTTTTTTCTTTTTCTTTTTTCTTTCAACAAGTTACAGATTATTTTAACAATAACAGTGAACGGTTCCTTTCACCCCTCCATCCTCCAGCCCCGCCCCAGTAAGCAGGCAAACATGATGCTTAACGTCCACAGAAACCATCGCCCGATTCCTTTTTATTCACCTTCATTGTTTTCTTCTATTTCTCTGCTTCTTAACCGCCGTACGTTTGGCTAACACAGTCTCCCGAGCGGGCGGGCGGGCGGGCGGGCGGAATAAAATGGGCCATACTACTCGACTCATAGAGCTTTCCGTTTTTCCAGCCATCAAAACATCCAAACACGTAAAGGTTTAAAATAACGCTATTTATTAGGACAAAACGCAATATGCGAATTTTCGGGATAATCCCCTTGATCAAGCTACAAACGACAGTGAAACGGTGAAAAACGATGAAAATGAATTGGAAAGCTAAGCCATTTGTCTGTTTTTGGTTGAGCTATCTTTTGTTTATATATGTGTTTAGATCTTGTTTTAGGACACAAGCAGTCAGTCTTGTTTCAGATTTTTGTGCCAGCGGAATATATGAGATTGTGTCCTGTGACAGTGAATCAGACATGTGTCTGAGATTTCATCAATTTCGTCCGGCTTCCGTTGTGTCCATACCTTGCATATTCTTTGACGGTTCCCGCGTTCTGTCAGTTGTATAATCAGGTGAAATATAAATACTGAGATGTGCCCGTTAGTCCCCTCCCCCTTTTTGTTTTGTTTTGTTTTGTTTTGTTTGTTTGTTTGTTTGTTGATTACTGTGATTCAGCTTCTTACTTGTGATTTTGCTTTGATCTGGTGTAAAACAAAGAGGATTATACCTCTGGTTGAGTTTGTGTACCTTGTATTTACTCGCATGCCAGGTGGGAGTTACCGTAGGCGACTCAGGTCTTTGTTGTTGTGTTCGTGTGACGTCTTTCGAGCGATAATTAACTCCCTTGTTTGTTGATGGTGTAAAAGAATCCTAAATGTGTTATTTATTATTATTATTATTATTATTATTATTATTATTATTATTATTATCATTTTTATTTTATTATTTTATATATTATTGTTATTGTTGTTTTTGTTTTGTTTTTGTTTTGTTTTGTTATTTTGATTTTTTTTTAACAGGATGAGGGAGCACTAACAGTATTCCCCAAGACGAAGGAAGAACTAACAATATTCACGCCTTCAGACGACTCCTAGTCGTTGTTAGCTTTAACGCTGTGTGCCTTGAGCGTTCAGACAAATGTCTTGGACGAGAGGTTTGCTGCGAGGAGATTAAAGACTCGCTCTCACAACCGCAGTTTCCGAGAACGTCACCCCACCGAACTGAAACTCGCGCCAGCCACAAAGCCACCCAATTATATAAGCTCTCAGTATGGACCAGCACATAGTTCAGGAGCTGTGTGAGAGTCGAGGTGGCCGTCCTGGGCTGTCCGTCCTAACGAGCCTTCTGGTTTCCGTGGACGTAAAGCTATATTGAACCATGCTTCGGCATTGGTCTCAGCTTGTCCCTAATATGTCAACTGACATCTGAGGACATTAAGCAACACAACCTACCTGCCTGTGGACCAGCCAGTTTATCAGGACGTGATCGAGTGCCCCAGGAACAAGGTCAACGACCAGGGCAAGCCACTGTGTCAGTCATTATCTTCTCATGTTTTATGTAAGCGTTTGTATACCTCTCAGTAAGTGCAGCATCGGGACGGTTCAAGCTCGGCGAGTGACCCTGACACAGCTGACTGTCTCTCTTTCTGAACTCGGGAAGAGTACGGAAAGTGTGCGGTGAGTTCCACTGGCGTTCAGCGTGGACTTGAAGAGAAGCAAAGTGTGGCTCTACTTATGAGCAGAGAACCAGCTCCAACCGTCACTGCTGGAACTCACAGTCACTGCCGGCACTCACACAATCACTGAAATCACGAGCTGCTGCCGTCAGTGATAAATCGCGCCGTGTGGTTTCACACTGTCAGTGAGTCAATTCACACGGCCTCCGTTCGGTGAACTCACGGTGTCAGTGAATTCCAACCGCACTGAACCCAAGTTGTCAGTGAGCTCACACCTCACTGGATTCCGTGAACTCACACTGCGTATTTAGTTAACTCGCGCCATCGGTGACCTCATACCTCAGTGAACTCACAACGTCAGTGGCTCCACACCTCAGTGAACTAATAAATTATTGTCCATGAACTCACATCGACAGTGAACTCACACCATCAGTGAACTCAAATCGACAGGCAACTCACACCATCAGTGAACTCACATCGACAGTGAACTCAAACCACCAGTGAACTCAAATCGACAGTAAACTCACACCATTAGTTAACTCAAATCGACAGTGAAGTCACACCACCAGTGAACTCAAATCGGCAGTGAACTCACACCATAGTGAAATCAAATCGACAGTGAACTCACACCAGCAGTGAACTCACATCGACAGTGAACTAAGGTATCATTGAACTACCACCGTCAATGATCTCACATCGACAGTGAACTAAGGTATCACTGAACTACCACCGTCAGTGATCTCACACCACCACCTCAGTGAAATCACATCGTCCATCATCAGTGAACTCACATCGAAAGTGATCTGACCCCATTAGGGAAATCATTTCGCAGTGAATTCACACCATCAATGAAGTCACCTCGTCCGTCAGTGAACTCACATCAACAGTGAACTCATACCATCAGTAAAATCACATCGACAGTGAACTCACGCCTCAGTGAGCTAACGTCAGTGAACTGATAACGTCAGTGAACTTACATCGACAACGAACCCACGCCTCAGTGGTACTCACACCTCAGTTCAGTGAACTCACGCTTTCGTGAACTCACACCATCAATGAGCATGCATCTCAGTTCAGTGAAGTGAAGTGAACTCGCACCCCAGTGAGCTCACACCCCGGTGAACTCGCACCAAAGTGAACTCACACCAGAGTGAACTCACGCCCCAGTAAACTCACACCCCTGTGAACTCACGGCCCAGTGAACTCACACCCTAGTGAACTTACACTCCAGTAAACTCACACCAAAGTGAACTCACACCCCAGTAAACTCACACCCCAGTGAACTCACACCAAAGAGAACTCACACCCCAGTGAACTCACACCCCAGTGAACTCACACCCCAACGAACCCACACCAAAGTGAAACTCGCACACCAGTAAACACGCATCCCAGTGAACTCTGACCTCAGTTCAGCGAACTCACGCCTCCGTGTCAACTGCAGTCGCCGCCCCGCCTTGCCCGCCGCGGCAGTCGCACCACCAGACGGCGCTGCTGGGGTGGGACGCGGAGCTAACTGAGCCAAGTGGGCAGCTGTCAGGAACAGTGAACTCTCAAAACTGCTGACAGGCCCACAACCGGCTGCGGGTGGCTGTGGCTTGATCAGCCTGGGCCCAGCTCAGCTCAGCTGCCACACATGTCCCCCACCTTCACTAGTCCTGCGACCCGCGTGCTGCGAGGACGTTCAGGTGGCCCTCTGGTGCCTCATCACGTACGCCAGGGAACTTTTACCCTTCAGTACCACCGGCACTGCTCCCTGCGAAACTCAGCGGCTTTTGCCCAGAGGGACGGGACGAGGGACCTTTTGTCTTCGGCTCAATTAGCCTAAAACTCTCAGCTTCAAACTTGTGTGAGAGAGAGAGAGAGAGAGAGAGAGAGAGAGAGAGAGAGAAGAAAAAGAAAAAAATTCAAAAAAGGAACTAAGAAACACTTCGACCTAAAAATAAAAGAAAGAAAGAAAGAAAGAAAGAAAGAAAGAAAGAAAGAAAAAGCAACTGTGTTGCTTCTTCAATTGAAACAATTTTGGAGCAGCATCCTTGTAAACAGTGACAACGATTTGTGAAAATAGTTATCTTTTCAACCCAGAGATTGAGAGAGAGAGGGAGAGAAAGAGAGAGGATCGGTGTGTGTGTGTAATAGGACAACAAACATCATCACCATAAGGAACACTTTCTGCACATTTCATCTGTAAAACGGAAGTTCTCTTTCACTCGCCATCTCTTCCCGGGTCTGTCAGGGACCACCAGTGAATGAAACTTAACTGAAACCGGCACAAGGGGGAACAAGACATCAGCAGCCTACTACTTGCTACACACAGGCCGAGCATCTCAAGATGAAGTTTGACGAGATCGTCACGCAGCTGGGCGAGTTCGGTCGCTACCAGAAGCGGATCTTCTTTCTCCTCAGTCCCGCAGCCATGACGTGTGGGATCCAGATCATGATCTCTGTCTTCAACATGGGCGAGCCCAACCACAGGTAAGACCAGTCCTTTTGCTCGCTGATTGCCTTAGTGTGGCGATGGTTCTGTTCAGGCTCTGCGTTATAAGTCCTTCGGAGGAGGAGGAGGAGGAGGAGGAGATCATAGACCAGGGACCTGTGTGTGTGTGTGTGTGTGTGTGTGTGTGTGTGTGTGTGTACGTGTGTGTGTGTGTGTGTGTGTGTGTGTGTGTTGTGTGTGTGTTGGTGTGTTTGTGTGGTGTGTGTGGTGTGTGTTGTGTGTGTGTGTGTGTGTGTGTGTGTGTGTGTGTGTGTGTGTGTGTGTGTGGTGGTGGTGTGTGTGTGTGTGTGTGTGTGGCGTTTCGTGTGTGTATGTTTGTGTTGTGTGTGTGTGTGTGTGTGTGTGTGCGTTGGTGCGTGCGTGATCAGTTGTAGTGTTGAGGGGGTGTGTGTGTGTGTGTGTGTGTGTGTGTGTGTGTGTTTGTGTGTGTGTGTGTGTGTGGTGTGTGTATGAATGTGTGTTTTTCTTCTTCTTCTTCTTCTTCTTTTCCTTTCTCTCTCCATATAAGACTTTATGTAAATTGTTTTGATAGAATTGTTCTCTACATCTGTGTAGAATATCCTATTTAGGTTAATATGTGTGATGTGAGCGCTCGGGGCGCTGCCACTGACTAACCTTTTGTTGTCCTGGGTTCATGTGTGACATGAGCGTTTCTATCTCGGAGCGTTACCACTGACTAACCTTTTGTTGTCCTGGGTTCATGTGTGACATGAACGTTTCGATCTCGGGCGTTACCACTGACTAACCTTTTGTTGTCCTGGGTTCATGTGTGACATGAACGTTTCGACCTCAGGGGGGTTGCCCCTGACTAACCTTTTGTTGTCCTGGGTTCATGTGTGACATGAACGTTTCGACCTCAGGGGGGTTACCACTGACTAACCCTTTTTTTGTCCTGGGTTCATGTGTGACATGAACGTTTCGATCTTTTAGGGCCCCTTACCACTGAAAACCTTTTTTGGAACCTGGGTTCAAAGTTGCTAACGTTGAGAGGGTGTTGGGCCCCTTCCACTGACCTCTGGAACCTCGTTTTCATCCGTTCGCGAAGACGTTGAGATTTCCCCTTTCCCAAACTCGAAAGCCCCCCCCCCCACCTTCCTGTCCCGACCCCGTCGCCCCCCCCCCCCCCCCCCACCCCCCCCCCGCCCTCCATCCAGCAATGGGGTACTATGGATGAAGAAATTAAAGTCCCCTCTGCTGGAAACCTAGAGTTATCACAGACACTCTCCTTAAAGTTCGGAATAAATTGGCATAATATAGCCATGCATGCTTCGCGTACTGCTAGGGGTTTTCTCCCTTCCTCCAGGTCCATTCAGCTTCTTCTCTTTTTCTTTTCCTTTTCCAATCCTCTCTCCGCTTTTACCAAGAGTTGCGTGTGACCAACGCAGGTTCCGGACGTGTGGGTCTGCGGAATAAAACAGCTAGTTCATCCAGCACTCACAGCTCAAAAGCTGTGTGTGAAAGTCGAGGTGGCCGTCCTGGGCTCCCCGTCCCTAATAGTCCCTACGGTCTCTGTGGACGTCAATCAACACTGAACTTGAACGAACTTCAGAGGTCAGGAGCTGTGTGAAAGTCGAGGTGGCCGTCCTGGGCTCCCCGTCCCTAATAGTCCGTACGGTTTTTTTTTTGGGGGGTGGACGTCCGCCACAGAATAACCAGTACGCATTGTTTTGTGGATTCTCGCAGCTGGACGCCACGCATCAAATTGGGGCTGCATTGTATTTTTGGTTTGTTGGGGTGGGGTGGCGCATCAGAGGGATGGCTGGGGTGGTAGTGGTGGTGTGTGTTTGTGTGGTGGTGGTGGTGTGGTGGTGGTGTGGTGGGTGTGTGTGTGTGTGTGTGGTGTGTGTGGTGTGTGTGTGTGGTGTGTGTGTGTGTGTGTGTGTGTGTGTGTGTGTGTGTGGTGTGTGTGTGTGTGTGTGTGTGTGGTGGTGTGTGTGTGTGTGGTGTGTGTGTGTGTGTGTGTGTGTGTGTGTGTGTGTGTGTGTGTGTGTGTGTGTGTGTGTGTGTGTGTGTGTGTGTGTGTGTGTGTGTGTGTGTGTGTGTGTGTGTGTGTGTGTGGTGTGTGTGTGTGTGTGTGTGTGTGTGTGTGTGTGTGTGTGTGTGTGTGATGTGTTGTGTGTGTGTTGTGTGTGTGTGTGTGTGTGTGTGTGTGTGTGTGTGTGTGTGTGTGTGTGTGTGTGTGTGGGTGTGTATGTGTGTGTGTGTGTGTGTGGGGAGGTAGAGGAGGAGAGAGAGAGAGAGAGAGAGAGAGAGAGAGAGAGAGAGAGAGATGGGCTCTTGTAGCTGGATGGATTGTCTTGCGGCTGAGTTGTTCTCAACAGTTGTTTCTGTGGACACTGTCATGGTGACACTCTTCCCTGGAACTGCTGAAACATTAAATTGCAGAGTACGCAGCTGCGTTAAGCCACTCTGCACGTGCGAGTTCCCCACATGCTCTGGCGGTGGTAGGACCCTTCTTTTGCAGTATCTGAAAACTTTCGGAGCCAGTGGACGTAGGGATAGGTACCCTGCTCTCGGAGTTTGGTCAAGACCTTTTCCTGATGTTGATCGCAGCGGCTGTTACCTTTCAGCTTCCAACCGGTCATTGCACTCGGCTGGTTGGCATGCTGCGAAGTGATAAGTCGATGGAGAATTGCAAGATTGGATTTACGGGGACGTTTATTGAAAGTTGGAGACATTTCAAGAGTTGATCTACTGCTGATTTAGACTGACCTTCACTCCGCTGACCTCCCTTAACCCCCCCCCCCTCCCCCCCCCCCCCCCCTCCAATACACCACTCAAGGCCCGGCCCCTCCTAAGAGTGTTCGTACCAGTGTCGGTCCACACAGACCTAGGTCACCAACTTGTGCCGGTCAGTGCGTAAACACGGGCAAGGAAGACAGTTGATTGGTCGTGATCTGAATGACAATGAGTTTCTGTGGACGTTAAGCACCATGTTTACTTACTTACTTACTTACTTACTTACTTACTTACTTACTTACTTACTTACTTACTTACTTGCCATGGAAGCTACTTGTTTTCCCAACTCTATCTGGGACTTGGGGTTCGTTGGCGCTTTTTCAAGTGTTTTCTACGAAGCTTTGAAAAATAACTCGACAAAAGAGGATCGACATAGCCCAAACTATCAATCAGTTGTTAAAGCTGGGATGTAAGAGCCACGGACACATGAAAAGGCAGGACGGATTCGGCCAGGGCGAAATACTCACCCTAATTAATACACACAACAGATTTAGACTTGAGGCAGGCTGGAGACATTTGGAAGTGTTAGGAATAAGAGATGAGGAAAACATAAGTCTTGCCTGAGCTGTGACTTGAAGGAAGACTATTAACGTGGGTCGGTTTTGGCCTAGCGGTAAGGCGCTAGACTTGAAAGCAGAAAGCAGAAGGACCTGCTTCCATCCGCTCCGATTCTCTCTGTCTCTGTCTCTGTCTCTCTGTCTCTCTGTCTCTGTCTCTGTCTCTCTCTGTGTCTCTCTGTCTCTGTCTCTGTCTCTCTCTGTGTCTCTCTGTCTCTGTCTCTGTCTCTCTGTCTCTGTCTCTCTGTCTCTCTGTCTCTGTCTCTGTCTCTGTGCTCTCTGTCTCTGTCTCTGTCTCTGTCTGTCTGTCTGTCTGTCTGTCTGTCTGTCTGTCTGTCTGTCTGTCTGTCTGTCTCTCTCTCTCTCTCTCTCTCTCTCTCTCTCTCTCTCTCTCTCTCTCTCTCTCTCTCTCTCTCTCTCTCTCTCCCTTCAAAAGACTTGGACACAGGACACAGTCTGACTGTGACTTGGTCATCTCTCTGTAATTACGGAAACATTAAGATATTCAGTTGGTTTTGATGGGGCGAAACGTCCACAGAAACCGGATTGTTGGTTTTGATGGGGATTAAGGTCCACGGAAACCAGGATTGTTGGTTTTGATGGGGATTAAGGTCCATAGAAACCTGGATTGTTGGTTTTGATGGGGATTAAGGTCCACAGAAACCAGGATTGTTGGTTTTGATGGGGATTAAGGTCCACAGAAACCAGGATTGTTGGTTTTGATGGGGATTAAGGTCCACGGAAACCAGGATTGTTGGTTTTGATGGGGATTAAGGTCCATAGAAACCTGGATTGTTGGTTTTGATGGGGATTAAGGTCCATAGAAACCTGGATTGTTGGTTTTGATGGGGATTAAGGTCCACGGAAACCAGGATTGTTGGTTTTGATGGGGATTAAGGTCCACGGAAACCTGGATTGTTGGTTTTGATGGGGATTAAGGTCCACAGAAACCTGGATTGTTGGTTTTGTTGGGGCGAAACGTCCACAGAAACCTGGATTGTTGATTTTGCTGGGGCGAAACGTCCACAGAAACCCGCATGCCATGTGAGAGTTGCCATAGACGACGCCATGGCTAGGGCGTGACATGGCGAAGGCGTGACATGCTGCCATTACTAGGGCGTGACATGGCTAGAGCGGAACAAGCTGCCATGGCTAGGGCGTGACATGTCGAAGGCGTGACATGCTGCCATTACTAGGGCGTGACATGCTGCCATGGCCAGGGCGTGACATGCTGCCATGACTAGGGCGTAACATGCTGCCATGACTAGGGCGTGACAAGCTGCCATGGCTAGGGCGTGACATGGATAGGGCCTGATATGCTGCCATTACTAGGGCGTGACATGCTGTCATGGCTAGGGCGTGACATGGCTAGGGCGTGACATGCTACCATTACTAGGGCGTGACATGCTGCCATTACTAGGGCGTGCCATGGCTAGGGCGTGACATGCTGCCATTACTAGGGCGTGACATGCTGCCATTACTAGGGCGTGACATGGCTAGGGCGTGACATGCTACCATTACTAGTGCGTGACATGCTGCCACGACTAGGGCGTGACATGCTGCCATGGCGAGGGCGTGACATGGCGAAGGCGTGACATGTCCTGGCTAGGGCGTGTCACGCTGCCCTGGCTAGGGCGTGACACGGCTAGGGCGTGACATAGACATGCTGGGAGTGGCTATGGCATAAAATGCAACTATAGCAGAGACTAAGCAAGGGCAGGCCTGTAAACCTGAGCGTTCACAGTTCATATGCACCGAGGGAGAGGCCTGTTTGCACACGCGAAGACTTGACTCATACAAGACGGAAGGAAGTGACCTCTCGACACCCGCTTACCAACAGATGATCATCATCGACCTTTAGACAGTTGGCGCCGGTGTCCATACACACGCCGGTGTACAAACACGCCTCTTTCGACAAGGCCAGTGGCTGTCATGTCATGTAACGTATGTCACGTA
>JABMCL010000307.1:517500-520000 GCA_018857735.1 Alviniconcha marisindica | reverse complement strand
GCTCCTGCTATTGTCCCATAGCTAGTAATTTGGTAGGCTTGCGCTCCTGCTATTGTCCCATAGCTAGTACTTTGCTAGGCTTGCTCTCCTGCTATTGTCCCATAGCTAGTAATTTGGTAGGCTTGCGCTCCTGCTATTGTCATATAGCTAGTAATTTCCTAGGCTTGCGCTCCTGCTATTGTCCCATAGCTAGTAATTTCCTAGGCTTGCGTTCCTGCTATTGTCCCATAGCTAGTAATTTGCTAGGCTTGCTCTCCTGCTATTGTCCTATAGCTAGTACTTTGGTAGGCTTGCGCTCCTGCTATTGTCCCATAGCTAGTAATTTGGTAGGCTTGCGCTCCTGCTATTGTCCCATAGCTAGTACTTTGCTAGGCTTGCTCTCCTGCTATTGTCCCATAGCTAGTAATTTGGTAGGCTTGCGCTCCTGCTATTGTCATATAGCTAGTAATTTCCTAGGCTTGCGCTCCTGCTATTGTCCCATAGCTAGTAATTTCCTAGGCTTGCGTTCCTGCTATTGTCCCATAGCTAGTAATTTGCTAGGCTTGCGCTCCTGCTATTGTCCCATAGCTAGTAATTTCCTAGGCTTGCGCTCCTGCTATTGTCCTATAGCTAGTAATCTGTCCTGCACCTGTCCCTAATTAGCTAGTAGTTTGGTAGGCTTCTTGCGCTCCTGCTACCGTCCCTTAGCTAGTAATCTATCCTGCTACCGTCCCTTAGCTAGTAATCTATCCTGCTATCGTCCCTTAGTTAGTAATCTATCCTGCTATCCTCCCTTAGCTAGTAATCTATACTGCTATCGTCCCTTAGCTAGTAATCTATCCTGCTACCGTCCCTTAGCTAGTAATCTATCCTGCTATCGTCCCTTAGCTAGTAATCTATCCTGCTACCGTCCCTTAGCTAGTAATCTATCCTGCTATCGTCCCTTAGCTAGTAATCTATCCTGCTACCGTCCCTTAGCTAGTAATCTATTCTGCTATCGTCCATTAGCTAGTAATCTATCCTGCTACCGTCCCTTAGCTAGTAATCTATCCTGCTATCGTCTCATAGCTAGTAATCTAACCTGCTAACGTCCCTTAGTAACCTATCCTGCTACTGTCCCTTAGCTAATAATCTATTCTGCTACCGTCCCTTAGTAATCTATCCTGTTACCGTCCCTTAGCTAGTAATCTATTCTGCTACCGTCCCTTAGTAATCTATCCTGCTACCGTCCCTTAGCTAGTAATCTATCCTGCTACCGTCCCTTAGTAATCTATCCTGCTACCGTCTCTTAGCTAGTAATCTATCCTGCTACCGTCCATTAGTAATCTATCCTGCTACCGTCCTTTAGCTAGTAATCTATCCTGCTACCGTCCCTTAGCTAGTAATCTATCCTGCTACCGTCCCTTAGTAATCTATCCTGCTACCGTCTCTTAGCTAGTAATCTATCCTGCTACCGTCCCTTAGCTAGTAATCTATCCTGCTACCGTCCCTTAGCTAGTAATCTATCCTGCTACCGTCCCTTAGCTAGTAATCTATCCTGCTACCGTCCTTTAGTAATCTATCCTGTTACCGTCCCTTAGCTAGTAATCTATCCTGCTACCGTCCCTTAGCTAGTAATCTATCCTGCTACCGTCCCTTAGCTAGTAATCTACTCTGCTATCGCCCCTTAGCTAGTAATCTATCCTGCTACCGTCCCTTAGCTAGTAATCTATCCAGCTACCGTCCCTTAGTAATCTATCCTGCTACCGCCCCTTAGCTAGTAATTTATCCTGCTACCATCCTTTAGTAATCTATCCTGTTACCGTCCCTTAGCTAGTAATCTATCCTGCTACCGTCCCTTAGCTAGTAATCTATCCTGCTACCGTCCTTTAGTAATCTATCCTGCTACCGTCCCTTAGCTAGTAATCTACTCTGCTATCGCCCCTTAGCTAGTAATCTATCCTGCTACCGTCCCTTCTAGGCTTGCGCCCGAAAATTCGCATGTTGTGCGCTACACGTCCCTCTGAACTGGTTTCCCGTGCACAGCCCCACACCCTGAACCCTGGAGCCGTGCATGTGGACAAGTCTGCAAACTCTCCCGTGAACGATCGATTTCTTTTCATCAGGTGGTCAGCGCGGACGCTTGCTTTTCAGAGAGATCAGGATCGAGCTGTGTGAGGTGGCCGTCCTGGGCTCCCCGTCCTTAATACGCCTCGTGGTTTCTGTGGACGTATAGCCCCACTGAACCTTGACAATGCTCAGGAGCTGTGTGGAAGTCGAGGTGGCCGTCCTGGGATCCCCGTCCCTAATAAGCCTCGTGGTTTCTGTGGACGTAAAACAACATTGAATCAAATCCAACGTTCGCTTGGCAACAGTTCAGATGGCGAGGTGCAGGGTCGGTGGTACCTTGTCCTGAAACTCAGTGTCATCCGCGTGCATCTGCTCACCTTATTCCCGGTTCAGAACTACGGTTGGCAGGTTCTGCCAATATGACAGAAAAGGTGAACTTTAAATAAAAAATTTTTTTTTTTAAAATGGTTTC
>JABMCL010000307.1:500000-505000 GCA_018857735.1 Alviniconcha marisindica | reverse complement strand
TCTTACTGGTGGTGAGTCCTCTTTGTTGAAGGATTGCGTCGTCTTTCGTGGCCTTCGCCTTCTTTGCCCAAAGTCTCGCACAGGCACTTGCCGATCACCACGGCATGCGTGTCGATGATTATTGCTGAGGTCAAACTGTTACAGACATACACACGCACACGCACACGCACACGCACAGACACACAGACACACACACACACACACACACACACACACACACACACACACACACACACACAAGACACACACACACACACACACACACACACACACACACCACACCACACACACACACACACACACACACACACACACACACACACACACACACACACACACACCACACACACAAGCACACACAAACATACACACACACACACACGCACGCACGCACGCACGCACGCACGCACGCACACACACACACCAAACACACCACACACACACACACACACACACACACACACACACACCACACACACACACACACAACACATATGCACACGCAAGCACACACACACAAGCACATGCACACACAAGCACACACACACACACACACACACACACACACACACACACACACACACACACACACACACACACACACACACACACATGCACGCACGACACACATATACACGTGTACATGATCCCCCCCCCCCCCCCCCCCCCCGACACACACACGTTATCCCCCCGCCCTACCCCCACACCCCCGCCCCCCGATAAACCGAGAATAATTAAAGTGTTACCACCGTACACCAGTACATATACCTACGACCCGACATGACCCTGTGCCCCGACCTGACCCTATGACCTGACCGGACCCTGTGACCCCGACCCGACCCTGCGACCCCGACCTGACCCCGTGCCTTGACCCGACCCTTTGCTCTGACCTGACCCTGTGATCCCGACCTGACCCCGTGCCCTGACCTGACCCTGCGTCCCAGACCTGACCCTGTGACCCCCACCTGACCCTGTAACCTGACCTGTGCCGACAGGCTGATTCCAGAGTCTCCTCGCTGGTTGCTGGCGAAGGGCCGGGACGCGGAGGCCGAGGACATCATCCGGAACGCCGCGCGCATCAACAAGGTCCAACTTCCGGAGAAGGTGTTCGACAAGAATACCTTCGAGGAGGCGAGCCAGCGGGAGAAGCTGTGGCACATCTTCACCTCGCCTGTCCTCGCCATCCGCACCGGCATCCTCTGCCTCAACTGGTCAGTAGTAGCGAGGGCTAGTACACGGGTGGTAGTGGTAGTGGTAGTGGTAGTGGTTAGGGAACTATTTTCTCTTGTGACGTCAGCGATTTGTGTGCGGAGCAGAGGTCACAGGTCAGAGGTTACGAGGATTGTTTACCACATGGCTCCGGAGGTAGCGATCTGTGCGACTGCGGCTCCGTTACGCTAGAGGCGCGCGCACAAGCGTAGGTAGACAGTCGGGTTGCGCCACTACCACCACCACCGCCACTACCACTCGTGTACTAACCCTCTCTAATAATAGCGGTGGTGGTGGTAGTAGTAGTAGTAGTAGTAGTAGTAGTAGTAGTAGTAGTAGTAGCAGTAGGAGGAGGAGGAGCAGCAGCAGGAGCAGCAGAAGGAGCAACAGTAGCAGCAGTTGCAGTAGTAGTTGTAGTAGTGGTAGTAGTAGTAGTAATAATTGTTGTCATGGTAGTCAGCACTCTCGGGGCGGGTGCAAAGTGCGGTGTGCTCCATGGTGCTTTACGGCCTCAACATTAACCCAAGACTGATTCTGAGTGTCTGAAACAGACTAACGCGCCTGACCATATAATGATTGTTGTTGCCTCCATGCTGGTGTGCTCCATGGTGCTTTACAGCCTCAACATTAACCTAAGACTGATTCTGAGTGTCTGAAACAGACTAACGCGCCTGACCATATAATGATTGTTGTTGCCTCCATGCTGGTGTGCTCCATGGTGTTTTATGGCCTCAATATTAACCCAAGAATGATTCTAAATGTCTGAAACAGACTAACTATATATAAAAATAAATCCCAAGCACATCATTGTAATGGATAATTCAATCAGTATACGTATACTTTAAAAAAAATTATTTTAATTCTTTTTTTATAGACAGAATGAAGTATGAATGAGTGTGAACATGTTATTGTATTGGATGTATGTTGTACGATTAAACTAACTATATAATGATTGTTAGTCTGTTTCAGACGCTCAGAATCATTCTTGGGTTAATGTTGAGGCCGTAAAACACCATATAATGATTGCTGTTGCGTTCAAGCTGGTGTGCTTCATGGTGTTCTGCGGCCTCAACCGTAACTCAAAAATGACCGCGAGTCTGTGAATGTTTCACATTAAGGCATTTGACCATATAACGAAGATTGTTGCCTTCCGGGTGATGCTCTCCGTGGTGCTCTACGGCCTCAGCATTAACCCAAGAACCATTCTGAGTGTCTGAAACAGACTAACGCGCATGGCCATATGATTGTTGTTGCCCCCAGGCTGGTGTGTTTCATGGTGTTCTACAACCGTAACCCAAGAATGATTCTAAATGTCTGAAACAGACTATCGCGCATGACCATATAATGATTGTTGTTGCCTCCAGGCTGGTGTGTTCCATGGTGCTCTACAACCGTAACCCAAGAATGATTCTAAGTGTCTGAAACAGACTAACGCGCGTGACCATAATCATAATGATTGTTGCTGACTTCAGGCTGGTGTGCTGATCGGTATTCTACGGCCTCAACCGTAACCCAGGAAGGATTCTGAGTGTCTGAAACAGACTAACGCGCATAACCATATAATGATGATTGCTGTTGCCTCCAGGCTGGTGTGCTCCATGGTGTTCTACGGCCTCAGCCTCAACTCGGGCAACCTGGGCGGCAGCGTGTACATCAACTTCGAGTTGATGGCGCTGGTGGAGATCATCGCCTACGTGGGCTGCGTCCTGCTGCTGAACCGCTTGGGCCGGAAGCTCGTGCACATCGCCTGCATGATGCTGGGGGGCGGGGCCTGCCTCAGCACCATCTTCGCCGTCCTCTACGCCAGCAGCGGTCAGTGTCGACGTCGTCTTTCGTCGTCCTCGTTGTCGTCTTGCATTACCATCGTCGTCGTCTTTACTGTCGTTGTTGTCACCATCATCGTCAGTAGTAGCATCTCCTTCTTCGTGTCTCCCCGTATCATATAACACCAACGTCATCGTCACTGATCGCCCTCTTTTTCATTATCATCGTTACTGTCATCTGTGTGGTGATAGTTACTGCTAGTATTCGAGGAGAGAGAGAGAGAGAGAGAGAGAGAGAGAGAGAGAGAGAGAGAGAGAGAGAGAGAGAGAGAGAGAGAGAAGAACAAGAAGAAGAAGAAGAAGAAGAAGAAGGAAACATATTGTTTCAGTCTACCTTCAGCTCTGACTACATTGGGTGTTAACGACAACGTTGTCTGATCGGTTCACACTGTACATGCATGACTACATTGGGTGTTAACGACAACGTTGTCTGACCGGTTCACACTGTACATGCATGACTACATTGGGTGTTAACGACAGCATTGTCTGATCGGCTCACACTGTACATGCATGACTACATTGGGTGTTAACGACAGCATTGTCTGATCGGTTCACACTGTACATGCATGACTACATTGGGTGTTAACGACAACGTTGTCTGATCGGTTCACACTGTACATGCATGACTACATTGGGTGTTAACGACAACGTTGTCTGATCGGTTCACACTGTACATGCATGACTACATTGGGTGTTAACGACAACGTTGTCTGACCGGTTCACACTGTACGTGCATGACTACATTGGGTGTTAACGACAACGTTGTCTGACCGGTTCACACTGTACATGCATGACTACATTGGGTGTTAACGACAACGTTGTCTGATCGGTTCACACTGTACATGCATGACTACATTGGGTGTTAACGACAACGTTGTCTGATCGGTTCACACTGTACATGCATGACTACATTGGGTGTTAACGACAACATTGTCTGACCGGCTCACACTATACGTGCATGACTACACTGGGTGTTAACGACAACATTGTCTGACCGGCTCACACTATACGTGCATGACTACATCGGGTGTTAACGACAACATTGTCTGACCGGCTCACACTGTACGTGCATGACTGACCGCATAGGCACTCACAACGACAACACTGACCGGCTCACATTGTACATGCATGACTAAAAATGGGTGTTCACAACAACACTGACCGGCTCACAATGTGCGTCCATGACTGACTGCATGGGCATTCACAACGACGACAGTCACCGGCTCCCACTGTACACGCATGACTACATTGGGTCTTCACAACGACACCATTGTATGTGCATGACTACACTGGGTGTTCACAACGACGACAGTCACCGGCTCCCACTGTACACGCATGACTTCATTGGGTCTTCACAATGACACCATTGTATGTGCATGACTACACTGGGTGTTCACAACGACATTGTCTGACCGGCTCCCACTGTACACGCATGACTGACTTGGTGTTCACAACGACAACATCGTCTGACGGCAGAGGTGCAGGTGTGGCTGACCATCGTGCTGGCCTTGGTGGGGAAGCTGGGAGCCGCTGCAGCCTTCGCCATCATCTACGTCTACTCTGCCGAGCTCTTCCCCACGCTGCTGAGAAACTCTCTCATGGGAGTGACCTGCCTTTTTGCCAGGCTGGGGGGAATGATCTCCCCTTACGTCGCAGACTTGGTAAGCCTGACTTCATGTTGTAATTAGGTAGTGGATCATTCGTCGCATTGTGTTGTATGGATGGTAAGTTTCCCGTAGCTGTATCCCGGCCTATTACACAAATGTGCCGCCTTTTCTGAGGTGACGGACCCAGGAATAATCTACCTACCGTGGGCCTCATGACGGTGACAACCTTGTACGGTCCCTCCTATTCACGTGTGTGTGTGTGTGTGTGTGTGTGTGTGTGTGTGTGTGTGTGTGTGTGTGTGTGTGTGTGTGTGTGTGTGTGTGTGTGTGTGTGTGTGTGTGTGTGTGTATAATTATGTGT
>JABMCL010000307.1:490000-492500 GCA_018857735.1 Alviniconcha marisindica | reverse complement strand
ATGTGTGTGTGTGTGTGTGTGTGTGTGTGTGTGTGTGTGTGTGTGTGTGTGTGTGTGTGTGTGTGTGTGTGTGTGTGTGTGTGTGTGTGTGTGTGTGTGTGTGTGTGTGTGTGTGTGTGTGTGTGTGTGTGTGTGCGACGTGGTTTCGTTTTTAACATTGAAAATATACGCATGCACCTATGACGCAATGTAATGTACACACACAAAATCAAAAAGAAATAAAATGTAGCTAGTGACAAATTAATGAAAACAAAATATCAAAATATCTTTATTAGGTGGTCTTTGAGTAGCATGATATGTCAAATTATTGTAGGCAAACGGAATCAAATTTAACAGAAACACTTTAACATCGCACAAGCATACGTAAAACATTCATGAGGATCATACAGTCAGACACAGTTTGATTAAACAGCAGCCGAAGACCAATTGAACTACACACATTCAACGCCCTCCCTCTGTCTCTCTCTGGAATGAAGCTGCTACTTTATAGCTACGTTAGATTTCAGAGTTTTCCGCCGTTTGGGTAAGCCAGATCTTAAAGTTCCCGTGTATGTTTTCTCTGTCTTACCGATGCTTTCTCTATCTTTAGATTTCTTTGGAGAGAGAGAGAGAGAGAGAGAGAGAGAGAGAGAGAGAGAGAGAGAGAGAGAGAGAGAGAGAGACAGAGAGAGAGAGACAGACAGACAGACAGACAGACAGACAGACAGACAGACAGACAGACAGACAGAGAGAAGACAGAGACAGAGACAGAGACGCACAGACTCACAGAGAGAGAGAGAGAGAGAGAGAGAGAGAGAGAGAGAGAGAGAGAGAGAGAGAGAGAGAGAGAGAGAGAGAGAGAGACAGAGAAACAGAGAGAGACAGAGAGAGACAGACAGACAGACAGACAGACAGACAGGCAGGCAGGCAGGCAGGCAGGCAGGCAGGCAGGCAGGCAGAGACAGACAGACAGACAGGCAAACAGATAGAGAGATCTCCTTCAGCGCACTAAGCATTCCAGTCAATGGAATCGTGCGCTATAGAAATGGACATCATCGGCATGATGATGATGACGATGATGATGATGATGATGATGATGATGATGATCATCATCATCATCATCATCATCATCATCATCGTCATCATTATTTTAACCTACACCCAGGCCTACACACAGTATCAGGTTAAAACAGACAAAACCCTCAGACTACAAGCCGTTTGTGACTGCCAACTAACAAACAGAGTTATTAAGTGTCCGAGAGATGTCACATGAACAGACAACAATTCTTGAATCACCTACGGTAACTCTTACCTGGTATGCGAGTAAATACCAAGTACATAAACTCCACCGAAGGTACACCCTCCGAATGATCATCATCATCATCATCATCACCATCCTCTAACCGTTCATGAATGTGCTAATATGACATCTTTGCTCATGTCTATTTCCTTACCCATTCCATTCATTTTAAAGACCCAGTACTTCAGTCCTTCGCACGCTTTTATTTTATGACATTTTATTTACTTCAGTCCTTCGCACGCTTTTATTTTATGGCATTTTATTCCATGATGCCAAAACAGACAAATAAAACAAACAAACATACAAAACCATCAAGCCACGGATATTTTCTCGTCCGGCAAAGCTGAAAAACGGTAAATACTGCAAGTCACAGTCCTATATTTTATTCAGTAGCATTAAACAAAATTGCAAACCACAGCTATTATTTTCTGACCAAATGATTATAACTGAATAACATTATGCTCCACTGGAACTCTCTCTCTCTCTCTCTCTCTCTCTCTCTCTCTCTCTCTCTCTCTCTCTCTCTCTCTCTCTACTCTTGTTGCTCGCTCGCTCGCTCTCTCCTCCTCCTTCTCCTCTCTCTCCCGTTCACTCTCTCACTCTTTCCGCTCTTTCTCTTTTCCCAAAGCACAGAGACACAAAAGGCATTCACCACAATTAAGAACTCTCTTACAGCACGTCATAAACCGGAACCGGAACAGGCGAGTTTGCTGGGGTAGTGCTCTCCCTTCCTACGCCGTGATTTCACGCTTACTGTCGTCCGTCTTTAGGGGAATGTCGTTCTTGCCGGAAGCCTTTTCATCTTTACAACAGTTAAACGACGAGGCACTGGAGAACAGAAACAGAACAAAAGTAATGAAGTCAAACGCGTACAGGACAAGGATTTGTTTGGTTGTTCAGTTTGGCTCCCTCTGACACAAGGAGCTACACAGGAGCCGAGCTCTTTAGTTGCTCTTTAGCTCTTTAGTTGCGACTAACTCTCTTAGCTTTGTCTGACACGCAGATCATTATTAAAAATTAAGGCAATTTCAAGGCAGTTAAGGCAACACACATTGTTTTTTAAATTCCCGTTTTATTTTTTAATCTGTGTGTGTGTGTGTGTGTGTGTGTGTGTGTGTGTGTGTGTGTGTGTGTGTGTGTGTGTGTGTGTGTGTGTGTGTGTGTGTGTGTGTGTGTTCGCGGGCACGTGTGTGTATGTGTGTGTGTGTGCGTGCGCGCGTG
>JABMCL010000307.1:482500-485000 GCA_018857735.1 Alviniconcha marisindica | reverse complement strand
GCGGTCAGTTTGTCGCTACCACAGTGGCGGTGGCAGCATGATCATTGATAGACTCACAGCGGTCAGTTTGTCGCTACCACAGTGGCGGTGGCAGCATGATCATTGATAGACTCACAGCGGTCAGTCTGTCGCTACCACACTAGCTATAGGGGCATGATCACTTGCGGACTCACAACGGTCAGTTTGTCGCATTATCACCGACAAACACACAGTAGCCGGTCTGTCGCTACAACACTGGCGATGGGGGCATGATCACCAAAAGCCTCACATCGGTGTCTGTCGCTACAACACCGCTATGGGGGCATTATATATGCTCGTGTGTGTCGGTGGGGTGGGAGTGTGTGTGTGTGTGTGTGTGTGTGTGTGTGTGTGTGTGAGTGGTGTGGATGTGTTGTGCGTGTGTGTTGTGTGTGTGTGTGTGTGTGTGTGTGGTGTGTGCGTGCGTGGTGCTGTGCGTGGCGCGTGTGTGTGTGTGTGTGTGTGTGTGTGTGTGTGTGTGTGTGTGCTGTGTGTGCGCGCGCGTGTGGAAGCGTGTGTGTGGTGTGTGTGTGTGTGCGCGCGTGTGTGTGCGTGCGTGTGCGTGCGTGTGCGCGTGTGTGCGTGCGCGCGCGCGCGTGCGAACGTGTGTATGTGTGTGTGTGTGTGTGTGTGTGTGTGTGTGTGTGTGTGTGTGTGTGTGTGTGTGTGTGTGTGTGTGTGTGTGTGTGTGTGTGTGTGTGTGTGTGTGTGTGTGTGTGTGTCTGAGTCTGTGTCTATGTCTGAGGTGAGTGTAGTCACGCACCAGTTGAACCAGACGTTGAGCGAGAGGCGCGCCATCTTCCAGGTCCTGAGGCAGTCGAGGACGGTGTAGTGGCGGGCGGTCTTCGTGGCCGTGTCCTCCTGCAGCTCCTCCAGCACGCCTGGAGGCAGGTCCTTGCCGTTCACCTGGGCCACCTCCGTCAACACACGGCGCGCCTCCTCCGCCTTGTTGTTGGACAGCTGCCAGCGGATGGACTCCGGCAGGAACCTCGTCAACAATGCCATGGTCTGGACTTAGTGTGAGTCATTGTGTGGGTGATTTTGCGTAGGGGGTTGGGGTGTAAGGGTGGGGTGGTTGTAGGGGGGTTGGGATGGAGGTGGTGGGGTGCAGTGTATGTATGTGTCATGTGGATGATAAAGACCAAGGATTTCACTCACCACCAGTAGACGACAAAGGGTAAGGATCTGACTCACAACCAGTAGACGACAAAGAGCAGGGCTCTCACTCACCATCAGTAGATGACAAAGACCAAGGATTTCTTTCACCACCAGTAGACGACAAAGACCAAAGATTTCACTAACCACCAGTAGACGACAAAGACCAAGGATTTCACTAACTACCAGTAGACGACAAAGACCAAGGATTTCACTCACCACTAACAGACGACAAAGAGCAGGGATTTCACTCACCACCAGTAGACGACAAAGACCAAGGATTTCACTCACCACCAGTAGACGACAAAGAGCAGGGCCGGGGCGGTGATGGCGATCTCCAGGAAGCGCCAGTCCCTGATGAAGAAGGCGATGCCAGCCAGGGACATGTAGCCCACGCTGTAGAAACTCTGGATGACGAAGCCCGCTATCACCCGGTACTTGGGGCCCACCAGCTCCGTGGCTGAAACCGGAACAAAGGTGATCGAAGTGAGATCACAGAGAAAACTGCCAGGAACTGACGTGTCGGCAGAGATTTGAGCGGCAGACTGTGATTAGCCAATCGGCGCGCGCTGAAAGGACAAACCACTCTTTCTACTGCCTTTCTTCGCATATCTTCTTTTATAAATGATAAATTATTATTATAATTATTATTGATCGCTTTTATATAGCGCTATTCTCCGCTCTCGAGCAGACTCACTGCGCTAAACAAGAAATAGAGAGATGATATACTGATACGAAAACAATAACGTAAAACTCAGTCCGTGTCCTGTCATAATTATACGCAACGCTCACACAATGTGTAGGAAACAAGGAATGGTCACGCTTTTGGAAAAGTAAGGGTTGGTCTATTTAGGTGAGCGATACTCACACAATGTGCAGGAAACAAGGAATGATCCTGTTATAGGAAAGCTAAGGGTTGTTAGCTGTTCTGTTCAGGTATGCAACGCTCACACAGTGTATCGGAAACTAGGAATGGTCACGTTATAGCAACGTTCAGGGTTGTTCTGTTCAAGTGAGCAACACTTACACAATGTGTAGGAAACAAGTAGGTTCACTTTACAGGAACGTTAAGGTATGCAACACTCACACAAGGTATATGTAGGAAACAAGTAGGTTCACGTTATAGGAACGTTAAGGTATGCAACAGTCACACAAGGTATATGTAGGAAATAAGGTAGGTTCAAGTTATAGGAACGTTGCAACATTCACACAAGGTATATGCAGGAAACCAGGTAGGTTCACGTAATAGGAGCGTTAAGGGATGCAACACTCACACAAGGTATATGTAGGAAACAAGGTAGGTTCACGTAATAGGAACGTTAAGGGA
>JABMCL010000307.1:460000-467500 GCA_018857735.1 Alviniconcha marisindica | reverse complement strand
CGCGCGCGCGCGCGCGTGTGCCTGCGTGCGTGCGTGCGTGCGTGGACGCGTGCGTACGTGTGCGTTTTCACTGTCTTCGTACATTCGTGTAGTTCTGTCCTTTATGTGTGTTCAATTATTTGCACATTCACGTTAATTGTGGATACACCCAGGTGTACGTATCATCTCCTGTAACACATATATATCATTGTGTAGCCGTGTCGTTCGAACTTGCAGCTTCTTGCTGCAGTCACTGAAAAACAAAGCATCTACGGCAATTGTGATATCACGATAACTCTCCAGACCCACTTACGGCTGACACCGATTGTATACAACTGCTTTATTCCCAGGCTAGCTGGTGGAGACGTGGACCTGCAAACACAGCGACGAAACGACTGAAGGAACGAACAAGGAGACCTTACAGCGACGAAACGACTGAAGGAACGAACAAGGAGACCTTATAGCGACGAAACGACAGAAGGAACGAACAAAGAGACCATTCAGCGACGAAACGACTAAAGGAACGAACAAAGAGACCTTATAGCGACGAAACGACTGAACGAACGAACAAAGAGACCTTATAGCGACGAAACGACTGAAGGAACGAACAAAGAGACCTTATAGCGACGAAACGACTGAAGGAACGAACAAAGAGACCTTACAGCGACGAAACGACCTGAAGGAACGAACAAAGAGACCTTATAGCGACGAAACGACTGAAGGAACGAACAAAGAGACCTTACAGCGACGAAACGACTGAAGGAAAGAACAAAGAGACCTTACAGCGACGAAACGACTGAAGGAACGAACAAAGAGACCTCAGAGCGACGAAACGACTGAAGGAACGAACAAAGAGACCTTATAGCGACGAAACGACTGAAGGAACGAACAAAGAGACCTTACAGCGACGAAACGACTGAAAGGAACGAACAAAGAGACCTTATAGCGACGAAACGACTGAACGGGAAAGAACAAAGAGACCTTACAGCGACGAAACGACTGAAGGAACGAACAAAGAGACCTTATAGCGACGAAACGACTGAAGGAACGAACAAAGAGACCTACAGCGACGAAACGACTGAAGGAACGAACAAAGAGACCATCAGCGACGAAACGACTAAAGGAACGAACAAAAGACTTATAGCGACGAAAGAACGAACAAAGAGACCTTATAGCGACGAAACGACTAAAGGAACGAACAAAGAGACCTTACAGCGACGAAACGACTGAAGGAACGAACAAAGAGACCTTACAGCGACGAAACGACTGAAGGAACGAACAAAGAGACTTACAGCGACGAAACGACTGAACGAACGAACAAAGAGACTTATAGCGACGAAACGACTGAACGGAACGAACAAAGAGACCCTTATAGCGACGAAAACGACTGAACGAACGAACAAAGAGACCTTACAGCGACGAAAAGACTGAACGAACGAACAAAGAGACCTTACAGCGACGAAAAGACTGAACGAATGAACAAAGAGACCTCAGAGCGACGAAACGACTGAACGAACGAACAAAGAGACCTTACAGCGACGAAAAGACTGAACGAACGAACAAAGAGACCTCAGAGCGACGAAACGACTGAACGAACGAACAAAGAGACCTTACAGCGACGAAGAGACTGAACGAACGAACAAAGAGACCTTATAGCGACCAAACGACTGAAGGAACGAACAAAGAGACCTTACAAAGAACGAACAAAGAGACCTTATTCCCAGGCTAGCTGGTGGAGACGTGGACCTGCAAACCGCACGGCCACCTCAAGACGAGCAAACGCCATCAGTATCATGTCAATGCACACTTAAAAACTATTTTCATATCCAAAACTATGACCTGCAGGTTACCTGCACAAACTCTGTCCAAACACTTGACGATAAGCAGTGACCTATTTTATTCCGCATTGAGCCGGTTTGGCTTGGCGATAAGGCTTTAGGCTGGTAAGCAGAGGGACCTCAGTTCGAATCCGCTTTGGTTCTCGTTTCTCTTCAAAGGTTGTGGTTTGTGGTACACTGTCTTGTGACTTTGTCCCGCACAATTAATGAAACATTAAAATGGCTCTCATTCGTGCACGCACGCATCTACACACACACACACACACACACACACACACACACACACACACACACACACACACACACACACACACACACACGCACACAAACACACACGCGCGCGCGCACGCGCGCACACACCGCCACACACCGACACACACACACACACACACACACACACACGCCCCCGCGCGCACACGCATGCACGCACGCACGCACACACGCACACACACACACACAACACACACACACATTCACACCTCCGGGGATCTCGGTCTCCGCCTGTGTTTCTCCGAAAACAACTGGGCGAAATAACAAAGAGACCTTATAGCGACGAAACGACTGAAGGAACGAACAATGAGACTTTATAGCGACGAAACGACTGAACAAAATAACAAAGAGACCTTATAGCGACGAAACGACTGAACAAAATAACAAAGAGACCTTATAGCGACGAAACGACTGAACAAAATAACAAAGAGACCTTACAGCGACGAAACGACTGAAGGAACGAACAAAGAGACTTCATAGCGACGAAACGACTGAAGGAACGAACAAAGAGACTTCATAGCGACGAAACGACTGAAGGAACGAACAAATAGACTTCATAGGGACGAAACGACTGAAGGAACGAACAAAGAGACCTTATAGCGACGAAACGACTGAAGGAACGAACAAAGAGACCTTATAGCGACGAAACGACTGAAGGAACGAACAAAGAGACCTGACAGCGACGAAACGAATGAAGGTAAGTAAGTAAGTAAACATGGTACTTACGTCCACAGAAACCGTACGGCTTATTAGGGACGGGGAGAAGGGGAGGGGATGGGGTATGGAGATGGGGGGAGGGGGAGATTATATACCTATCGCTACACTGTCACCACCAGAATGACTTCTGCATTAACATGGGCAGCGATGAGAGCCATTTTAATGTTTCAGTAGGAAGTGATGGACAAAGTCACAAGACAAGTGTCCATAAACCACAACCTTTTTGAAGAGAAAGGAGAGCCGAAGCGGTATCGAACCGAGGTCCTTCCGCTTACCAGACTATAACGCCTTACCGCTAGGCCAAACCGGCACAGCGACTGAAGGAACGAACAAAGGGACCTTACAGCGACTGAAGGAACGAACAAAGGGACCTTACAGCGACTGAAGGAACGAACAAAGGGACCTTACAGCGACTGAAGGAACGAACAAAGGGACCTTACAGCGACTGAAGGAACGAACAAAGGGACCTTACAGCGACTGAAGGAACGAACAAAGGGACTTTACAGCGACGGACTCCTGCTGTCCGGGACCAGGACGGCGGGGCAGTTAGTTCACGTGGACGTGGCTGCATGCATTGAACGGGGGAAGTTAGTTCACGTGGACGTGGCTGCATGCATTGAACGGGGCTGTTAGTTCACGTGGACGTGGCTGCATGCATTGAACGGGGCAGTGGTTGTGGACTCACGATTACGACAGTCTACGCTTGTGCGTAAGTAAGTAAACATGATGCTTAACGTCTACAGAAACCATAAGGCTTATTAGGGACGGGGAGAAGGTGGGGGGCGGGAGGGGGGGGGGGGGTACGGAGGTAGCGGGAGAGGTAAATATATATATACACATATCGCTACACTGTCACCAGCAGAATCAAATCAAATCAAATAAATCTTTATTATTCATCAATATACAAAGCGTAAGAATGAAAATTTTCCTTTGACACACGGGCTCAAGACTCAAGAAGGTACATTTAAAATAACAAATAAAATAAAACGTAAAAGAAATATATGTGTATATATCTCACTCTCACATTCTCTCCCCCTCTCGCCCGCCCCGGCTTTTTCCACAAACATACACCCGCAAACACATGTGTAATGATCAAACACCGCGCGCGCGACACACCACACGCGCACACACACACACACACACACACACACACACACACACGGGCGCGCGCGCGCGCGCGTACGCACTCACGCACACATACACGGAGCCCCCCCTCTCCATACACACACACACACATACACGCGCGCGCGCGCGCGCGCACACACACACACTACATCGCTTAAAACATATTAAATTCTAAAACTGCATTTAAAACTGAAACAGCAGTGGGTATAAAAGATTTCTTATAAACATTCTTTTTTGCCAGTGGCACTTTCAGTCGTCGACCCGACGGCAGATGCTGAAAGCAAAAGTTAAGAGGATGCGCTTTGTCATGAAGGATCGAGAGTGACTTTCTACAGACAGAAATATGGTACAGGTCACACAGCTGCTTTTGTTCAACTCCTATAATCTTGCTAGCCGTGTTGACGACTCGTGCCAGCCGAGCTCTGTTTTTAACTGACAGATTTCCATACCATGTTACTATGTTGAAAGAGAGAACGCTCTCAACAAGACAGCGATACACAGACTGAAGGACATGTCTGCCGACTCCGAAGCTCCGTAGTTTCCTCAACAAGTACAGGCGCTGCGGTGCTTTCTTGTACACGTAGACTACGTTATCATTAAAACTGAGTTTTGAGTCTACAACTGTACCCAGGTACTTAAAACTAGACACTACTTCCACGGATTGTTGATCAATTGTTACTGGAATAAATGGTTCTTTTTCTTTTCTACTGTCAAACACTAGTTCCTTCGTTTTTGAAATATTTAGATCCAAAAAGCTTCCCTTGAACCATGAGTTTAGAACATCTGACTGAAGAAAGTATTCTGCGAGACTGCTTTCGTCCTGGAGACGTGCAACCAAGGCCATGTCGTCAGCGAACTTCACGAGAGTTAGCAAGGCACTGGTAGATACTACTTCATTAGTGTATACAGAAAACAATATAGGCGAGAGAACACACCCCTGTGGAACGCCAGTATTCACAATCAGCTCATCAGATCTTGTTCCAGTGAGGCTGACTCTCTGCGGCCGATCGCACAGGAACTGTTTAATCCAGAGGACAAGAGTATGGTTAGCACCTAGATCCAAAAGCCTTTTAATAAGAAGATGGGGCTGAATTGTATTAAAGGCCGATGAGAAATCCATGAACATCACACGTACATATGATGACTCCTGCATTAAGATGGGCAGCGATGAGAACCATTGCAATGTTTCATTAATTGTGAGGGACCAAGTCACAAGACAGTATCCACAAGACCACAACTTTTGAAGAGACAGGAAAGCCGAAGCGGATTCGAACCGAGTTCATCTACTTACCAGCCTAACGCCTTACCACTAGTCTAAACCGGCTCAGCACGCTTGTGAAAGCTACGGACATATACATACAGAGAGAGAGAGAGAGAGAGAGAGAGAGAGAGAGAGAGAGAGAGAGAGAGAGAGAGAGAGAGAGAGAGAGAGAGAGAGAGAGAAGAAGACGAAGAAGAAAGAAGAAGAAGAAGAAGAAGAACAACAACAACAACAACAACAACAACAACAACAACAACAACAACAACAACAACAACAACAACAACAACGAAAGGGAAGCTGAAGTGGAATAAATCGAAAGTAAACACAAGCCGGTGATGACGAACGAACGGAAACCACAGTTACACCAATCAGTCAGTGCGTGCAAAGTACAGTAGGGGAGAAGAAAAAAAAGTCCGCCTTACCTCACTCACTAACACTCTCCACCCGAAATGAAACGTCAAAAAAAAAAAACAAAAAAAAAAACGATAAAAAAAGGCCACTCGCACAAGCGAAAAAGGCCACTCACACGAACGGATTTATCCCCAACAGAAATCACCGAGGCTCCTCCGATCTTGAGCACGCGAACCTGTGGTCTGACTGCAGCCTTAATGTCCTCCCGTATAGGTTCACACGTCGCTGCATGAACACACGTGCTGGCACTCAACCGGTTCCCCGCCTTCGAGGCCGTGGCCTTGGTCACACACGTATACGAACACAGACCAATACTCCGAGTCGGGCCGGCTTTCGTACTTTTGCCCTACAGCAATGCGACGTGCGTATACGCTCTGCGGAAACGGAGATTCAGCCGTAAAGGTTTGTCGCCGGTTCAGGTGTTTGAACTCGACTGACTGATAGATAGTCCATGCGCGGTCATTAAACGCTAGGCGTTCGTTTCGATATGGACGCGGGGACGGAAAGAGAGAAAGAGAGGTAAGCGGCAGGGAGGAGGAGTGTTGGGTTGGGTGGGGGGTGGGGGTGGAGCTGGGGAGGGGGGGGGGCGCCGAGGGGGAGGGGGGGGGGGACTATGTCGAAGAGTGCGTACTATTTGATCGATTGTTTCTCTGTTAAATACAAAGCACGGCAGTGACCGACGAAGGGAGCAGGTGGAACGGTTAGGACATTGTAGGACGGGTGGGGCCGTGGCTGGCACAGGGCCTTGCTTCCTCCTGACCCTGTCCTCTCTGCTGCCCACTGACCCTATCCTCTCGTCTACTTCCTTCTGACCCTGTCCTCTCTACTTCCCACTGACCCTGTCCTCTCAACTTCCTTCTGACCCTGTCCTCTCTACTTCCTCCTGACCCTGTCCTCTCTACTTCCTTCTGACCCTGTCCTCTCTACTTCCTCCTGACCCTGTCCTCTCTACTGCCCACTGACCCTATCCTCTCGTCTACTTCCTTCTGACCCTGTCCTCTCTACTTCCCACTGACCCTGTCCTCTCAACTTCCTTCTGACCCTGTCCTCTCTACTTCCTCCTGACCCTGTCCTCTCTACTTCCTTCTGACCCTGTCCTCTCTACTTTTTCCTGACCATGTCCCCTCTACTTCCTCCTGACCATGTCCTGACCCTGTCCTCTCTACTGCCTCCTGACCCTGTCCTTCCCACTTCCTCCTGACCCTGTCCTCTATACTTCCTCCTGACCATGTCCTGACCATGTCCTCTCTACTGCCTCCTGACCATGTCCTCTCTACTTTTTCCTGACCATGTCCCCTCTATTGCCTCCTGACCCTGTCCTCTCTACTTCCTCCTGACCCTGTCCTCTCTACTTCCTCCTGACCATGTCCTGACCATGTCCTCTCTACTGCCTCCTGACCCTGTCCTCTCTACTTCCTCCTGACCCTGTCCTCTCTACTTCCTCCTGAACATGTCCTGACCCTGTCCTCTCTACTGCCTCATGACCCTGTCCTCTCTACTGCCTCCTGACCCTGTCCTTCCCACTTCCTCCTGACCCTGTCCTCTCTACTTCCTCCTGACCTTGTCCTCTCTACTTCCGCCTGACCCTCTCTACTGCCTCCTGACCATGTCCTGACCCTGTCCTCTCTACTTCCCACTGACCATGTCCGGACCCTGTCCTCTCTACTGCCTCCTGACCCTGTCCTCTACTTCCCACTGACCATGTCCTGACCCTGTCCTCTCTACTGCCTCCTGACCCTGTCCTCTACTTCCCCCTGACCATGTCCTGACCCTGTCCTCTCTACTTCCCCCTGACCATGTCCTGACCCTGTCCTCTCTACTCCATGTTTGCTTGGTGACCGCTTCCAGGTCGTTAAGTGTTTACCTGGCCTTTCTCTTTTTTTCTTTTGCACTAGTAAA
>JABMCL010000307.1:392500-452500 GCA_018857735.1 Alviniconcha marisindica | reverse complement strand
GGCCTGTCAAAGCCTGTCTGACCAGGCACTGTATTTACCGAGCCTCTCCCGGCCTGTGAAAGCCTGTCTGACCAGGCACTGTATTTACCGAGCCTCTCCCGGCCTGTGAAAGCCTGTCTGACCAGGCACTGTATTTACCGAGCCTCTCCCGGCCTGTGAAAGCCTGTCTGACCAGGCACTGTATTTACCGAGCCTCTCCCGGCCCGTGTAAGCCTGTCTGACCAGGCACTGTATTTACCGAGCCTCTCCCGGCCCGTGAAAGCCTGTCTGACCAGGCACTGTATTTACCGAGCCTCTCCCGGCCTGTGAAAGCCTGTCTGACCAGGCACTGTATTTACCGAGCCTCTCCCGGCCTGTGAAAGCCTGTCTGACCAGGCACTGTATTTACCGAGCCTCTCCTTACGATGCCGCGCTGCCGCTTGAAAAGTCACGTGTCGGACTAATTTGCAATCATAACCCGCAGTGCTTCCTATTGGTCCCGTCAGTCCTGGTACCCGCTTTTCCCCTGGGGTGCCTATAGCTAATCTTGTGACCCATGCTTCCTTGAACCTGCCGAACCGTGCCGCAGTCAAAGCCTCTTAACTGTTTCAAGGTAGTGATTGCCGAGAGAGCCGGTTTGGCCCAGCGGTGAGGCGGTGGGCTGGTCAGCGGAAGGACCTCGGTTCGATACCGCTTCGGCTCTCCTTTCGCTTCAAAAGTGGTGGTTTGTGGACATGCACGGTCTTGTGACTTTGTCCCTCACAATTAGTGAAACATTAAAACGGTTCTCATCGCTGCCCATCTTAATGCAGAAGTCATTCTGGTGGTGACAGTGTAGCGATAGGTATATATATATATAATCTCCCTCTCCCCCCATCTCCATACCCCCTTAGCCCCCGTTCTCCCCGTCCCTAATAAGCCTTGTGGTTTCTGTGGACGTTAAGCACCATGTTTACTTACAAGGTAGTGGTTATCACATCCACAGCCACCCGATATCCGTGTTTTGGACATTTCTTTCGGGAGCGGGGGACGGGGAGGCGGTGGGTGGGAGGGGAGGGGGGGGATGGGGGGGGAGATAGGTAGGAGTAGGAGTTGGTTTGAAAGTAGGGGAGGGGCGGGGGGGGGGGGAGGGGGGGGGGGTCTGAAGAAGAAGAAGAAGAAGAAGAAAAATCGTATCAACAAACGTGATCAGTTCGAGATATCACAACAACGTGTATATTTTTCCAAGCACTTATGTCAACAAAGCTCAACCAAAAGGAGATAAGTGTCCTAGTTCTGCATCTCATTGTTCACCGTTTATCTGTTGCTTAAGTGTGCTTTTGTAGCTTGATAATGACTGGGACTGAATCCGCATGTTGTGTTTTGTCCTAATAAATAGCGTGTGTGTGTGTTTTGGGGGGGTGTTTTTGTTGTTGTTGTTGTTGTTGTTGTTGTTGTTGTTTTTGTGTGTGTGTGTGTGTGTGTATGTGTGTGTGTGTGTGTGTGTGTGTGTGTGTGTGTGTGTGTGTGTGTGTGTGTGTGTGTGTGTGTGTGTGTGTGGTGTGTGTGTGTGTGTGTGTGTGTGTGTGTGTGTTGTGTGTGTGTGTGTGTGTGTGTGTGTGGGGTGTGTGTGTGTGTGTGTGTGTGTGTGTGTGTGTGTGTGTTTAACCTTTATGTGTTTGGATCTCACCACGAACCAAAGACCCAAGAGAGAGAGAGAGAGATGAGGAGAGAGAGAGGAGAGGAGAGAGAGAGAGAGAGAGAGAGAGAGAGAGAGAGAGAGAGAGAGAGAGAGAGAGAGAGAGAGAGACTTCGTTGCTTAACGTCCACGGAGGCGAGTCGGCCTACTAGGGACCGGTACAATTGTGGGACTGTGGTCGCAAGTTATTTACACCTAGCGGAGTATCCGGGCCACTATTCTTCCCTTTTGCCGACTGACCTGCCTCGGCTTGAAACGTTGTGATCGGGAGGCATATTTTGTCGTCAGGCATATTTTGTCGCAATATATGTTGACGTTAACGGTACATAATTATTGCCGCCGGTGCCAGTACATGCCGACGTTCACGGCACATATTGTCGGCAGTCGTCGGAGCAAAATGATACTTATAGATGACGATGACGACGATGACGAAGACGACGATGACGACGACGACGATGACGACGACGACGATGGTGATGATGACGGCGACGGTGATGACGATGATGATGACGACGACGACGATGACGATGGTGATATCATGATGATCATCATTATATTTATAGAAACATGTTAGATTTGATTTCTGTTACAGTTGAAAGCTCCATGCAACTTTTGAGTGAAAAATACGAGTACTTGCTTGAACACGTGAAACGAACGTGCATGGCACTGAGCGACCCCAGTATTTATGCAGAGATTTGTTACGTTTCTTGAGCGTATGGAAGAGAGCGGCCCGTCTCTTGTGTGCCTGTACTCACTTTCTGAACTGACATAAGGGTGAAACAAACTTTGTATGCTCAAAATGTTAATGGTAACATCAGTTTCCCCCCCCCCCCCCCCCCCCCGGCACTTTGACGATGTCTGACTGATTGTCTGCACTTTTGATGCTAATGTCAAGGAGATGACTTGACTGATTATGCTCAGTTCAGGGTTTTGATGATCACTTGCACATTATAAAGTTCAACGTGGTTGCAGTAAGCAAACGTTCCAGCTTGTTTTTGTTCCATTTCAAAATAAAGTTGATTTTTTGTTTTGTTTGTCGTATTGTCAAAAATACAATTATTGTAAATCTGCCCTGTCTGTCTGTCTCTGTCTCTGTCTGTCTCTGTCCCTCTGTCTGTCTGTCTGTCTGTCTGTCTGTCTGTCTGTCTGTCTCTGTCTCTGTCTCTGTCTCTGTCTCTCTCTCTGTCTCTCTCTCTCTCTCTCTCTCTCTCTCTCTCTCTCTCTCTCTCTCTCTCTCTCTCTCTCTCTCTCTCTCTCTCTCTCTCTCTCTCTCTCTCTCTCTCTCTCTCCCCCTCCTGCTGCAGACGCACATAGCTGTTGCGACAGATATCATCGCCGGCAACAATATGTGCCGATGGGCGACAATATGTGCCGTGAACGTTGACATATATATATATTGTCACCGGCGACAGTATATGCCCGGCGACAAAATATGCCGCAACAAAACAGACCAAGAACTGGCTGACTGCACAACGGTTTCCGGAGCGTGACCCAAGCGTGCGGCCTTCGTGGACACTGTGACATGTGTGTCCAGACACTGTGACATGTGTGTCCAGACACTGTGGCATGTGTGTCCAGACACTGTGGCATGTGTGTCCAGACACTGTGACATGTGTGTCCAGACACTGTGGCACGTGTGTCCAGACACTGTGACATGTGTGACCAGACACTGTGACAGGTGTGACCAGACACTGTGACAGGTGTGTCCACACACTGTGACAGGTGTGTCCAGACACTGTGACACGTGTGTCCAGACACTGTGACAGGTGTGCCCAGACACTGTGACAGGTGTGTCCAGACACTGTGACAGGTGTGTCCAGACACTGTGAATGTTTTCCAGACACTGTGACATGTGTGCCAGACACTGTGAAGGTGCCAGACACTGTGACATGTGTGCCGACACTTGTGTACATGTGTGTCCAGACCTGTGACAGTGTGCCAGCCACTGTGACAGGTGTGTCCGAACTGTGCAGGTGTGCCCGACACGGACACGTGTGCCAGACACGTGACAGGTGTCCGGGACATTTGTGACACGTGTGCCGGGGACAGTGACAGGTGTGCCAGACATGTGACAGGTTTTTGCCCAAAAACACTGTGAAGTGTGTCCAGACACTGTGACAGTTCCGACACTGTACCCATGTGTGTCCGGGCACTGTGACATTGTGTCCAACTGGGGAATGTGTGCCGGAACTGTGACATGTGTGTCCAGACCGGGCTGGGGGGGCCCAACTGTGAAGTGTGCCAGAATGTGGATGTGTCCAGACACTGTGACAGTTGACCAGACCTGTGACAGTGGTCCAGACCCCCGTGACAGGTGCCAGACACTTGAAGTGTGTCCAGACACTGTGACAGGGGAAACCCAGAAGTGAAAAAACCCCAGACCACACCCCCTTTTCCCAACAGACGGGGGGTTGTCCCAGACCCCACTGTGAAGTGTGTCCAGACACTGGGGCAGTGGTCCAGACACTGGACATGTGTGCCAACCTGTGACCGTGTGTCCAGACACTGTGACAGTGTGTCCAGACACTTGACAGTGTCCCCCTTTTACCTGTGCCCGGGGACCTGTGAATTTTGTGTCCAGACATGTGCACGCCGTGTCCCAGACACGTGACAGTGTGTCCAGAACACCCCCGGTGCCAACACGTGACATGGCCAACACACAGTGGCCAGACAACTGTGACGGGTGTGCCAGACACTGTGAAATGTGTCCAGACACTGGGGACAGTGTGACCAGACACGTGACAGGTGTGCCCAACACTGTGACAGTGGCCAGACACTGTGACATGGCCCAAAACCTGTGACGTGGCCCCAAACACGTGACATATGTGCCCACACACTGTGACATAGTGCCCAAAAAACACTGTGACAATGTGCCGACACTGTGAATGGTCCAGACACTTGACATATGTGTCCACTGGGACAGGGTTGGTCCAGACACTGGGGACAGTGTCCAGACACTGTGAATATGTGTCCACTGTGAAGTGTGTCCAGAAACTGTGACAGTGTTCCAGCCCGGTGGTGAGTGTTTTTTTTTAAAGGATTTAGGTTTGATCGCCGTTTTTCCTATGAAACAACCGCGGAACCTAAAAATCCCAGCACGGCGGGTGGCCTAGCTAGCTGTCAGACAGTTTTCCTGTCCGGAAAAGATTAAAAGGAATAAGTACGGTATTAAATCGGGGTCCCCCCCCCGGTTTTTTACTTTCCGTTCAAAAAAAAAAGAAAAAAAAAAAAAAGGGGAAACCCAAAAAAAGGGAAAGAAGAAAAAGGAAGAAAAAAGGGAGGGGAAAAAAAAAAGAAAAAGAACAGAAGAAAAAAAAAAAGAAAAGCAAGAGAGAAAAAAAAGAAGAAAAAAGAAAGAAAAAAAAAAAAGAAAGAGAAAAAAAGAAGAAGGAGAAGAAGAAGAAGAAGAAGAAGAAAAAAAAAGAAAAAAGAAGAAGAAAAGAAGAAAAAGGAAAAGAAAAAAGAAGAAAGAAAGAAGAAGAAGAAAGAAGAAGAAAAGAAAAGAAAGAAAAGAAAGAAAAAAAAAAGGAAGAAAGGGAAAAGAAAAGAAAAAAAAGAAAAAAAAAAAAGAAAAAAAGAAAGGGAGGAAAAAAGAAAATGAAAAGAAGAAAAAGAAGAAAAAGAAGGAAGAAAAAGGGAGAAGAAGAAGAAGAAGAAAAAAACAAAAAAAAGCAAGAAAAGAAGAAGAAGAAGAAGAAGAAGAAGAAGAAAAAGAAGAAGAAGAAGAAAAGGAGAAGAAGAAGAAGAAGAAGAAGAAGAAAGAAAGAAAGAAAGAAAGAAAGAAGAAAACACACAGCAAAGAGGAAAAAAGAAATGGAAGAAGAAGAAGAAGAAGAAATCATGGGGGAGATAAAGAAAGATCTGTAACTCTAGGTGATTGCTGCCGTCTTCTTTCCCTTTCCGGGACGTTTTGTTACCAAAGGTGCACACGAAGAAACAAGTACGTGGTTGGTTTTTAACGCCCAGTCGGCCTAGTTGATCACAGTGTTTAATCAAATGTTGCACTTTATCAATATTCAACTGACGACATTTATATTTTTTGCAAACATTAATTTGCTTCGAGAAGAAGAAAAAAATATATAAAAATGGAACGATAATCGTAGGCAACCATATGTGCGTGCCGGCAGAGATAGTGAAGATATGATGTTATTAATAATTTCTTGTATGGCGCAATTCCCTAAATAATATAGCCACCAGCGCATTCAGTAAGTCTAACAACCAACACACACACACACGCGCCACCCCCACCACCACACCCCAAACCCCACACCACACACACACAAACACACACACCCCAACACACACACACACACACACACACCACACACAAACCACACCCACACACACACACACACACCCCACAAACACACCACACAAACACAACACAGGTCTTATACATAATCACCGTTGATATTGTGACTGACAAACCACACACCCACTCCCGGCACACACCACACACACACACACACACACACACACACACACACACACACACACACACACACACACACACACACACACACACACACACACACACACACACACACACACACACACACCACACACACACAACACACACACACACACACACACACACACACACACACACACACACACACACACACACACACACACACACACACACACACACACACACACACACACACACACACACACACCCACATGATCATTTCACACACACACACACACACAACACCACACCACACACACACACACACACACACACACACACACACACACACCACACACCACACACACACACACACACACACACACACACACACACACAACACACACACCCACACACAACACACACACACACACACACACACACACACACACACACACACACACACACACACACACACACACACACACACACACAGGTCTTATACATAATCACCGTTGATATTGTGACTGACACAAACCACACACCCACTCCCGAGCACACACACCACTACACCACACACACACCACACACACACACACACACACACACACACACACACACGCACACACACACACACGACACGCACGCACGCACGCACCAACAGCACGCACGCACACGCACCAACCACGCACACACACACACACACACACACACACACACACACACACACGCAGGTCCTACACATAATCACTCACTCACATAAGTTGTGACTGCGGACAAACCACACCCCCATTCACATGCACGCGGGAAGCCAAGAGAGTAAAAGGGACAGAATCGGCACAATGACTTGACTCACTTCCCCCTGCTGGGACTGTGAATTGGTATTGGCGGTTTCACGGTAATAATAGCTTGTAAAGACGATAGCGAGTCAGACAATATTGCACGCTATTGTCTGATAACAAACAATACACGTGCTAGAGGGCCAAAAGAATAGCCGGCAGCTCAGCTGTTTGTCTAGAGCTGTGGTCGGGAAGACGACAAGTGAAAGGTTTCCGGGAACGTTTGGTGGAGACAGCCGCCGTAGCGACTCCTTCTGTAGCTCCGCCCACTTAGACAAGCGAAGTAAAAAATAAAATATCTAGTAAAAGATAATCCCCTTTATCAAGATACAAAGCGACACCTAAACAACAGCGAAACGGTGAAAATGAGATGTAAAACGAGGACACTTAGCTGCTTTTGGTTGAGCTATGCTGTTTTCTTTATAATAATAATAATTATTATTATTATTATAATAATTATAATAAAGTGTGATCGCTGAACTGGCGTTTCAGTGAAACAGCACAGACCCAGTGTGCCTGAATATCATCGTAAGGAGGTGCGGTGCGTCTGGTGAGAGACGCAGGCGCAGTCTGTCTAAAGCTCACCTGTCGGTCAGCGGGTGGTCAGTGAGGGGTCAGTTGGTCGTGACCCTGTCTTGACCAGGGTTCAGTCCCAGGCACTGGTTTACGATGCAAGGGTCACAACGGGGAGCGAGGATAGCTCAGTGGTTTGAGCGCCGGGCTTGTGATGGAAAGGTCGCGGGTTCAGTCGAGTCCCGGCGGGAGAATGTTCTTCTCCAGGGTCAACTTTCTGTGCTGACTCCTACTTCGGTGTCCGCCCCACCCCGGTGTTACCGCAGTAGCACGTAAAAGAACCCGATCATTCTGCCAAAAGTGCGGGTGGCAAGTTACAGCTAAACATGCATATACCGCAGGCTACGTATGTGGTTTTGCGTGTGAAGTGACGTGACATGGTGCATGGCTGTACGGTGTACACAGAACGCGCCGAGATGGCAGCAGTTTCACGTGGCATCAGCCAAGCCACAACCAAACAGCGCTGTTTGTAAGTACACCACTTCGGTGGCTATTCAAAAAGCGCCATAAAAAGCTAGTCCGCGCTCATGTAGAAAGTACGGTTTCTGTGGACGTTAAGCACCATGTTTACTTACTTACTTACTTACATGTAGAATCAGAGGCGACAAGAGCGCAGTGAGTCTGCTCGAGAGCGGAGAATAGCGCTATATAAAAAATATAATATATATAAAAACAAAAACAAAAAACGATCAGGTAAGTAAGTAGCTTGGTGTTTTACGCCCAGTCAACCAGTGCGGTTATATCAGGGCGGTTATATCAGGGCGATAAAAACAAAACAAAACAAACAAGAAAACAGCCCCTGCTCCGCACAGCACTTGAAACTGCGGAGTACACTAGTTGCTTCGCACTGGCGAGGTCCCCACTGACTTAACATAGTTGTTGTTCTGGCGGTGGCGGGGCCACGTCTACGGCCTCCGTGGTCATTTGAGGGTCGGAGCACGCGGACGATTGATTGATTGATTGATTGATTGATTGATTGATGATCGCTTATATAGCGCTATTCTCCGCTCTCTTGAGCAGACTCACTGCGCTCGCATGTGGTTCTACATGAGTGACTAGCTTTTTATAGCGCGTTTTTTTTTTAAATATCCACCGAAGTGGTGTACTTACAGCGCTGGCATGGCTGGCGCCACATGAAACTGCAGCCGTCTCGGCGCAAGTTCTGTGTGCACCATACAACCATGCACCATGTCACTTCATGCAAAGCCACATACGTAAGGTGTATGCGTGTTTAGCTGTAACCTGCCACCTGCACTTTTGGCAGAATGACCGGGATCTTTTACGTGCTACTGCGGTAACACGGGGGTGGAACGGATACCGAAATAAGAGTCAGCACAGAAAGTCGACCCTGGAGAAGAAAATTCTCCCGCTGCTCCTGCAGGGATTCGAACCCGCGACCTTTCAGTCACGAGTCCGGCGCTCTGACCACTGAGCTATCCCCGCCCTCACTCTTTCCCTCCCCCCCCCCTCCCCCCACCCACCCCAACCCAAATTCCCCTTCTGTAATAAGCCTTTGGCTTTTGCGGGGAGGGGGGGGGGGGGTCTTTCTCCAGCTTGCCTTCATTTTTTTTTTTTATCTCTGCTTGATTGATTGAGGTTTGAACACAAGAACATCACCCCCCCCCCCCCCCCACCCCTCACCCCCCTCCTCCCCCCTCCCCCCCCTCCCCCCCCCCCCCCTCCCCCCTCCCCCCCCCCCCTCCCTCCCCCTCCACCCCCCCACTCCCCCACCACCCTCTTCCCCCCCCCCCCCTAAAAAACAAACAAACAAACAAAACAAAACAAAACAGTTATGTTTCAGCAATAAAGTTCTGAATCAATCATCAAACACGACTCACTTATAATTACCAAACTTGAACTTTGAAGATCCTGGAACTGATTAGGACTACTTTTGCCAAGCAAGCGCGACTCACTTACCTGAGCTGAACTTTGCCGGAAAATCCTGGAACTGAAGAGGCCGACCTTTGGCGAGCAAAGGTCAAGAGGTCAGTGCAGAGTCAAGTCCCTACAACCCTGTTGACCCAAACTGAAGTTCCAAAACGCGACCATAGAGAAAGAAAGATGTCCGTTTGACATTTGTAGGGCTCCTTTTCAGTCACAACCGTTCAAGGCCTTTTTCAAATAAAAACAGACTGCGGCGACACCAAACAGTGAAAATCATATGCAACTAACCCCAAAATGACGTCATTTTATCAAAGTGACGTGATCAGGTACAGTGTCGTGATTAGTTCCAAACACAGCATTAAAGGTTAAAAAGAACGCAGTTTATTATGACAAAACATAACATGCGAATTTTCGGGGTAAGCTCCTTTTTTTCAAGCTACAAAGCAACACTTAAACAACAGTTAAACGTTGACAAATGAGATTTAGGATACTTACTCGCTTTTGGTTGAGCTGTTTTGTTATGTTGTTTGGGTTGAGATGTTTTGTTGTGCTGTTTTGGTTGAGCTGTTTTGTGATGTTGTTTCGGTTAAGCTGTTTTGTTATGTTGTTTTGGTTGAGCTGTTTTGTTGTGCTATTTTGGTGAGCTGTTTTGTTGTGTTGTTTTGGTTGAGCTGTTTTTTTTGTGCTATTTTGGTTGAGCTGTTTTGTGGTGCTATTTTGGTTGAGCTGTTTTGTTGTTGTTTTTTGGTTGAGCTGTTTTGTTGTGCTATTTTGGTTGAGCTGTTTTGTTGTGCTATTTTGGATGAGCTGTTTTGTTGTGTTGTTTTGGTTCAGCTGTTTTGTTGTGCTATTTTGGTGAGCTGTTTTGTTGTGTTGTTTTGGTTGAGCTGTTTTGTGATGTTGTTTCGATTAAGCTGTTTTGTTATGTTGTTTTGGTTGAGCTGTTTTGTTGTGCTATTTTGGTTGAGCTGTTTTGTTGTGTTGTTTTGGTTCAGCTGTTTTGATGCGTTGTTTTAGTTCAGCTGTTTCTTATGTGAAATGTTTACTGTGTGTGTGGGGTGTGTGTGTGTGTGTGTGTGTGTGTGTGTTGCGTGCGTGCGTGCGTGCGTCGTCGTGCGTGCGTGCGTGCGTGCGTGCGTGCGTGCGTGCGTGCGTGCGTGCGTGCGTGCGTGCGTGTGTGTGTGCGTGTGTGCGTGTGTGTAACAATAACAATGTATTTTATTAATCCCAGCGGGAAATTAATGTGTGTGTGTTTGCGTGCGTGCGTGCGTGTGTGTGTGTGCGTGTGTGCGCGCGCGCTGTGTGTGTGTGTGCGTGCGTGCGTGCGTGCGTGCGTGCGTGCGTGTGTGTATGCAAGGAAGTTTTTCGTTTGTTTGTTAGTTTCTTGTTTCTTTGTATGTTTTGCTTGCTTTTTAATTTGTTTGGTTGTTCGTTTACTTTTTACTTTATGCGCATTACAAACGATCATTCGCTCACTCAGAAGGTCGTAAGGTACAGCGCTGCTACGGTCGAGCCAGATTCTCACCTGGAGGTTCCTCACTGTGTCACACCGGCGCGGAGTCGGTAAATAGCAAGGTGATAATTAACGCACCCCCCCCCCCCCCCCCCCCCCCCCCCCCCCCCCCCCCCCCCCCCCCCCCGCCCCCCTCCATAGCGCCCACCCCCACGTCACAGTCTTCTCCTGACAACAGTTCCACGGCGACACACTGACCTTGTCTCTGGTTCCTGCCAACGACCGTCCAAGTTCCAGGGCGCCACGCTTCAGTGATCGTGTACCTGTATGTCACGGTGCACCGATATGAAGGGCAATAGGTCACACGTAGTTTTGCCCCCCCCCCCCCCCCCCCCCCCCCCCCCCCCCCCCCCCCTCCCGGATGGTTAACAGGGCGTTGACGTCTGATTGCCATAACTACTCCTCTGAGAAGAAGAAGAAGAAGAAGAATGAGGAGGAGGAGAAGAAGAATAATCTATTACTGACACATATATTTCTACACAACAACGATTCACACACACACACACACACACACACACACACACACACACACACACACACACACACACACACACACACACACACACACACACACACACACACACACACTCTTACATATCCGCCTGCCCCTCCTTCTCTCCTCTCTCTCCTCTCTCATCTCATCTCTCTCTCTCTCCTCGTCTCTCTCTCTCCTCTCTCTCTCTCTTCCCACACACACACACACACACACACACACACACACACACGCGCGCTGCGCGCACCCCCCCCCCCCCCCCCCCCCCCGCGTGTGTGTGTGTGTGTGTGTGTGTGTGCGCGCGTGTACAGGCGGGGAAAGTGTGGGATAGAATGAGCTATGTAGGCCTACTGTATCATTAAATAAGGCTATGTACTGTTGTAATGTGTCATGCATAGCGCTTTGAGTCACACGTGTATCATGGAGGGACTCGGCGCATCATTAGAACTGCATTTATTATTATTGCTTTTCTTCTTGTTATTATTAATGTAATTACTACACTGTTGAACAACATGATGCTCTGTGGGCCTACGCGGTGGATGATGATGATGATGAAGTGTTGCTTTATGTCCTCAGATGTCAGTTGACATATTAGGGACAAGCTGTGACCAATGCCGAAGCACGGTGCAATAAATCTTTACGTCCACGGAAACCAGAAGGCTCGTTAGGACGGACAGTCCAGGACGTCCACCTCGACTCTCACCCCAAGCTCCTGAACCATGGGTCCTATTTGATGAAGTGATGCTTAATGTCCTCAGATGTCAGTTGACATATTAGGGACAAGCTGAGACCAATGCCGAAGCATGGTTCAATATAGCTTTACGTCCACGGAAACCAGAAGGCTCGTTAGGACGGACAGTCCAGGACGTCCACCTCGACTCTCACACAGCTCCTGAACCATGAGCGGTGGATGTCCTTATGCAAATGCTTTAACGTATTGTTTTTTGTGTTTTTTTTATTTTTATGACTGGTGTGCACGTGTGAATATATAGTTAGTTGTAAGCGAAGTGAAATTGTTCGTCCGATATACATTGTGTTTTTTTCCAACTGTATGAGCTCATCGCCTATAAGCTATAGCTTGTTGATGAGCACATAACGATTCTTTGTATCTTTATTTTGTCTCGAATAAAATAAAAAAATTGATGAGCACACAACGATTCTTTGTATCTTTATTTTGTCTCGAATAAAAATTTTGTTTAAACCAATATATAGTTACACTTAGCACTATGGCTCGTTTTGGGAACTGCAGTTGTGTTGTTGTGTGGGTGTGACTTAGAGCGTATCTATGGGTGTGACTTTGAGCGTATCATTTTTTTTTTTTTTAAATGTGTGAATTTTACAGTTACTTTTTAATGCAGTGAAAATAAAATGTGTGGGCGACCCAGAGAGAGGGAGGGGTGGGGGGAGAGCGTGTGTATGTGTGTGTGTGTGTGGGAGGGGGGTTGGGGTAAATTTGTGTACGTGCGTGCGTGGTATGTGTGTGGTATGTGAGAGAAGGGGAGGGGAGGAGGGGGGGGGGGGAAGAAGAGAACAACTATTATTGCTTGATAATAACATGTTGTGTGTATTTGGTATGCTTTTAGTCTTTGTTGCCGTGTAAAAATATTAGTCTGTTGTTGATTTTTTTCTTCTTCTTACTCTGCAGCGTAAGCGAATTTCCTTAAACACGTGTATTGGGACAATGAATATTCTGATTCTGATTCTAGAGACGATGAATCAACGAACCAACACCAAGAAACATTCCTTTTTCTTTTACTTGGCGAGAAGAAAATTCTTCTGTTGCTCGTCTTGTGATCTTAAGATCTTAAGACTTCGGATTTGTCGAGTACATCAGCAGGTCTCATTTCTCGGGGAACTTCCGTTTTCAAATGAAGGCTCCTCTGAGAACACTGACATCGTAACTCGTTACAGTGTCGTCATGGTCGGTTACGTAACCGAAGCAATGTGACGTCTCCAAGCGGAGAGGGGAGGTTTCGTCATTGGCCCTTCCAATGCTCAAAGTATAGCCCCCCGCCCCCCCACCCCCACCCCCCACCCCCTCCACCCACCCACCCGACCCTCCACCACCTCTTAATTAACTGAAGAACTCCGATCCTTCAGAGCTCAGGAGCTGTGTGAAAGTCGAGGTGGCCGTCCTGGGCTCCCCGTCTCTAATAAGCCTGATGGTTTCTGAGGACGTAAGGCAATACTGAAACGAAAAACCAGAGCTCAGGAGCTGTGTGAAAGTCGAGGTGGCCGTCCTGGGCTCCCCGTCTCTGACAAGCCTGATGGATTTTGAGGACGTAAAGCAACACTAGAACTGTGAACCAGAGCTCAGGAGCTGTGTGAAAGTTGAGGCGGCCGTCCTGGGCTCCCCGTCCCTAATAGTCCGTACGCCCTCTGTGGACGTAAAGCAGCATTGAACGAACGACCCTTGCATCACTTCGAGAAATATAGACGCTGCCGCACGCACGTAAGTGTGCCAGGTCAACAGTGTAGTCAGTCAGTGCTAAAGTAATGGTACTGCCAAAGGAATATTTGGCTGCATGGATAAATACAATAGGTTCATTCAAGTCGTCCAAACGCTATTGTCCCTCGATGCGGAGGTTTGTGACCGACTGGGACAGACTTAACTATGTGAAAAGTAGTAAACATTGTTATGTCATATTTTTTTTTAAATAGTGTACTTTACGGCCTAATGCTTGCTATGCCTCGGGCCGTTTTCATAGGCACGTTTTGACAGGTTACTGGAAGGCGCTGTGCCTCAGGACGTTTTCAAGGGCACCTCTTAACAGGTTACTAGGACGCTTTCATAGGACATGTTACTCAAAGGCCCTGCTAAGGCATGCCTATGAAAACGTCTTTAGGCGTAGCAGGTATCAGGGGGTAAAGTACACTTTTTCCTTGGCAAAAATAGTGTAAAGTACACTTCTTGCGATTTATTCCTTTATTCCTTTGCTTTTACATACTACATTCCCAATTTGGGAGCGAAGTAAAGATAAATAATGGGGTATATAATTATATATTATATAATATAGAGAGAGAGAAGAGAGAGAGAGATGAGAGAGAGAGAGAGAGAAGAGAGAGAGAGAGAGAGAGAGAGATAGAGGGGAGAGAGATATTGCAGGGTTTTGTGGTGTGTGTGTGTGTTTGTGTGTGGGGTGTGTGTGGTGTGTGTTTTGTGTGTTGTGTGTGTGTGTGTGTGTGGGTGCGTTGTGTGTGTGTGTGTGTGTGTGCGTGCGTGCGTGCGTGCGTGCGTTTCGTGCGTGCCCTGCGTGCGTATGTGTGTGCGTGCGTGTATATATATATATATACACACACACACACACACACACATATATATATGTCGCTTTAGGCTTCAGTTGAATGTAGTATGTAAAATATATCTTAACTAATTTTAAGAGAGGGGGAATGAGGAGGGATAGAGAAACACGTGCGCGGGGAGGGGGTGGGGTGGGAGAATAAAGAGGGGGACTATGTGGATGCGTGCGTGTGTGGAGGGGGGTAGGGGTATATGGATGTGGCACGGTGTAAAGGGATAGTTAACACACAAGGGAGTTAATCGTCTTTCGCGCGCTTATTAACTCCCTTGTATGTTGATTCTGCACGAGCGCTCTGGGCCTCGTTCTGTTTCAGTAACTAGGCGTTTTACGCCCAATCAACCATTGCGGTTATATCAGGGCGAGTTCTCTTTCAGATTTGTGAAGGAATAGGATGAAAATAGCAATAACAATTATATTTGTGCCTATTACTGTACGGCGACTATCGTATGTATGCGATACTGTTCATTCTCAGTACAGCGCCGGCATTTCCGTAAGTATTATACATCATGTATTCTATTTAAATAATGCTTGTGGCATTTGTACGTTATTGAATGCTCTTAGACTGTGAGTCTCTTACACATGTCGATTTATTCCTTTGCTTGTTATTCATCTGTGGAACCCACGTTTTCCTTTGAATGGAATAAAGAATAATTGACGTAACTATATCCCTTTGCACAGTTATGATCATGAGCTGGGACACTAGTCTTTTTTCTAGAAACATTCAACTGTCCTCTTGCAACTCAGCTAAGAGCTGAGACTGTACTCTATTTTTTGCTTGGCATGAAAGTATCACTACTTTTCAGAGAAGCATAAACTTGTCCTCTCGCAACCCTATAAAAGCTACGAGCTTGGATACGAGAGAAGCATAGTTCAGGAGCTGTGTGAGAGTCGAGGTGGCCGTCCTGAGCTGTCCGTCCTAACGAGCCTTCTGGTTTCCGTGGACGTAAAGATTTATTGAACCGTGCTTCGGCATTGGTCACAACTTGTCCCTAATATGTCAACTGACATCTGAGGACATTAAGCATCACTTCATCATCATCATCACGAGACAATGTGAGCCGGTGTGGCCTAGCGGTAAGGCGTTAGGCTGGTAAGCGGAGGGACCTCGGTTCGAATCCGCTTCGGTTCTCCTTTCTCTTCAAAAGTTGCGGTCTGTGGACACTGTCTTGTGACTTTGTCCATCACAATTACGAAACATTAAAATGGCTCTCATCGCTGCCCACCATAATGCAGAAATTCTGGTGGTGACAGTGTAGCGATAGGTATATAATCTCCCTCTCCCCCCGCCTCCATACCCCCTTTTCCCCGTCCCTAATAAACCTTATGGTTTATGTGGACGCTAAGCACCATGTTTACTTATACGACAGAAAGCACACCTTTTTTCTCTTTTACAAAATAGAGAGAGAGAGAGAGAGAGAGAGAGAGAGAGAGAGAGAGAGAGAGAGAGAGAGAGAGAGAGAATGTACTGTTTCAAACTTCACTATGTTCATTTCTTTTTCGTTCATTGTAATGTGTGTGTCGATTAGAATTAATCTACAAAAGCATATGGTTGGATACCGTCTTGTGCTTTGTTCATGTCGTTAGTGATACTATTTTCTTTGCATTCGAAGTGTCTTTTATTCCCTGTTGATCCGTTTCGATTTTCCCTTCTTCCTTTCAGTATACCATGTTTACATTGTAGCAAGGTGCGTTTTAGGCTTTTACTTTTATCTTTTGGTGTATTGGCTTTTCCACTATACTTTGCTTACATGGATGTGTGTACTTTTGTTGTTTACGCTGTGTTTTAGCAAGGATAGATTGTAAGAGTGGCCTTCTGTTTAAAATTTGTATCTCGTCTTAAAGCTCAATCAATCTCGCATAGAACCACACACACGCACAGAGAGAGAGAGAGAGAGAGAGAGAGAGAGAGAGAGAGAGAGAGAGAGAGAGAGAGAGAAAGAAAAGAAAAAAAAGGAGGAAAAAAGAAAAAGAAAAAGGAAAAGAAAAAGAAGGAAAAAAAAAAAAAAAGAACAAATCGTTGTCACTTCAATAAGGCTTCTTTAAAAAATATTTACATCTCAATTCTGTACATTATTAAACACATCAGTTATTTTATTTCAAACCTCAAAACCATTTCTCTTTCACATGGTTGTTCAGAAAGATGTCAGTAGTTGAGAGGAGAAAAAGGGAGACACGAGAAAGAGAATGCAATGCAACCTGTGAGGTAATGTCAAAATCATAACGATGTTAGGATGACTTGTACATTCATACAAAACTGCACACCAGGACAACGAGAAGAAAAAAAAGAAAAGAAAAATAACATAATTATACATTATATGGGGAGGGGGGGGGGGGGGGGGGGGGGGGGGGGCGAGAGTAAAAAACAAAAACATGATGTTGGAATAACGCTGTTGAAACTCGCCATACAACTCTGGCGTACTAATGAACAGTGAAGAGTAAATCTTTGTCTTACAGCCATACACATTATCATACGTCCTCTACGGGTAATATTTTGTAATGGTACAACCCTTTCCATTGTGTTATTACACTACTACTGGCCTCCTACAAAGCTGTTTTCTTTATACAGCGGCACCCCACCCCATAATTATGATGGGCCACCTCACAAAATATATATAATCCAAACAGTTCATGCCCGCCGATCCCCTTTTCTGTCAGAAAGAAGTTTCGCGAGTGACAATTCCCAGGAGTGCAGTCCTATCTTGTCTGCCGCCGTCTCTTAGATGTTCGGCAAGGGGTGCTCGTGCCCACTTCCCGCTGGAGAAGAACTATCCCGAGGGCGCGGTGGGCTTCAGGCCTGCAGGGACCAGCACTCGACGGCCTAAAAAAAAAATGGCCCATTGAATCCCGCTAAGCCCCACTCACCACGCTTTGTTTAAAAATTTTAAATCGATGATAAAATCAGCGACGCGTCTGTCAAGATAATCCCCAAGTTGAGGTGCTCCTTCCGATTTCTTTGTGCATGGTGGAACAAGGGGGTAGCGAGAAGACCGGGTTTTTTCAAGGAGGGGCTTACCGACATGGATCGTTCCATCAGGCGCTGTTTCAGCACAGCGGTCTAACAACGGGTGTTCCGCGTGGGGCCACGATGCCGATTACTGAAAGGTCGCTTCAGCCGCAGTCTTGGCCTGACAAGGGACCAGTCACGGGAAACGAAGCCGCGAGGTGGAGGGTGTAGCCTCTCGTGAAGACGGTCACTCGTCAGAGGTGTTCACTGTATCGACGGTCAGGTAGGCGAAACCCATATACACCAACCAAAAGCACGAGAATTCCAACATGAGTAAAGTACTCCAGTCACACCAGAAGGTAATGAACGAACCCCCCCCCCCCCCCCTCTCTCTCTCTCAGACACACAGCTGCCACACAATCATATATATATATCTGTAACACTTGTCATTCTCCAGTAAATCAGAGAGCCACAGTCTCAATTCGTCATCACCAAGGACCACACTAACGTGTGAAAAAGAGAACAAAGTCTGTTCTCTGCAAGTACAAATTTGAAAATAGTTGGTAAAACAAAATAATAATAATAATAATAACAACAATAAAACTAAGGCGGGGAGGTGGGAAAGAAACCGAACACTAACACGAAACAGAAACTGTGATAGGAGGTGCAGAATCGTTATAGAAGCGATCAGTTATCACAGTGCAGCAAAGGACAGCAATCCAAAAGAAAGCAAACAAACGAATGAAAACCCCACTTCATTAAGGCGTCTGTTCTGCAGATACTACGAAACCAGATGAACTGGGATCGAATTAGTTATTACATTATTTCACTAATATTAGTATTGAACTTGACAATATCGGTGCTAAATCAAACTTTTCTTTCTCTCTGTATGCATCCCGATTCACAGTAACAAGTCAAACTTGAACTTCTTTTGTTTTGACACAGGAGATATAGGCGTTATTTTTCTTTAAGGGGGGAGGGGGGAGCACCTAACATTAGAACTAAGCTGATAAGACACACATCAAAATGACAACAGTAGCAAAACAAATTGCTCAGATGGAGCTTTGAGTTTGTTTAGGTGTGTGTGTGTGTGTGTGTGTGTGTGTGCGTGTGCACGCACATGTACTTTTAAGGACATTCTTGGCATCTCCAGGAGTTTGGAACAAAAGGGTTAAAGATATACTAATACACGATTACAAAACAAACAAAAAATCACTGGCACTGCCATATCTGAAAACAGTACTCAGAAAATCTGTTGGCAGTGAGTAACACACTATAGCACACAGATTAACAAAAGGTTGGCAGAAAAAGAAGTAATAAATGCAAAAGCTCAAATACATAAAGAATACATCATTGAAACGTTTGATGCAATACAAAACATGTTGCACACCAGTCGCACACAAAAGGCAAAACCTTGCAACAATGAAGATACATACACAATATTAAGCAAGACAGCTTCCAACACAGTACATCTAACTTGCAACCAGCATACTAAAGGAATACGGGGAAAGGGGGGGGGGGGGGGGGGGGGGGTGTCGGGGGGACAGGTATAGCCTTTGATCACCCACCTTCAACTTCAAAAGCACACTAAAAATAGAATTTTAAGTTACAAGAACACATACATTCATCACCAAACACGGAGAGTCGCTGAAACAGCTTGGCCATTATGCCAGGAATTTCTGAACAAAGTCTTTGGAATGGAAATTCCTTTCCTCTTCTTTCATTTTTTTTTTTAAATATTAAAAAAAAAAATATTATAACAAAGTCAAAATGAACAGAATTATGGTTAACAGCCGATGCTAATCACGATGTCGGAGATGGTTTTCAATTCAACCATTTTGAAAAAAAGGAAAAGAGACTTTATTCAAATCAGCATGGCTGCCCAAAGCAACGGTTTAGCAACTTTCGGTTTGGCAACTTTCGTGTAAGACTTCTCCAGAGCATGGTCCTGATTCAAAGGACTACTGTATAACTGTATGGGTCTCAAATGACACAACTCTGGGCAAATCTCTTCAATGCCGACAGCACTCTCTTGACCACAGACAAAAATCCTTCTGACGACAGACCGCAGTCTTCGTGAAATCGCACTTACATCACATCTGTGGTACATGCACATTCTCTCCACCCCCCCCCCCCCCCCCCCCCACCCCCGAATCATTATGCATAATTTTTCTTTTTTGTGCTTTCAGATTTGACCTCGATTTATTTCCAGCTGCAGTGAAAACATGCTGACCTTTTAGTGACATGACCCTGCCGATGAGCACGCCCAGTGACCTTGGCCAGTTGATGAACTAAGGCCAGACTGCATCTTGGTCACCTCGAAGAAATCCACAGCAGAAATGAAGAGATCTTTGGCAACGTAAAGCTAACCACAAAGGGACTATCAAAGGAATGGAGACTTCATTTCATGCGGACTTGCCAGCAAATGCCTCACGCCATTCTGAGGACCCCGCACCTCACATTTCAAACGTGTAAAAACAAAAATTATGTCACCACGAACACTAGCAAGTAGGCTGCCCTCCAAAACCACATATTTTTAAAGCTTTTGCCTGGATCACTCATATGATGACAACATAAAGCAGAAGAGAAGTGTAATAAAGCCAACAGTCTATAAGCAAGTCCAAACAACCACCCCCCCCCCCCCCCCCCAACAATAACAACAACAAAAAAAGAGTCTAGTTCAAGGAATGATGTCAGACTAGGATACTGTTTGGGAAATCTTATTTCACGAACTGACCTTTCACCACCAGCAGCCTTTTCCCTTTTTCAAGACTAGCGGAATAAGTCTAGTCACCAACTCACTCCTAAGTGCTGAAGAAATGTCACCAAATGTTTCTGACACATTTCTAATACATAACAGATCATATACATACATATGAATGCTGTAACACTGTTGTAACAAACAAAAAGAGAAACAACGGGTATTCACACACTAGGGGTGGGGGAGGGGTATAGGTGTATTATTTGCTTTTGTTGTTGTTGTTGTTGCTGTGTGTGTGTGTGTGTGTGTGTGTGTGTGTGTGTGTGTGTGTGTGTGTGTGTGTGTGTGTGTGTGTGTGTGTGTGTGTGCGTGCGTGCGTGCGTGCGTGTGTGCGTGCACACGAGCACACACTTTATGCCTTGCAGTCGTCAGTGATTTATGATGCATTTGTTATTTAATAACATAAACCAATTAAAAACAAAGCTAAAAAAAAAAAAAAAAAAAGTGCAACCACACACAAGAGAAAGGGTCATACATCCACTGCATTTTTGCACTGACATGAACAAAACGGGGAAGAAAAAGAAAAAAAAGGGGGGTCATAAAAAGTCAGTTTATCAGAAAGTTTATCACACTCTCACAGCATGCTTCCGGGAGCCAATGTTAAGAGTGTACATGACCTGTGACAGACTGAGTACGGTGAGCAATAACAGTCAAAATGCTAGTATTTACACTCGGGTTGATCATTTTCATATGGCAACACGCTCTCTCCCCCCACAAAAACCATGTCCCATAGAAAGCAGCGCGCAGTACAGATTGTTGGTACCGTGCGAACTCCTCGGAAGGCAGTTGATGGGCTACAACTACTTAGCTTCTTGATCAAAAAGCTGCATAGTTCTGGTGAACAAAACAAAGGAGTGCAGTTGTGGGTCAGCTTCACAGAAGCTCTGCGGCTGCACACATGCAAGCACCACCAGCTACCAAAACCGCTGCTAGGAACACAAACTCCACAGCGAGGAAAACTGCAGCTTGTCACACGGTAATTCACACAGGACGCTGCACATACCATCACTGCCAACAGCAGGAAATTCTGTCCCAAAGAAAGGAAAAGGGGTGGGGATGGCTGACCGCTCACTTAGTAAAGTGTCTGACTGAACAGCCAGGCGCAAGACTGATGTGGGTTCGAGCCCCTGGTGTGAAAAGCCAGGTGCAAGACTGACGTGGGTTCGAGTTCCTGGTGTGAAAAGCCAGGTGCAAGACTGACGTGGGTTCCAGCCCCTGGTGTGAAAAGCCAGGCGCAAGACTGACGTGGGTTCCAGCCCCTGGTGTGAAAAGCCAGGCGCAAAACTGACGTGGGTTCGAGCCCCTGGTGTGAAAAGCCAGGCGCAAGACTGACGTGGGTTCGTGCCCCTGGTGTGAAAAGCCAGGCGCAAGACTGACGTGGGTTCGTGCCCCTGGTGTGAAAAGCCAGGCGCAAGACTGACGTGGGTTCGTGCCCCTGGTGTGAAAAGCCAGGCGCAAGACTGACGTGGGTTCGAGCCCCTGGTGTGAAAAGCCAGGCGCAAGACTGACGTGGGTTCGAGCCCCTGGTGTGAAAAGCCAGGCGCAAGACTGACGTGGGTTCGAGCCCCTGGTGCAGCAAGGGACGTTACTCCCAGTCAACCGCCAGCGCACTCTCTTCCGGTGTCCACAGAACACCGGTGTGCAACTGGAGGCATCAACGTATTTGAGCCCATGTTGAAATCCACAGCACTGGCAGCCACACCCTTGTCTGGACACACAAAAATGCTGCATAAACCAATGTTAATGGACAGCACTGCTCTTGCCGCTGCTGTGCCTTACCCAGGTTCCAAATTCCAATGAAGGTCAATGAAGTACTTTAAAAAAAAAAAATTTAAATTGTTTTAAAGGGGGGTGGCGATGAAGGGGACACAATTTTAAAATTATGAAGGTAAAGTCTGGCTCAAGAATGTGTCGGGTGTCCGGGGGGATTCCAAATCAAAATCGGCCACATACAGCAGGCTTCCAAAGTGTGCATTTGCAGTCAAGGAACAACGAAGCATGACAGCATGACATTTCACTTTCTGGATTTTCACATTTCAACACAAGCAACAACACAATAACGTCTCCCTGAACATACGGTTGTTAGCAAAAGTTGCAACCTTTCCTCGTCTTCTTGTAAGTAATCAGTTTTGTTACATAATACTTTGGAATACACAGAGTCCCGCTGTCTGCACACACACACCACTGTTGCTTTCTGTGCCAGGAAATCAGAGAACACAGTGGGGGGTGGGGGGTGGGGGGGGGGATAACAGAACATAAAATAATCATCAGAAGCACTTAAACAACCATGCTACTTAGGAAGATATCATCTCCGATTACTGTTCCTATACTAAGCACAAACTGTACAAACCAAAGAAGTGCGTACATCGCAACAGAACCCAAACGAAAGCTCAAATGATGGGAACAGAAACACTCTGGAAAAGACAACACTGATGACGTACTGCACAGAGTCGATCTCCATGAACGTTTAAAAGGAATAAAACTCACCCTGGTACACACGCACACGCAGAAAGCTCTGATATCAGCCATGAAAGCTAGTCGTCACTTTTCGCAAGTGAAAATGCATGCGATGGCTAAAACAAAATATTACATTTGAATGTTGGTAGGATCCAACGCCACGATGGTTAACATAATTAGAGTCAAGGATACAAACATCTAGCGTTTATTGGTTGTTGTCAATAGTGATATGCTCTTACATGATAGAGTCTAGGATAACAATCACATTTCAATTCAATAACGTCCTCTTATCAGAAAGCACACAACTTTCACATCCTCTATATCATATGTACATCTTAAATGGATGGGAAGTAAAATGTTCACAAAGTCTATGTCATTCTGAGTGTTATGTACTAGTTTCAAATATTTCTCTGTGGGAAACAAAAGATTTTTATTTTTATTTTTTATTTTTACGACATAGTTGTTTGAAATAGTTCTCTTTTGGAAAGGATTTTTTTTTTTAAATAATTAAAAAACACAAAGTATGCTAACTTTTTACTTATTTCTTCTTCTGCATTCCATTTACCATGCTATATGGCTAGACTGGTTGCTATGATGAAGTCCGCGGTCCACCACATGGATTCCACCAGACAGGAACAGCTTCTTTTTTCTCTCTTTCAGTTTAAACTCTGTTTACACCCTGAAGATGTTTTGTCAAATTAAATAACTATCTGTAAACGGTTCTATCATTTTGTACCTATTAACGTGCCGCCAGGAGACAGCCAGCACTGCCAACCGATGATTGGTCGGACAAAAGTGAAGTAGCGCCCACCCTTGAGAGATTTACCAGAGCTATTGTCGCAGCAAAGACAGCAGTTCTCTGTGTAGACAACCACCTTCACAGCCACATACCGTTACAACAATGCACAATGATCAAGACGCCACATGTCCGAGAAGATGCCATTTATTAGGTCTTCAGTGGACAAGTCCAGAGCTGTCATCTGCTGACGGCAATTCCTTTGTCCAGCTAGCCAAGGGCGATAGTGGCCATTTCCTGTTATCAAAGCATTTTCCAAACAGCAATTACGTCAACAAGGTAGACGAGTTTCCCCAAAGATTTCTTTTTAAATACACTGTTTCCTTTTTGACTGTTTACTGTAGCCGGTGCAAAACTTGCGACACTCAATATTGTGATCGCTTCCATGAAGAAAACTTCCGGATGACATATTTTATCCTTGCAAACACAGCCAGACGAATTTTGTCACTGATTCAGTAAATGCACTGCTTTAGAACAAAGCACAGCTATTGCCTGGTATTCACTGCATCAATTAATAAACGTGATGAACTTGGTTCACCAGGAAATGTTTTATCAAGCCCAGTAACTTGTTCACCACTGACAGAAAACAGATCCTGGGCTGTCACGCGGTTGACAGTGACGCGTCTCATCTGCACTGACTGGCAAACTGCATTCTGTCACTCATGATCCGGTGACCCAGTAACTTGTTCACCACTGACAGAAAACAGATCCTGAGCTGTCACGAGGTTGACAGTGAGGTGTCTCATCTGCACTGACTGGCAAACTGCATTCTGTCACTCATAATCCGGTGACACATTAATCACCTTCTCTTTAGCAAAGCTACCCAAAACGCAAGTGCGCTGGTTCTCCCTCCATTTCCTCGTCTCTGGTCAACACAGGGATGCTAACATGTACAGTACAGCAAACACACTGAGATAATGTACTCAGTCTACATGGACAGACTCAATCGGAGTACACCAAACACCATTAACACAACTTAAAAAGGGGATCCACTGAATCCGATGCCAGTACACCGAAAAACACAAGCAACAAATCCCAACAAAAGCTTTCCAACTGAGATACAAGCACAAGCCTTGCAACACGCACAAAAGGAACGACTGGTGAAGCAAACCAAGTAACAGTTGTGTCTGAAAATATACGGAATACCGTGAAAGTATAGATGTGCGCTTAAACTTCCCCTCAAGTCAGTCAATTTCACTCACAGCAACACAACACCCCACCTCCCCCTGGGGAAAAACAACAACAACCAACAACAATGAATACAACTGAGAGAACAGGAGGAGCTAAAGCTCAGATAACTCAACCTTCACAACAGAGGGGTGGGGGGGGGGAGGCGGGGGGGACAACAAAATGGCCTCTTTCTTTCTGCAAACATTCTTGTGACCTCAACAATCCCTAACGTCACCATAACCAGTATGGACATGTCAAGTTCCAGGGAAGTTATTATTTCATGATGCACAGTATCAAAAGATCTTGCTTAAAGGGCATCCAAAAAATGCCTACATATAAAGGTTTCTGTCAAGGCAGGAAACTGTCAGTTACCTCCCGTTACACATACCCCAACTTTTGCTCCAAGCATTATGCCTATAAACATGTTCATACATGTAACAATAATACAAACTGAACTCAAATGGACAAGGGCCAGTGAAGACAAAAAGAATACACGGTCAACTCACATCCAACCTAACCTATGACTTCAAAAATGGGACAAGGACATCAAACATGAAAAGTTCAAAACATGTTATCATGACAAGAAAAATTAGAACTCAAAGACCTCACTTAATTTGTAACAGCGTCGGAGCAAATATCGACTCTATTCAGGTTTTTGCATAGGCAGGAAATGCATCAAATGTCTCCCTTGAACTACATGCTCATGTTCATACACGCAACAGTCATACAGTGTCTGAACTCGCAGGTGAAAACCCAGTCTTCCTCATCTTCACTGCTGCTTTATAACCACAGAGACAGGACAGACTGTTAGTGATAGGGATCCCAGAACGTCCACTTCGACTCTCGCACAGCTGTTGAGCTCTAAAAAGAAAAAGATTTTTTTTTGTCAAGAAACAGTCTTCTTTTAAGAGTTTCATACACCGGTGTTGCCTTGAAAATCAGTCCACGTTACTGAAACTGGTGAAGGCTGTTGCCACGCAAAGCGTGAGGGAGCTCATAATTATAAGCAGTACCCAAGAAAAATGAGCTTCACAGTGGGAAGATGGTCAACTATAACAACCAACCCACGCAAAGTGTACCACGGCAATTCTCTCCTGAACGCACACCTATTCTACGACAAGCATTCTAAGCATGGTTACGCCCATGCAAGCCACAACCATGCAAAGTCTGAACTAGGCTGGGCAAAACAAACCCACCGAGACCTACCACCTGCAGCTTTCCCGGTCCACTACCCATGCCAGCTCGTTACACAGTCATAGTCACCGAACTGGTATCAAGCTCAACACACAAGGGAGTTCATTGGCCCTCAAAAGACATCACACAAGGGAGTTAATTGGCCCTCAAACGACGTCACACAAACACAATAGAGACCCAGGTCCACTACAGTAACTCTCACCCGGCATGCACGTAAATATGAGGTACAAAATGGCCTCTTTTTCTGCAAACACTCTTGTGATCTCGACAATCCTTAACGTCATCATAACCAGTATGGACGTGTCAAGTTCCTCATAAATATGAGGTACAAAACAGCCTCTTTAGTGTTCATGTATCTTGTAGTTACTCGCATACCAGGTGAGAGTTACTGTTGGTGACTCAGGTCTTCGTTATGTTTGTGTGATATCTTTCAAGCGCTAATTAACCCCCTTGTGTGTTGATTCTGCACAAGCGCTCTGGGCCTCATGCCATTTCAGATGGTGGTATGAAACTCTGGGTCTTGTTCTGTTTCAGACTGTGGTATGAAACTCTGGGTCTCATTCTGTTTCAGATTGCGGTATGAAACTCTGGGTCTCATTCTGTTTCAGATTGCGGTATGGAACTCTGGGCCTCATGCCATTTCAGATGGTGGTATGAAACTCTGGGTCTCATTCTGTTTCAGATTGCGGTATGGAACTCTGGGTCTTATTCTGTTTCAGATTGTGGTATGAAACTCTGGGTCTTGTTCTGTTTCAGACTGTGGGATGAAACTCTGGGTCTCATTCTGTTTCAGATTGTGGTATGAAACTCTGGGTTTTGTTCTGTTTCAGATTGTGGTATAAAACTCTAGGTCTCATTCTGTTTCAGATTGTGGTATAAAACTCTAGGCCTTGTTCTGTTTCAGATTGTGGTATGAAACTCTGGGTCTCATTCTGTTTCAGATTGTGGTATAAAACGCTAGGCCTTGTTCTGTTTCAGACTGTGGGATTAAACTCTGGGTCTCGTTCGGTTTCCGATTGTGGTATGAAACTGTCAAGCTTGCAAGAAGCTGTTTGAGAGAAGTCACAAATTCCCCAGGAAAAGGCCTGCACTGCCACAGCCAGCTGGAAAAATGCTCATTACATAGACTCAAATGATTTTTCTCGAGCCAAAGGCCCCAAAAGACAAAATGAACAGAACAACAAAAAAGAACAATAAGCATCCGCATAATCTTGATAACAACAGTCCAACCATAGGTCAACAGATCAATAGTGAAAACCGCAGAAATAATCAACGGGCATGTGAAACTCTATTGGTAACTACCATTGCTGTTACCAAACAAAGTGTTCACCCTCACTGAGCAAACTTTCTGGAGCATATTTTTTTCTTTCTCCAAAATATCCACAACAAAGCCGCTCCACACTGCATCCCAAGGTTAACAGCACCATGATATGATGAAAGGTAATGCCAACCAGTAGCGGCGGGAAATGTAAAAATAGAGTGATTATGCTTACAATATTCACCATAAAATCACACGCTCAAGTTTTAAGACCCTCGCAAAATGAACACGCACGCAGGCACACACACAAACGCACACACACCCAAATCATGGAGTTAAATGAAGACAAACTGATCATGAACAACACCAAAGCTGTTGCCACCACATCAAAGCTTTGATTGAACCGGAACAGCTACATTTGATTTTTCTGTCACCTCCCGGCTTTCACCCAAGAACTCACTTGCACACGATCATGAAACCGAACCAGTAAGGAGGTGGAAGTCACAATCATAACCCAAGGAAAACATTCGTGTTGGAAGCTGGCACTCAAGCATCTGTCTCTCGCTCTCTGTGTCTCTCGCTCTGGCTACTGTACTATGCAGTAGTGGCTTGACTGGGATCGTCAGCCACAGGCCATTAAGATGCATCCTGGACAACACTACGACAGCTCCTGCACAACAATCACAACGCCCCCAGTCACAACATTCACACTCCACACCCATGGCGGGTAAACTTGGGTATCTGACCCCTTCTTTCAAAGACATGGAAGAGAAAGAGCCTACAGCATACGGAGAGAACAGAGGGCCACTTGATCGAGGTGAAGGCTAGGTCCCCACGACGCAATACCACAGTTGTATTCACTCTGTCCAATTTCTACAGCGTGTTAGGGATCACTTTCCTTCCTCTGGTTCGAGGAAGACCAGTTTTAGCTTCCCTGCTTCCAAACCACAATGGTCGCAACATTTCAAATGCCCTGTCTGCAAACAGAGTTCATACAATGTCGGCCCTTTTCTTGCACTGCAATTGCTGCGACAGCATCACCTGCCTTACCTCTGTGCCAACCAAAGTTTGTTTTTTTTAAATTAAAAAAAGAAGAAAAAATGTCACATCAGGAATTGTTCTCCCATCAAGTACATATTACTCAAGTCTTCATAACCTCCCCCCCCCCACCAGCCCCCCCTCCCAGGTTTGCAGCCATTTCTCACTGTGCCCCCATTTACTCTCAAATATGACACAATTTACATGACCCTGACAAATGCGACGCTCGGGGGGAGGATGAGGGGAAAGGGTCTTGGCAGATGAGAGAAAACACACCAGAGATCATTTCTTGCCACATGTACACGTGGCATGTTTCAAATGGCTCCCCAATGGCAAAGGACCATAATATACAAAAATGATCCGTAAATATGCGAAGAGAGCGCTAGATCTATCAAATTATGTTCCCAGGATACGCAGTGGCAGCGTACGCAACGCTGCTGTGTTGTCATTCAGCCGGAGGGGGGTGGCGTGAGGCGAGGGCACGTGTCTGTGCCCCACGGCGTGGGTGTGGTTACAAAGCAGTGGAGGACTTTGGTCGTGCCTTGCCGCGGCGCTGGGCCAGGCGAGACGCCCCCACTGGCTCCAGGGTGGCCTGTTTGATGTTCTGGGCGTTGAAGGCTTTGAAGGTAGCTGCCAGGGAGCCCTGAAAAGTAGGAAGCAAAGCTAAACCCACAGCGTGTTACTGACCATGGACACAAGGACAGCTGGGACTGCAGTCAGCGAAACTCCTTTCTTCTCCCAGGCTCATGCAGGAGTTTCACCTCAAAATTCCCAAGCTTTTCCCAAACCCACCGACCACTTTCACCCAGCACCAAGTCCCTGCTCGAGTTAACGTACAATCTGAACACTCACTCTCCATTTTCAACAAAGCATATTTTCCTTTCAGCAGCCATTATTTGGCCTCCCACTTTCTTCTGTATTCGCTTTTTTTTTCCAGGTTATCTGTTGACCATCATCATCAAATTCCCAAACCATGGCCTAAAAATGTAAAATACCATTTCCCCCCAAACTTTCCAGACCCGGAAAAAGACTGTAAAAAGACATTAAAAGACCATACAAACTCTGTATAACTGCCACTAGTACAACTGCTTGGAAGGGAGCACAACATGTGCCTACCTGCTTCAAGAACTGCTTTGAGGAGAGCGTAAAATGTGCCTACCTTGCTTCAAGCACAATTGCTTGGAGGAGCGCGCAAAGTGTGCTTATCCTCCTGCCAGAACCATTCACTGGAGAAGAGTGCAATGTGTGCCTACCTTGCTTCAAGCACAATTGCTTGGAGGAGCGTGCAAAGTGTGCCTACCTTGCTGCCAGAACCATTCCTTGGAGTGTACTGTGTGCCTACCTTGCTTCAAGGAGAGGCGAGTGTACTGTGTGCTTACCTTGCTTCAAGGAGAGGCGAGTGTACTGTGTGCCTACCTTGCTTCAAGCAAACCTAGAAGGAGAGTGTACTCCTTGCTTCAAGCAAACCTTGAAGGAGAGTGTACTGTGTGTCTACCTTGCTTCGAGAAGCAAACCTTGAAGGAGAGTGTACTGTGTGCCTACCTGGCTTCAAGCAAACCTTGAAGGAGAGTGTACTGTGTGCCTACCTTGCTTCAAGCAAACATTGAAGGAGAGTGTACTGTGTGCCTACCTTGCTTCAAGAAGCAAACCTTGAAGGAGAGTGTACTGTGTGCCTACCATGCTTCAAGAAGCAAACCTTGAAGGAGTGTACTGTGTGCCTACCTTGCTTCAAGAAGCAAACCTTGAAGGAGTGTACTGTGTACCTACCTTGCTTCAAGCAAACCTTGAAGGAGTGTACTGTGTGCCTACCTTGCTTCAAGAAGCAAACCTTGAAGGAGAGTGCACTGTGTGCCTACCTTGTTTTAAGAAGCAAACCTTGAAGGAGAGTGTACTGTGTGCCTACCTTGCTTCAAGAAGCAAACCTTGAAGGAGTGTACTGTGTGCCTACCTTGCTTCAAGAAGCAAACCTTGAAGGAGTGTACTGTGTGCCTACCTTGCTTCAAGAAGCAAACCTTGAAGGAGTGTACTGTGTGCCTACCTTGTTTTAAGAAGCAAACCTTGAAGGAGAGTGTACTGTGTGCCTACCTGGCTTCAAGAACCATTCCTTGGAGGAGAGCGCACTGTGTGCCTACCTTGACGAGCTGTGCATCCTGTATGGTCAGGGGGTGGTGGGGTAGCTGCTGTCGCTGAGAGATCCACTGGTACTTCAACACCTGGGCCGCCGTCAGGCGTGTGTGTGGGTCGATGTGCAGCATTCTTTTCACCAGCTCCTGCAACACAACAAGTTGTCATGAGCATCATTGCTACAGAGCAGCACCATCAATATCACCCACTCCAGACACCAAACTCAACATCAAGTACTGGGATACAAATAGGCAAGAGAGAGAGAGTGAGTGTGTGTGTGTGTGTGCACAAGCGTGTGTGCACACATGTACACGTGTACAAGCATGTCCATACATCTGGGAGTAGTGGTCGTGGCATTTGTTCCAAACATTCCTCTCCACAATCCTCAGCAACAAATTACCATTATCTCACATCATTATCACAAGGATGAACATCACAGCCGATGATGCAAGTTTTGGTTTGGAGGCCAATTTTATTGCAAAGCGATGTGAAAGCTGTTCAGTCTGTGACACAGCCTTATACAGATCTCAGTTTGTTACTTACTATGATGGAACTGTGTGTTACTTACTATTATGAAACTGCCTGTTACTTACTATTATGAAACTGGTTGTTACTTACTATTATGAAATTGGTTGCGACTTACTATCAGAAAACTGGAAGCGTTGGAAGGGGGTGCTATGCACTTGCTGACAAAGTCAAAGCAACAACAAAATAATGTCACTGATGAGCAGCAGTGGCTGGGTCCATGCACACACCCACATTTCATTGCTGTATTATCTACACAGCCCACGCCTTTGACCACTGCAGGCATTAGGCAGGTACCTTGGCCGGAGCTGACACAGAATCCCAGTTGCCTCCCACCAGCGTGAACTTGCCCTCCTCAATCCGGGCCAGGATGTCGTTGGGCGTGTCGTTGGGACCATTGGCGAAAGGAGTGTGGCTGCACAAGCGGGCAAAGGCAGTCAGGCACTGGGAGCCCATGAGCTAAACAAATCACATGATGGTCCTTCCTGCTCTTCTTTAGGTTCATTCTAACCACTTTCCAGTTGTGGAAAAAAAGAGGAAAAAAAAGGTCTTTCCTGCTCTACTTTAGGCTCATGCTAGCCACTTTCTGGTTGTGGGGGCAACCACCCCCCCAAAAAAAATCTGAATATTTTTTTCTGCTCTTCTTTAGGCTCATGCTAGCCACTTTCCAGTTGTGTGGGGGCAAAAAAACAACAACAAAAACACAGTTTTCTGCTCTTCTTAGGCCCATGATAGCCACTTTTTAGCTGTCGGAGGATTTAAAAAAAAATATATATAAAAAAAAAGCTGGGGTCCAGGGACTGCCTAGCCCCTAGTCAGGTGCAAACGGAACGATGCAGAAAATGACGCCTCCCTGCAGAAAAAGCACCCAAAACTCGGAATGGAAGTCCTCGGTGTACACATCAAGCTATTTCAGGTCAGCTTCGTTTTTCTTTCAAAACCATTCCGAAACCTGAAGTTTACACACAAAGCTGAATTTCTGGCCCCCAGCCTGAACAGTGGCAAGCATGTTAACATTACTTAAAAACAAGACAAGTCAAAACAACTCCAAAAAAAAGAGAGAAAAAAGTAAACCCCTCCCCGAAAAACTGATTACTAAATAAACTGAACACTGACTGGAGAAAGGCAGACAAGGAACACATACATGCACAGTGTCTCTATGAAACTGACAGGACCACAGATTTGCTTCATGCTATCATGATTTTGCATTAACAGAGTAAGAAGGTAAACTTAGAAAATGCTTGTGTTATCGGTTTGCGCAGACTGTGGATCACATATGAAAGACACCTAAACAAAGCAGCAGTGCTGAAAATCCACGGTGAGCTGCACTGTGCCCAATCTACCACACTGGTCTACCACAGTCTACCACATTGGTCTACCACACCAGTCTACCTCTGGTCTACCACACTGGTATGTCACAGTGGTCTACCACACTGTCTACTCCACTCACCCAGCAAGCATGGTGTACAGCAGTACTCCCAGACTCCAGATATCACAGGATGCGTCGTAGCCTTGCCGCTTCAACACCTGAGAGAGCAAACACAACACACCGACATATTATCAGTCTGTAACTGAAAACGCTCTGCCAACATCAACCTCACTAACCGGAGTGCACCTGCCTGGCTAGATAACCATTATTTGTAGAAATAACTGCACTGGAATTCCAACTCCTTGTCAACCATTTTTATGGTGGCGCTTGGGTGCACACTTGTCACACTCCAAGCAGCAAGTACCAGCCTGCACTCCCATCAGTCTCTGCCACAGCCAGTTCCACCACAGCCAGTCCCTGCTCCCTGTGTTGTGATGCATCAACAGAAAACAGACTCTTATCGGTCAGTTTCTGAGACTACGGTGTGACCAACTGTGGCAGAGATGTGAGTAAGGTGGGCCAGAATTTGATGCTCGGAACATGCCTCGTGCAGTCTAACACTCTATTGTCCAAGACTGTAACAGCTGTCCAAAGTTTCAAACTGACACAGGGTGGCCGAGAACATCAGGAAAGCTCAAAGAACATCAGAACTCAGATGTTTTATCTACTTGCTTTTGCAAATACACAAGCGAGTACAGGGCAAGCCCACTGTGGCAAGTGGGTGCAATCATTCAAATTGCTGCACCAAAAACTATTCTCGCCCAAAACAGACCATACATAGCAGATGCAGAATTCAGTCATCTGGTTGGGAAGAAGAAGAAAAAAAATGACATGGCATTCTCCTCACAAAGTAAGCCTTTGAACCAACTATATTTGGATTCACATTTCCAAAATGATTCCAGGACCAAAAAATAGTAGTAGCAGTAATAGTAATTGGATTTTAATGTCCTGTCAACCACACAGGGTCGCCTCAGTCAAACTCAGGTCATAAGCAAATACACATTTCTAAACTCTTCTCACATATATATTAACCCTCTGTCGTCAAACCAATCACTTCGTAAACATAAAGCATACATGCACAATCATCAGACACAATATTACCCCTGTTAAAAGAGCACATACGGCTAGGTCATGTTGGTATTGTCGGCCATTCTGTCTAATTTTAAAACAGGGTTCGCACAGAAAAATTCTTTCAAAACTCACAAACTTTTCACAAACTGGCACGGAAAAGCAACACAAAGGTACGCAACTCTTCCACACATCTGGTAAAGGGGCGCAACCCTTAAGATAGCCGATGGCTGACGTACTCCATCAGTCAAAACTGATTGGAAGTGTATTCTTTGTGATTTTGCACAGCAAATTTATTTTTGTTAAACTACTGTTTGGTCTTGGGAAATGCACTTTCTGACTGATAAGCTGATAGTTTTTTCCTAGCGCTCTGAAGACCACAAAATTCACAAACTTTCACAAACCCCACTCATTTTTCACAGACTTTTAAGGCCTTGAAAAGCTTATCCCATTTTTCCCAAACTTTCCAAGACCTTCAAAGACTGTGAACCCTGATTTATCAACACCAAAAAGTGCAACCACACAAAACAGCCCAGGATGCCAAGACCAAGAGCTGCAGCCAGATCCACCGTAACTATCAAAAGCACAGCTAGCACTACAGTACGGGGCAAAAAGGGAGGCAGGCTGACCTCAGGCGCGACAAAGTTGGCGGTGTAGCAGGGCGTCATGAGCAGACCGTTCTCTGCCCTCAGCTGTTTGGCGAAACCAAAGTCACAGATGCGCAGGCTCTCTGGCGAGCCGCTGTCGTCTGCATACAGGATGTTGGACGGTTTCAGGTCGCGGTGAACAACCTGGGCAGGGCAACACATCGGTCATTATTCTAGTGCGATTATAGGTTGCTTAGAGACATTTCCTATCACAATCTGTCTGTACAAATGACAGAGTTTATGGTGAGGCAAATAAAATAAAAAAACATAAACAAAACAACAACAAAACTTAAATTCCTTTCCTTTTTGTTAGTTTAATTTGCTGAACATGTACATGAAACAGACAGCATTAGCATAAGACAAAACAAAAACAACAACAAAAAAACAGGAAAATAGCTAAATGTACTGACAGGTAAACAGCATAATAGCAAGAGATAAGGCCAAACAGTACCAAAAAAAAAAGCAACTACGACAAAGAACAATAACCAGCGTTCAAAGAAGAAACACAAAAAAGCAAAACACAATTTGCCTTCTGCTTTGAACATGGTTATGTTTCTAAGTCAAAACCAGGGAATATCATTTAATTTCAGTAACTCTGGGTGCAGTCTAAGGACAGCAGAGAGGTGGTACGCAAGTGCATTTGCAGCACTGAGCTCAAGATACACTCATAACTGATTTTTAATGCCTAATCAACCATGACGGTTATATCAAGGCGATACTATACTAAAATTTAGCTACATTTTCACAAATTTGTACACAGACCCAAACGCTAACAGTACACAAGAACCCCACTTAATCAGTGTCTAAAAATATCAAAATCACTTCTCTGACAAAACTTTGCAGAGAAACGCACAAGGAAAGCATGCAGTAAGGACCTCTGGTCCATTTTGTCTCGCGCACAACTTTACCAGGAATCATCTTAAACAGATTCCTCTGCACTACCGCCTGTCAAGTCTGCGACAAGGCAACCTGTAGTTTGTTCCTACCCTGTTTGAGTGAAGGTTCCTACACCTTTTGAGTGAAGGTTCCTACACCTTTTGAGTCAAGGTTCCTACCCCATTTGAGTGAAGGTTCCTACACCTTTTGAGTAAAGGTTCCTAGCCTGTTTGAGTGACATTCCTACTCTGTTTGAGTGAAAGTTCCTACCCATTTGAGTGAAGGTTCCTAGCCTGCTTGAGTGACGTGCCTACCCTGTTTGAGTGACGTTCCTACCCCATTTGAGTGAAGGTTCCTAGCCCGTTTGAGTGATGTTCCTACCCTGTTCGAGTGATGTTCCTACCCCATTTGGGTGACAGTTCCTACCCAGTTTGCGTGAAGGTTCCTACCCCGTTTGAGTGAAGGTACTCCACAGTTTTGGTGACAACCTCCAGGACTGCGCTGGCTTCTCTCTCAGAGAAAAACTTCTGTCGCAAGATCTTGTCCAGGAGCTCTCCCCCTTTCATCAGTTCAGTGACCATGTACACCTTGCTGCCATTGTCGTATACCTGTCACCCACAAAGAGTCACCACATCACAATCCACAAGAAATTCCTCACATGCCAGATGTGCAAAAGGAAAATACATCAGTGTCAACAGGAGATACTACTGACATTTGTCACAGCCAAGTGTAAGATAATTATGACATTTTTTAATTATTATTTCAGAATTTCATGCACAGTCATCTTCCCCATGTTTAATAAAAATCATGGCCATTTGCTGAAACGTCCTTAACTAACCATCACTTAAGCACATAAAAAATAACTAATGTACTAATGAATCAAATAACCATCCAACGACATAACCATTCTCTTCTCATCTCATATCGAAAACCTAACTCACATCTCGTAACGTTATAACGTTGGGGTGGTGACCAAATCGCAGCAGGATTTCCACTTCTTCTGACGGATCCCTCTTCTCTTTGTCCATGATCTGAAACACCAACAACAGCCGTCACCACTGCCACTCGTGCTCACCATCACGCACAGACATCACTGCAGACTTTGTTCAACTGAATTAGCAAAAGATCCAAACAAAAGTGTTCGTGTTGTCACTTAGTGATTTACTACCCAACTGACACTTGTGCTCACCACCATGCACACACATCATTGCAGAGTTTGTTTAATAACTAACAAAAACATCAAAAGAATTTTTTTATGTTATCCCTCAATGATCTAGTTCTTTTATGATGCAAATTCTAAACCTTAGTGTCTCAAAGAGACACAGAAAGACAAAGGGAGAGAAGGAGAGAGAGAGAGTTGTAACAGGGTCTGAACAGCCTGTCCTCGACGCAAGGTCACCTCAGACAACAACAGGGACAGAAAGACAGTCACAGAAAGCACGGAATAATGAAATGTTCACTTACCTTGACCGCGTAGCTGATGCCTGATGCTCTATGTACACATCGTTTGCAGACAGAATATGACCCAATGCCAATGTCCTGAACACAGCATAAGTATTCTTGTCAGTGATTCTAAACTGTAAAATAACTACCAGGTTTTACTGACCACATAGCAGTGACAATTAATTCAAAACAAGGTGGGTTGGAAGAAAGGAAAAAAAGAAGAAATTACGTACACGCAAGAATATATAATAAGTGTGACAGTCTTACAATCTGCTGTTTGCTACCTAACCCCTCACCTGTGAAAAACTGACACAAGTTCTCCTACTCTGAACTCTACGCTTCCTTTGAAGTTTTTCAAACTTTTCATCTTTTCACTGTCTTCGCTGTACCGTAACCATTTGTGTGTGGTCAAGCTGAAGGCATCTGCACTGAAAATTAGCCACTCTTTTCTACTACCCCATGATTAAACAACTTCCTTTCCACCTTTAATGTGCATTCGTCGTTTTGAAATTCTACTTCACATCTCTGTGTTCATAAGAATAACTATAGTAATGTAGTCTTTTACGTGCTATTTCTCTAAATGGGGGCACACAGCCCATTACAAAGTAAAGAATCCAAACTCAGTCAAAACAAACTCTTGCATGCACACAAACACCACACACACACAGTCAATTGGGTAACTTGAAGAGGTGGGATTTCAAAGATGATTTGAAAGATCCGAGTTTGTCTGATGACCTAACTTTGCAATGGAGACTGTTCCAGACAGACGGTGCAGCATAAGAAAAAGATCTCTGACCAAGTGAGTGCATGTGCACAGAGGGAAGACAAAGAATGGAAGTACCAGAAGAAGAGCATAGCTGGCGGGTTGTTTTGTAAACCTTCAGGAGTTCAGTCAAGTAGCCAGGAGAAGCAGGTTTGCACTGTATTCATGAATCAACGGGCAGCCAATGGAGACAAGCAAGATGAGGAGAGACATGGACATATGGACCCATTTCCAACAACACAAAAGCTTACAGAGAGAAAATGCTATAGAGTTACAAGACCCACCTCCTTCAGGTCATAGTCATCCGTGAAGTGTGACACCTTGACCCCAGGGAGCTGAAACAGTGCATCACTCGCTGTAAAAACATGTACAGGCTTCTGCTTGCGTTTCCATCTCACCACGCATCCACCAATGAAGGCAACCTCAAAGGTGAAACAGGAAAATGCTGATCAACCAATTACAGTTCCACATTTGTCAATGGCAAACTAAAATGTGTAACAAATGGCATCAATACAAGCTTCACAAAAAAAATCTGAAATTGAAGGCAGAAATTATTACGCAGGAGTTTTAATTACCTGCTGTGCGGCAATTAAACCACTGCAAATAATTAAACCCCAAGAATAAAACTGACCCACCAGCCTCTGACCTTTGTCAAACTGTCGTGGCCCCCAAACACAACAAAGTGTTTCCACACATCCCAGAAACCACATCTGATCCCGTCCCTTCTCCCTTACCAAGAGAGGTTACCCAACAGACCATTCCTAAGACTATTCATGTCGGAGACCATGTCAGGTCTCGGGCCACAGAATAAGAATACGAGTGAACCATTCGAGAAACCTGTCACTCTAACAACATGCTTGTTTTTGTTTTTTCTCTTCCTCAGAAATATTCTTTACGCCTTGGATATCTGATTGCCCAACCTCGGAAATTCAAGGAACCTCTAACAATTATTCCCATGCCTGAAGAATGGCCAGCTGCCAGGAGATGCTAGGTTTTACGGAGTACCTACCTTGGCCAGGCTGATCTGGTTGTCCAGGGGATCATCAGGGGGCTTGCTCTCCCCTAGCAAGGCTGGCGCCACAAAACTGAAGCCGCGAAACAACTCATGGGCCGTGGCGCTTGCAGGGATGCCAGGGGAATCTGCAACAGGCAGCCACACAGCTGTCCTAGATATTAACCACTACAGCTTGTTCAACATGCTTTCAAAGCATCAGTGGATCCAATACCAAATCAACAAATGAAGCTGTGCCATGAAAAGACTCCAAAATCAACTTCGTACTGCAAAGGAGGATTAAAGAAGGGTGGTGGAGATGGATGTAAACCTGTGCCGTGATGCAGTAAAATGTCTTGAACTCCTCCAAAAACACTGATCTTCTTGACTTCCCCTTCTGTGTGGACAACGCCATCTCGGGGTCCCATTATCACCGAGTTCAGTAACCTTATCCTTCATCACGTTAGAATATAGGTGGACTGTCCTTCACACAAAACGCTGCCAAAATTATGTGAAAGTCATGCAAACAGCATGTAAATTTTACACATTCCTCCTTTGCCCATCATTTTGAATCCCAGGTAAGGCTTTTAATTCCTAAGGAACACCAACTGTTTTAAAGATTATATCAAAGACAAGAAGAGCAATTTCCTCAGTTACTTATATCCAAAGCACGAGATAAAAGAGTTGCCCTAATTGTCTCGTACCATTTTTTACTCTCTTTTTTTTTTTTTTTTTTTTTTTTTATCCTTGCGGGAAGCAAATGGTGGGGGGGGGGGGGGGGGGATAACACTGTTGAAATGAGTTTCACAACCAAAATAGCAACAATATATTAAGTACTCTTCCCCACCTTTGGGAGTTTTTGAGGTGAACTCGTGGTCAAAGTAGAAGACCTCGTCAGTCTGCACAACGGCAGGCTTGAAGGGTGGGGCCATCTCGCGGCGATACAGCTTGTCCCAGTCGATGGTGGAAAAGAAGGCATGAACCTTGATGTCTTCAATACCGTTGGCTGAAGATCCTGGGGGAAGATGGAAACAGGTCCCTCCAAAAGTCAGTCACTTATTAGTACTGTCCATCAAAGGTTAGCACAAATACATTTCCTGGGAAAAGGCCTGGGAGCATGAGTGTGTGTGCACGTGTGTGTGTGCATGCATGTGCAGATGAGAGGTACTGCAGTTTTTCCTCAAAGACTACCACACACATTGTATCTACGGGAGAAAACCAATGGAGAAGAAACCTTTTACAGCAAACAACATAAATGCAAGATGAGAGGGGCGGCTGAGGAAAAGTCAATGAAAAACTGTAACAGAATTCCCAATTTGCCTCTTACACTCACAGTCTTGTGTCACATGTGTGTGTGTGTGTGTGTGTGTGTGTGTGTGTGTGTGTGTGTGTGTGTGGTGGAGGGGAGGAGGTGGGGAGCCACTGAAGAACTCTTTTACAGCAAAGCACAAAACCTATTCTGGGAGAAACTGCCAGACTGAAGTCTTACAGAAAAATTCAACGAAAAACTGTCAAGCGAGATGCTGCCAGACTTAATAATGGAATTCCTTGCGCCGCTTACCCAGTCTGTTGACAGGATTGCGCTTGAAGAGAGCTCGCAGCAGACTCTGGGCTTCTGGGCTGAGAAACTGAGGCATGCCCAGCTTGGCTCTGCGACAAAACACCACAAGTGAAGCATTAGCGGCACAATATTCAATACCCAGTCAAAACAAGGAAGATCATATCCTGATCAAAGCAGCACTCGTCAAGTCGCAAGTCTCATTCACTGCTATGACTCACTCCATTTTACGTTTAATGCGGACTGGTACAAAATAAAGCTAACAAACACAAAAAGGCAGGATTCTAGACAGCATGTGAAGCATGCAAGGTTATCTTCTGACCTACTGCAAGCTAAAAGGACGGAACCATTTGTAACTCTGGATCTTTAGCAGATGGGACCTAATTTCTGCATCTTTTGTTCCCAACTGTGGCAACGTGATGTACTCCATCCAGGTAAACAATGGGTAACAGCACACATCAGAACAAGTGACAGAAGCTATAAAAACAAACAACAAATAAACAGCAAGTAAACAAAAGACTGGAACAAACAATGGTCAAATGTGTGTGTGTGTGTGCATTTGTGTCTGTGTGTGTGTGCATCTGTGCGTGTATCTAGGTGTGTGTGCATGCATGCATGTGTGCGTGTATGTCTTTGCATGGGTCTGGACAGTTCTATAAATTTCCAATGCACTGCACTCACTTCAGAATCTGTGTCATGGTCTCTTTCCTGTTGGCCCCTTGAAACGGCAATGCACCAGTCAGCATCTCAAACTGAATCACACAATAAAGCAAAACCACCTCTGAATTCATGTCCACAAACGCTGCATGAGGGGACCAGTGTGGTGTACAGGACGTTAAAATCCACTGGCTCACTCCTGCCCACCATAAGGGGTCATATCAAGCCAAACAAAAGACAAGACCCTGGTCTTACTACTTACCAGTAATCATGATAGACATTTCTCAGACTGTTGTGACATCTATAAGGTGTCTGAAATGGTTCATGGAAACTGGTCAGACAATCACTGTAACCAGTCAGATACACAGCCACCTATACTACCACTGAGCTCTATTATTAGTCCTAGCAAATACCCTGCTCTCTTTCCCATCTACAACACGCACACACAAGCACACACTCTCTCACCGACACTGTCCTGTTGTTTTTGGAGAACCAGTCAAATAACAGCCAGTATGTCTGACCGACTGCCGATTTATTTTCTGGTATATGCTGATCCTGACCCCTAAAACACCAGAAATTACTGGTTAATGTGAACCCTATCAGTCATTATGATGCAAGACTTTCAACATATGGAGTACACCAATGAAAGAGAAGGGACAGGAAGCACACAGATGCTAAAAACCCGATTTTCAGGTGAAGGTCTCATGATTAAGAGACAGTTTACACTACATCTTTAAAATCACTGAATTTCACATTAAAACTCAAACCCACTGTTGTGGACTTCTGTTATAAATATGCTTTACCACACAACTGAACCCCCTATTTTTCAGACCACCCTGAATGTTCTACTGCACTTCTTTAAACAACATTGACTCATGGCATGTGAACGCACCATGAGCACACCGTAGGACCACCAGTCAGCAGCGGTGCTGTGACCTTTCCTGTTGACGACCTCCGGTGCCATGTACTCCACAGTGCCACAGAAGGAGTACGTCTTCTTCTCATCAAATATGGACTCCTTGCTGAGCCCAAAGTCTGTCAGCTTGATGTGGCCTTCCGAGTCCAGGAGGATGCTGGGAAGGAGAAACACACAGAGTTAGTGCTCAGTGAGGTACTGTCAGGAACAGGTGTGGGACAAATGTACAAGGTTTTTTTCTTTCTTTCTAAATAACATTATTTTTGCCAGCCACATTAAATCTTTCTGAATAACATTACTTTTGCCAGTCACATTAAAATGTGCACAGCAATTTGTCTTGGTGACATTCCATTTGTACATGCGCACGAACAAACAGGATACAAGTTACAACAAATACAAGGCCAAAAAAATACAATCTACATATTATCACGTACAAGTCTCATTTGTGCAATATAAATTATTACATACATACTCACATACACGCACACGCACACACACACTGGGTCAACAAAACATTCTGACATCTAACCTCCATCCACATGCTGTGTCACTACAATGTTTTTATTTTCCTTCATACCACCCAGTATAGTAGCACATGCTGCTAAGTTTCAATATGTTTGGGTCAAATCATATGCGCATGGGTGACATACAGTTCAGAAGTTTAATGCCTCAGGCTCCAGCTTAGTTTATCAGATATGCATAATGTATATTTGTATGCAATGATAAAACACAGAATGGCACAAACACAAAGGCAACAGCACCAAAACAAGGCTGCTGGATTAGACCAACCTGAGGTGAAAAAGACAGGTGACGATGAAGGATAAAGTCCATCACCGCATGTGCCCCCCCCCCCCCCACAAAAAAAAAAACCCCACCCTATGACAGAGGAATTTATCCCATCTGTTAGCTCCCTCCTCCGGTTAGTTAGTCATCACAATTTCCCTTCATCCTGCCCATGTCTCCTCCACCAACCAGCAGCCACAGAGGTGTCAACCCAAAAACTATTCAGCACTCTGGCAGCATTTTTCAGTATCTCCACCCCCCCCACCCCCATCCCCTCTGCGCTGACCAACAATGACAACTGCACCAGCAACTGACTTCTCCGGCTTGAGGTCCCGGTAGATGATGCCCAGGCTGTGCAGGTGGTCCAGGGCCAGAGCCAGCTCCGCCAGGTAGAACTTCACGTCCTCCTCCGTGAACATCACCTGCACATTCAGTCAGGGCAACTGGCTCTGAGTCTGAGCACCAAAGTGGCTGGCCATACACTGAAAACTGCACTGGGCACAGGCATCGACACGCAAGTGTTTCTCTCAGAAAGGGCACCTTTGTTGGTCTCGCTTCACCTCCGACATAGGCATTTCAACTTGCCAGAGATCTGTTCAGTCAACACTGATGCAGAAATACATGACAAGGCACAGAAGAAAAAAGAAAGAAAAACAGAGAAAGAAAGCAAACATACAAAAATCTAACGGGATCAAACAATGGCTGGGAGGCTAAATCAAGCAAAAAACTAATCACCCCCACCCCCCACACTAGTTTCACCAGCAAGGTTTACAACACCAACAGCAGCAACTGAAAATACAAATTTAACTCTTCGATAAGTTCCAAGTCTTTCACAGATCATTCCATGTCCAAGATTACTCCTAAGAGACACATCACACAAACCTTCAGATTCAGAGCCCGCCCCCGCCATGACCAGGACACCCTGCTTACATGGCACTGCACTGCATACATTAATGTCACACTAATGCCCTGCCTTTTATGGTGCTGTCTGGTGGGGGCTCCCATGAGTGCACTCAGCACGGCAGGACTCACCTCTTTGGACAAGCGTGTGAAAAGGTCTCCGCCTCGCAGGAACTCCAGGATCAAGTACAGCTTGCCCTCCGTCTGAAATGCTGCACACCAGAGGAACAAGGCACCACTCTGTTATTGTCAAACACTGCAAGACACTATTATACATGTCCAACTACAATGATTTTTTTATACATATTTTGCATTGTTAAGGAATCAACAGGACACATAGTTCTGAACCCGTCCTCTGATAAAAATAACCATTCCACTTGCTCCGCACACAAACACCATCAAAAAGGCCATTCACAACATCTGTCACACACCCAGCAATGCATGAACGTGTCATCTTTTTGCTGCATGCACATGGGGGACCTCAGTTAACAGTTTCACCTAAAGGACATTTGTAGAGTCTGCACAGAATCTGACTCCAGAGAATCTCAGGGCAGGTGTAAAGCCTAGCATGCACAGAAGGGTCACTAGTCCACAATGGTGACCATGATCGATCATGCATAACTTGCCTCCCCAGAGAGAGCGCTCTAGCTCTGTGCCACTGACTCTCCCCTTATTAGCTTATTGCCAGTGGCACAGTGTGCATCACAGAACCAAGCTCTGAGTGACCAAAAGGTTACTGCCAGCAGCAGCATGACAGCAGCAAATGGAACCATTCCATTATGGCTCTGTGGGGACTTCACAGTAACAAAGGTCACCCCAACTGCATGTATGTAACCAAAATAACGACCCATTGTCATAACGAGATTGAGACCACCAAATCATTCAGTAAATGACAGCACTTTGTGGAATGTTCCTAATCAGTAACAAATTTATCAGAACAGGAACGAAGTGTTTTAACTTTTATCTCAGGGGCGAAGAAAGACGGTTACTGGAAAAAAGAACCTTCTGTGAATGATAACTGTAGCATCTATAACAGTGTACAACTATTGTGTAAGCCTACTGGCGTGTACTATAAAGTATACTAATCACTATTCATCTCTACCGTTCACCCTCTAAACCTATTTCGCAAAACAAATTTCTAATCTTTTGTTTTATTCACTTTTTTTCTAAGAAGTATAAAGCATAAACTAAGACACAGACATAATTACATACAATATATTCAAAAAGAGAAGCAGGCAATAACACCTGCACTGAAGCAGACCCCAATTTAAGTTTTCTGCATGGCATCCAAATTTAACGCTTTGAAGTTTGAAGACTCCAACATTTTTGGTGCATGCTAGGTTACTCAGGAGCTGCCTTAATCCAACCAAATCTGATATGGACCACAAATCTTTATAATGTGTGTATGTGATCCTATTTGCTTGTACACACGGAGGACCTCAGTTTATACTAATTATAGTCTCATCTGAAGGACAGTTGTAAAGTCTGCCTACAATTCAGCTCTGGAGAATCACAGGGTGTGCGCAAAGCCTAGCATGCAACAGTCACCCACACATGTGGTCAACCACGCTAAACGCCTGGCTTTTTCTAGAGAGAGGGCTCTGCTCTGCACCTCCTACTTTTCCATGGAGTTTTTCACCCTGTCCCTGTCTCAGGCAAAATTCATCTGATTTCATGCCACGCTTTGGAACAGTTTTTCACAGTTTCTCTGTTTGCATGGGCATATCTATCAGTTGATCTGCATTTGACACAATCCAGTAGGCCCAGCCATAACACCAACAAAACAAAGTGCACTGCGTCATTTTAACAAAAACACTGCAACAATGCAAGGGACAAAATTTGACCACTGTAGGCTACTGGTAGAAGTGATTACATCATGAACATGAAAGCACAGAAATCTCTATTCCACTGGAATTTGTATGATGCCACACTCCAAGAGCTATAAATCCAAGCTACCCGAGACTAGGCCAGGTCTGCCACTGTCATCTTGATTTGCACAATGCTGCTGTCAAACACACGGACAGTCAGTTACTTCAACTTCACTTCAATTATTCAAGATGAACTAACACTGTTAAAAGTCAACTGATATACATTTTATTACTAAACCTCTTCATATAATTATAGGCAACACTCTACGGTCTACCCAAGTCAGACCTATAAACTCAGTCCAAATACAAACATGTGAAATCCCACAAAAGGCCAAAATGGTTGCACTTCTTGAGCCAGTAATAGGAAAACCAGCCACACTAGAGTCCAAGCCAGCCAATCCATTGGCCACCATTCTAGTGCCCATTCCCGTAACAGGAAGCAAAAGACAAAATGAATAGTAGTAAAAAAAACATTATGCAAAGTGTCAGTTTGTTCCTGGATTTTATCCAGCTAATGCCGGTGGTAACTCTAAAAGAATTAATACATTTAAAAAGAAAAAATAAGAAAGAAAGAAAAAGCATAAAATAGCCCCCAAATAACCTCCCTACCTGATCCAGTTAAGCTACTGAAGATAAAACACATTCTGAACTACTGAAGCCTACTTGGCTCAAAATATGGGAACTACATCAGTTCTGTGTGTCCATGTGGAAACCTGCATTAGCCACACCTAACACAGGAAAAAAATAGGACGCAAATTTGTAAAAAAAACTAAAACTGAACGGACCAGGAAGACATTGCCGGCAGTTTCTGAAGCATGCATGGCAATGTTCAGATCTACTCCAGGCTTTGAGCTTGAAGGAAAAAGAGAAAAGAGGAAGGTTTTGAACAGAGAAAAGATCTCAGCAGTACCCCTCTGGCACTGCAGGAGTTAAACAATTGGCACTGCAGGAGTTAAACAATCTTGTGGGAACAGTGCCAGCTGCTCCCCAGAGGAAGTGGAAAAGCTCAAAAAAGCAAACTCTCTTTGAAATCAATAAGGGAAAAATTCCGCAGATGGCAGATACACTGTCATTTTCCTGCAGAATCCATTACTGTAAAAGCACAACCCTGATGAAGCAATAGGTCAACAGCACTTTTCTTGTGTGCCAGATGCAGATGGACCTTGTCCCAAAAGCTCTACCTTCAGAAAAAGTGGGAAATGTGCTAAGCAGAGTTTAACATTTTATTAGCTAAAATACATGCCCCCCCCCCCCCCCCCCCCCCATGTGTGTGTCTGTTGGGGGGTGGGGGTGGGGGATTTATGCAGCTAACAAGAGTGTTAAACTTACAGCATTTTTCATTTTCTGCAGGGTACCGCAAAATAGGTCACAACCCTGAATTTCACGTCATTTCCCCTAAAAGATTTGCAAGAAAATACCTGTGTGCATGTGTATGTGGAGCGCATGTTGGATGTGTTCATCATGTTATATTACATATTACCATATCATTTATCACTATTATTAATATTAGTGGTATTTGAGATTATCTATTTCATATATATCTGGGAGTTTATGTACCTTGTATTTACATGCATACCAGGTGAGACTTACCATAGGCGACTCAGGTCTTTATTGTTGTACTTGTGTTGCGTATTTCAAGCACAAATTAACTCCCTTGTTTGCTGATTCTATTTCACATAATATGGCTCTGACTGAGAACATACACGTTACCTAAAAACATCAAATTGTGCCCAGATCCAAGAGTTTCTCACTTTCTGCCTGCCTTTTCACTTTTCTAGTGAGGTTTCGTCCATATTGCCCTTGTCCAATTTAAGTTCCGGCCATACCCTTTATCCATATTTAATACAAACACAAAGATGCTATCTTTTTCTTCTTCTTAAGCAACTCACTCTTTTTCCGTTTTCTTCTTCTTCTTTTTTTCCAAGTATGTAATCAAACATTCAGTATTTCGGAGCAGTAACAGTTGTTGTTTTTACTACACGTTCCATCTGCGGAAAAAGCAAAGGACAGGAGGAGAAGAATGAAAACAGCCCACCGGTGATGGACTGTCAAGCCAAGACACCAGCTTTCCCAACATCACCAGCTTGCTCAGGATGGCAGCCTTGTAACCAATCAGGGGCCTGAAGAGAGCCACACTCCTTACACCTTATTGGGAAGATGTTGGGCGTGAAAGAGAGCCACACAAGGGAGGGCGTTTTTCTGGCTTTCTGGAGTGTGAAATCCCCCAGTGACCATCAGCCCACTAACAAACCTTGGGTTTCATTTCATCTCCACATGCCCTCCCCACAGATTGTGGCTTTCTGCGTGCCTGGGTGGGAATGGGGTGTGTGTGGGGGGGGGGGGGGGGATGAGGTGTGTTTTCTTCTTCTTAAGCAACTCACTCTGCCTGACTTGGTTTCTTCTTCTACACCATGTTCTATAAGTATCACCAGCATTATGTAAATATGACTTGAATAATCTCTTTAAAAAAAAAAAAAAAAAAAAGGTACACAGCAATCCCATCTTTTCAAAACATATGATGAAGATGATGTGCCATAGACAAAAACATGGTTGCAAGAGTCAGTAGTACAGTAAATATGGCAGAAAGTCATCATTTGATAATTTGAGCCCCCACTGTGACCTTGACCATAAAGATCGCAAATTAATCTCTTCAAACGGCACTCCAGTTCATATTGGTGTATCAACTATCATTAACCAAGTTTGATCAGAAAAAGTCCAGGAGCCCAGAAAATATTGCCCAGATGAACATAATATATTAAAATTTTGAACTTTTGACCTTGAACATGGCTAGCCAATCTTCTTATAAGACGCTCTGCTTCGGCTAATGATGATGTACCATCAAAATAACCAAAACCTTTTGGATCAGGTTGTTACAAGTTAAGTTGGCAGAGAAAAACCTGTTACTAGCATCCTCTTCCCATTCCCAAAGCTATTTACCCTCCCTCCCCCTCCCTCAGAACATGTAGTCTTAAAACTGGGTTTCTATGCAACTCTTGGGTTTTGGAGGCGATTTAAAAAGAAAGAAAAAAAGAAGAAAAACAACAACAACAACCTGCCATCATTACAAGAGAGAAGTGTCTCCCATAAAAGCAATACATGTCACGGTACTTACTCAAGTTACTATCTGGTTTATTTGTATGCATACAAAATACGAGTGCCACAAGGACACCAAACATCCAGCATCTGCCTGCATCTAGTGTTCATGCTAGCAGGAACGCTGCCATTAACCAACACTCTTGCCAAGTTAGATCAGTAAACGTGCCCAACGCCACTGTTCGCACCAAAAAGAAAGAAAGAAAATCTGATGGCATGATGATGTAGCTGTCTGTTTAAAGGGTAGAACGTCAGCCCAATCCTACAACACAGGACAGCAACAGAACTGGGCACCCCATTATTTGAGCCAGTGATTGCGGGAGGCAAGCCCACAAGAACAGAGGTCTAATTGCATGGAGCAGCGAAATAATTTCCCCAAGGTACCCAACCGCTGGAGGAGATCAATCAACCGAGGGTGAACCAATCAAATGCTTTCTGGGTCATGTGACACCTAACTGAACAGTACCAGAAGTGGCATGATCACATCATTCACAAAGATTTGTTGAGATTTACGAAGTGAGAACGAAATACCCCTCATAATTCAAGCTGATGAACTGACACAAATGGCAAATGGCACAAGAGCTGTAACTGCATACATGTAAACTGTAATGTATTCCCGTCACTTATCTGGCTGGTGTGTAGCCACAGCCTGAGCCAAACAGACACTGAATAAACCCTGTCAATCAGAGTTTTCTCTCAAAAGCCCAGAAGTGCTTGTACTTGCAGAGCAGACAAGCTGCTACACCCCACCCCTCTTGAAGTATGATTGGCACCGCTGTTTGCCGTTCAGTCTGACAAGCCAAATGGCCGAACTTTCACTAGGACTCACTCAGCACCCGAACAGCAGCCTTTCGGTTTCACACCTTGAAATTAGGTCACAGATACTCAAACTCAAAGCAACCGAAGTCAAATGGGAATATGGGGAGAAGATAATCCTGTCTGAAAAGTGTCTGACAAAATGGCAGTTTACATCCATGCTGGGCTACAAGGTTGGGGTGGGGGGGGGGGGGGGGGGGGGGTCTAGCATCACAATGACTGATACAATTATGAATTACAACATTACAAGTAACACAATGCACCCACACTGATTCCTTTAACAACCCGGATAGCCTGGACTCTGCCTTTTCAAGGGTTTTTTCCTTTCTTTCCTCTTTAAGCAACTGAACTATGTGATTTCAGACCTTTCAATCGTGATACAAGTTTGGCCATTTTTGTAAACTATTTGGTATTCCATAACCTTACACTATTATATAGATCCAACCTTACACTGCTATAGAGATACCCTGATTTTCTGTCTGTGCTGATGCTAATTAAAAGTAGGCGGCCTGGTTTTCTGTCTGTACTAACACAAATTACAAGTAGAACTAGCAGGCCAGTAAAAAGGTGCGTGTAAAACTAAATAATAATGCAAATTTCAAGCACAATTCAGCTAAAACAGTCAAACTAAAAGTGACATAAAAGGACTCTACAAATATTCACAGGGAACATTAATTCCATAAATGAGTTACCTGTCGCATGATAACCAGTTGAACTACATTTAACAGCAAACAGTTGCAGAAACACAAGCCAATAAAGCTCAGGATGGACAAGATGGACAATTGGTCCAACATTTCAAATGGCTGTGACTTTGTAATTGAACATGTGATAACTGTCAAATTTTGTTTAAAACAAATAAAAAGTAGCTATGCCGTAACTTTCCCCTGTAGTTTTAGCAGAATAAGTTTTTTTATCAACAAGAACTGTGCTGATCCAAGGTGCTTTGTCTCAAACTAAAGATGCCCCCATTTGCATTCATCATAGTAACCAAAAGAATTAGGAGCAGAAAAAAAGAAGCAGTCATCTTAACACCTAAAACACTAACAAAGCATATCAATCACAAGTTCCCTGTTCTTCGGCCTTGTAAAAACACAGCCCAGCAATGACTGCATTGTAGTAACCTCCTTTGCTATCAATTTTAGCCTGCTCCTCAGCCATGAAAAATCAATACTACACCATCAGAAAGAACTCATCAAGCCCATCTGCTTTCTACGGAATCTCCCAGTGATTTCTTCTAGAGCTACACTGGAAACGTCAGTACAGAGGCAGAGTGTTGTCAGCGTACAGAAATACCCTGGCATATAAATATGCCACAGGCAAATTTAATTACAGATCTGTTTGTGATGTAAAAGGGTTTGACCTCAAACTAAAAATAACACATAAAAATGGGGATACAGTCTCACACTAGGCATTTTACATCACAGGTATACAGCACCCGCTCACGCAAAACCTGGCCAAGCAAAACCTGGCCGTCGCTTCAACTGCTCAGCTCAGGGATCACAATGATGCATTTTTTATGTGCAGGCTTTTTCTGTGCTTCATTTATTTTGTATTTTTACTGTTCTGAAATTGAATATCTCACATACATTTTTCAGCCATGCATGGTACATATATACATGCATCTGCAAAAGTCAAATGAAAGCTTTTTCAGTTGAAGCGCAGACTAAGTGACTGAACTGACTGGTTCTGGCACCGCAGAACTCCTTTATGATATATGCAACCAATGATTATGAACCAGTGACAGAGAGAAATAACCAAAACGATTTACAGCCAAGTTGCAAAAATGAAACAATTATCAGCTGGTAACCTTGCAGTACTAGTACTCTAATAGCAAGTGGCAGCAAGAAAGAAATAAACAAAATGATTTACAGCCAAGCTGCAGAAATAAAACAATTATCAGCTGGTAACCTTGCAGTACTATCATTGTATCAACCTTACCATGTAGTACTGGGCCTTCATTCAGCCGGCAGGGTTTATCAAGACCAGAGGATGTGCCAGACCTACACTGACGGACAGAGCCGCTGAGGCTCATGGGACTGGAGATATCCCCTTACAAAACTGGCAAGTATTCCAACATACCTCCTCCTATCCCCCCCCCCCCCCCCAACTGCAAAGGGTAAGTAAGCAACTTGGTGTTTGACGCCCAGTCAACCATTAGTTCTATCAGGGCGAATTACAAAGGTACAAAAAAATGAATGGAGAAATCACTACATGTTAGGACAGGTACCAATAAATCACTCAGCAAAAAAACATTCTCAAGCAGCAATATGTTTTCTGTGGTACCTGCAGACTGGTATCACATGCATGCAGTGTCAATACAGGGTATGGTGCCCTCACAAAGAAAGTGCAAGAACTTTCATTTAATCAATACCTATGAAAATCAAACATTTTACTAAGGTTTTGCTTTGGCTGCCTGGACAATGATCTTTACCACGATCTCTAAAAAATTTTTCGTGTCTGTAAAAAATGATGCGCAAAGCAAAATATGAAAACAGGTCCAACCTCTTTGTATGTCTGCATCTACTCACCATAGTGAAGTCGCACGATGAACGGGTGGTTGACATCTGCCAAGATGTCTCTCTCCATCTTTGTCCTTTGACGATCACGAACTGCAAGCAATAAGAATATGCTGGCTTATAACAGAAGCCTCTACAAAATGTGAACATGTACAACGGACACTTTGTTCTCATCTAATGCCAGTAACAGGCATTCGGCAACCAACAAGCTTGTGAGTGTAACCAAATTACCTGACAAGTAACAGGATTCTACCATTTTCATCAAAATCACACTTCCATCCAAAACCCTGTTAAACAGGTGGAGGCTTAGAGTTCAAATTAACAGGCAGGCATTGCTGTGGTGGTACCTCACATCCAAACTGTACTGCTTTAGAAGTTGTGTATTCTGCCTGAGGCAGGTTTTTTTGTTTTGTTTTTGCTGGGAGGGGGGGGGGGGGGGGGGGGGGGGGGGGGGTCGGCTGGTATGTAGCACTAGCAACCTCCAAAATAAGGTTCGATTTGACAAGAATCAGAATCTTTCAACTGGGTTGTCAGAATACACCTCTTTCACTGATACTTTTCACATTTCTTGCACTTTCTCTGCTTCTTTTTTTGGATGGGGTGTGTGTGTGTGTGTGGGAGGGGGGGGGGGGGGCCTGGTATGTAGCACTGGCAACCTCCAAAATAAGGTTCAATTTGACAAGAATCAGAATCTTTCAACTGGGCTGTCAGAATACACCTCTTTCACTGATACTTTTCACATTTCTTGCACTTTCTCTGCTTCTTTTTTTATTTCTTCCTTTTTTTTGGGGGTGTGTGTGTGTGGTGGGGGGGGGGGGGGGGGGGGGGGGGGGGCCTGGAGGTTACTCTCCATAGCTGTAATGTGATGCAAATTTGTCAACTGGGGTCAGTATTACCCCTCCTTATTTTATTACGTTCATGCACTGGATCACCAAAGGCCTAATGCACTTCAGTAATTGAAAACCGTACACTACTGAGGACTGTACACTACTGAGGTTTCTACTAGTTTTGTGCAGCTGCTAGTAGGTGTTACAATGCATCAGTTTTGAGTCACATGTCTATACTCAAATGGAAAATGATCCCGCCTCTGCTCACCTTTAAGAGTGGCTTTTTTCAGCACCTTCATGGCATACAGTGTTCCTGCATCAGCAGCTGTTATCTTCCTCACCAAAAACACCTGCCATGGAGAAAATAAAATCAGATCTTCACAATTTCATGATTACAAAACATGCACCACACAGGTGCCTTTATCTTTTTCATGCACGGCATTAAGACTATGAGTATGAGCACTTCAAAAGCCTCTCACCACAGAATACACACAACTAATTACTACATTCAAGTGCAGAGAGTGAGAGACACACTTCAAACTCTTTTCCTCCCTCATTTTTACATTCGTTAAGAAAAGACTACCGCCACACATTTACAAAACTACAGGTCAAAAGTTGAAGACCCTTGAAAACAGTGCCATGTTTTCTTGGAAAATCATGTGTCCATTCACGCCTGCAGAATTTAAAATTTGTCTATTAGTACTCGTTAAATGAGCAAGTGAATATGAAATCAATTAGCAGAAGGAATTACTCCAAGCCCACAAGTTTCCCCCTCAAATTTAGTTCTGAAAACTACTTTTCCATTTTTATACTTGGCCTCTTAAAATGGTGATGACATTAAACTGTGGATAACGCTTGTTCTGATTCCTTCTCTGGTGAGGAAGAAGTTTTATTACAACTAATTCAGAGAAATCACCACAGCAAAAGGCAAAATTTTGACCTTCCCAGTGACTGGGCAAGTGTATTTCTGCAACCCTGGTCCACTTCTTTCTGATGACAAGGATTTAAGTTTTTTCAGTCTGTGCAATAAATCAACTGGCACTTCCACCCTCCCCTGCCCCCACTCCACCCAAGAATCAAGACCATTCAACAAATAAAGCATACACTGAGCCACCTTCACAGGGTTAGAGCTTATCACTATCAGCTAGCTATTTCAGTATTTGTAAATTGTATCAAACTAGCACAACTTAACACCCGTACTCTAATAATCAAAACCAACTGAAAAATGACAGAAAACGCTGAAAAGACATGTCAGAAAAGATAGGGAGCAGTACCATAACCATAAGGACCTCTTGCTGCCCAACCCCCCAAGTCACATGCCCTTGTGGAAACCCAACACACCTTTCCAAACGATCCCTGTCCGAGCACCTTGAGCAACTCAAACTGTGAGGGGTCAGCCTTCTCCCCGAGCCTGTTAGCAAGACTGGTGATCTCCAGCTCATTGGTCGAGTCATCACCCTAGGAAACAGTAACATTACATTAGAACAGATACTGAAATAAATAAATCATTGGGTTTTTAAGCATAACAACAGTGCCTCTGCTACAATGCTAGTGTCTGTCTCAGAATTTATGCTTTCATTTCCATCATGAACTATGATAACGTGCCATACTGTGTGCATCATGATCATCCCCACAGGACCAAAAATAACAATTAGACCAGTTAAAAGTTGGCTATTGTAGACTGGCTGGACTAGGTTATCTTCGTTATTCACTAGCTCAACTTACTGACAGTAGTTTGACCATGGTGTTGCATGCTGAAGTTAAACCATCACCGTCAATCACACTTTTACTTGCAATTTGATGACTTGTTTTTTGCTCAGATATGTATTATGATCTTTAAATTTAATCCATTAATCAATGTTTTACTTTATATCTGTCCACAGCAAGCAAAGTGATACCACTTTATTACTATTAGTAATCTGACCTTTACAGCCGACTTGGTACTGAATTATTAGTCACAATAACTGGAACAAATTAAAAGGTTAAAATGTGGTACTGAACGACCATAAGTATATATTATATATCAAAGTTTTATTACCTGATCATCTACCAGCATATCCTCTGTGCTGCCCGCCTGAAAAAGAAAATGTTTGACGTTACTTGATGATGTTAATCATGGCATGCATTAACATTATATTAATAATACATATCTGAGTCCTGACTCAGCATCTGAAAGAGAGAAGAATTAATGGTTTTAATCACATGACATTTCACCAAACATCATACATGTGCATAAAAACAAAATCAAAGTTTTGTTTGTAATGTGTCAGCACTGTAAAAAATATATAGAAAATAAATCATTAACTTTCTTAAGTGATTTAAGGGGTCAGTGGTTTTCTGAAACAATGGTCAACTTTTGTTGACAAATTATAAATAATGAAAGTAAAGTACATTCATTGCCATGATCATTTTGTCCTAATGTTGATCTGTTTGACAGTCTGTTTCCTAATGTTGATCTGTTTGACAGTCTGTTTCCTAATGTTGATCTGTTTGACAGTCTGTTTGTCAATTTTATAAATTTTGGTTTGAGAATTACTTGCACTTTAAGCCTGAGTTGATTTTTCTTTTCCTTTTTCTTCCTGTTTACCATACAAAATCAGATTTTTGTTACGTCTGCATCTGATTTTTGTTATGTCTATGGTTTTTATATGTTTAGTTTACAGTTACGGTCATTATTACTATATATTTGTGCATTATTATTAGTATTACACTCCAGTATTGCTGTAGATTGTATAAAACTGGAATAAAATTAACATATTAAGAAAAAATTAATAATGAAAGATAAACTAATTTCAAAAATGCTACTGGTATTACTAGCACTAGGCAATAAAATGAATAACATGATTTAAAAAAATATCAATTTTTACGAAGCTGCTTATGTGCTATGGTTTAATCATTATGTCGAAAGGAGACATGGACCAACTCAAACTCCAAGCACTGGTTTACAACATCCTTCCCTCAACCACTGCCGTATTTAGTTACGCCATAGGTCCCTGAAAACTGTCAGCTAACGAGCATTTTTTTTTGTTGGTGCTCAAACAGTAAGTTTGTGACAAACAACTCAGATTATACCAGACGTTTACTTTATAACTGACCATGACACCAGCTCAAATAAAACCAAAATCGTTTGAATCGAGATGGACCCTTTTTATTTTACCCGGGGTGGATGTGTCTCATGTTTACGTGCGTGCTAGGGCACTTGGTTGCTTCCACAGTCTTATCAGTACCAAACTTTCGGTGGACAGCTGCATGGAGATAAAGAGTGCCCCTTCAGTGGCGTAACTAAATCTGGCAGTTTGGAGGAAGATGCCGGAAAGCGGTGCTCGGAGTGTGGGACCAACTACAGGTGTGATGGTGTTATTTCGTGATCATGCTTGACATTTTTTCAAACTGGTGTAACATCTATAAGGTGGCAAAAGTGGTTCATGGAAACTGACTGGTCAGACTATCACTCACACTCTGAGCATCGCTTTCCGGCACCTTCCTCCAAACTCTGCCAGATTTAGTTACACCACTGAAGGGGCACTCTTTATCTCCGTGTAGCTGTCCAGCGACGCGATCAGCGCCCTCCGAAAGGTTCGGGTACTAATAATAATATGACTGCAGAAGCAGCATAGCGCCAAAGCACGCAGGTAAACATGAGTTGCATCCGCAGAGTAAAAAAAAAGGGTTCCGTCTCAATTCACACGATTGTGGTTTTATTTGTGCTGGTGTAAACATTGTTGGTGGATATAAATGACACACCTTGTTTTATTTGAGTTGTTTGTAGCAAACTTACTACTGTTTGAGCACCAACAAAAAACTGCTTGTTAGCTGACAGTTTTTTGGACCCTATGGCGTAACTAAATACGGCAGTGGTTGAAGGAAGGATGTCGTAAACCAGTGCATGGAGTTTGACTATCAGTATCACTGTATCAGTATCACTGTAACCAGTCAGATACAAGGCTGCGCATACCAGCGCTCTGTAATAGCAAACACCCTGCTCCTTTCCCTGTCTATAGCACACGTGCACACACACACACACACACACACACACACACACACGCTTCTCTCTCTGCTTTTGTTTTTGTTTTGAGAACCGATCAAACAAAACATCAACCAAGACGTCTGACCGATTACTGTTTTTCCCCCCAGTATATGTTGATCTTGGCCCCCCCAATCACCCGTCACCACCCACTCTTTTGCCTTACCGTGCAACTCCAGACCGCCCGGTAGCGGCCGGCTAGCAGACAATCCATACTAGCATCTCAGCTTATGCAAATAGGAATGGGATTCTTGCAAGACTTATAGCCTTGTTTCCACTATTGTTTACTACTTCCGGCGATGTCCTTTGTTCAAAGTTCGGTGGAGTTTGAGAGATGCTGTGAATTTTCAAAGTTGCATGATGGACACGCGATAGATGCATGAAAATAAACAAAAGCCCTACTGTTAGCAATGGCGCTGGAGCTTCATCCTTTGAGATTTGAACTGCAAATTTGGCTCAATTGCTTACCCCGTAACTATGGACACCCTCACAAACTCAGGGAGCCTCATCTTTGGAGATTCAAACTGGAAATTTTGAAAAGTCGGTTCCCTGTAGGCACCCAAAAACCTGACATTAAGATGCAGACATTTCTGATTTGGGAATATATATATTTTAATGCTTTTATTTTTTAGTGAAAAAAATCAAAACCTGTTGGATATTATATGGGATACAACTACAAGAACACTGTGTTCGCAAACTGGGAGAAATACGAAGTGAGCTGAAACTTTTGTTTGGTGTTTATTATTAATTTATTAATTTTTAAAGTTGTACACTGGGATCATTTGACACAGTTACTTCCCTTCACATGGGATTTCGTAGCGAAAGGGCAGCGGCTGGTCTGGAGCCAAGTGGGGTAACCGGTAAGACACTGAAAACTATCTGTTAATGTTATTGTGTTAATGCATGCCCTGTTGTTAATATTTTCTACTGAGCATACACTGATTGTGCAGTCCAAGGCAGTTAACTGTCAAGTCTTCATATCATGAACATTATAAATTTATACTAAGAATACAGTTTATACTATTAGCTATATTATTTGCTCAATTTTATTTCAAAATTTCTGATAAAAACATGGGACATAGGGGGCCTGAAATCTGCCAGAGTAATATTACTAATTAGAACATGATAATTTTACTGAAGATCATGTAACAATAATAATATTAAAGTATTTTATTATGTAAAGCGCAAAATCTTGTCCATAGACTATTCTAAGTGGGCACGCGCACACACACACACAGATATGCACACACAGGCAACACGTCCAACATACAAACAAAATAAGTACATAAAAGACTAAAACCTCAAAAATACTCTTAAAAGATAATTCTTTGCACACCACATACAGTGCATACACACACACACACACACACACACACACACACACACACACACACACAGAAGAATGCAACAGGAATAACACTTAACAAATAACAGGGGCAGCAAAAGAACAAACAGTTTAGAGAAAACGGCGACATTTCACTGCTTATTTGCTGGACTTCTATTTCTATTTTCATATCAAAATAAAGCAAAGCTAGAGCATCCAATCAATCGTAAATCATTCTGAAAGTCGAAAAGTTTCACTTTCAGCAAGTTCAGCTGTTGCGAACAATTTTACAAAGAGTCCGTTTGCTACGAATTGGGGCCCAATCACCCAATGACAAGAGCACAATGCGGGATGGAAAGAATGAGTAGGTGAGGAGCTTAAACTAAGTTAAAATTAAACTAATCGTGCACTAATAAAAGTAAGAGCAGAGCCTTTATGATGACCTTACAAAATACGTCTCGCTCAGTTCACATGCCATCCAAATAATCACTACGTTACTGACAGCATTTAATTTTCTGACAGTCACACGCTGTAGTTTCTGAAAAATCTTTCATTATTTATTGAGAAACTGTCGGTGTCACAGGTGTTTGTTTAAATTACTTTATAAACGTTCTCCAGTCCTACAGACATGTAACCGGCAGTCACATTAGCAACCCAGACCTCTGGACACTTACAGACTTGAGGGCGATTTCCGCACGACGTAAGATATGAACTAGACAAGAGTGGCACATTACCTCCGTATCCTGGGCCATTTCCATTCGCCGCCATGGGTCTGCGAGCTGTGCCAGCGGCATGGTGGGAGAAAAGAGCGGAATTTTGACAGGTTTCCGTGATTCCTTGTCCCCAAAACGAAGCCTCCGTGAATCAAAATGGCGGCTCCTAGCGAATGAGAGGCTCGCGTCTTACTTCCTGTGACGCAAAATACCTCAGCCAAAAATTCCTCGCGTGCTTTCCCGCGCCAGCAATGCATTCCACGCCCCCTTGTTCAGAGGCACGCTGCTGTGCAGCTTCGTTGCGGACACAGGTAGATACGGAATCGAAATAGAACGCTACACTCCGTCGTAATCATACAAACTATTGCTAAACTATCGCGTGCGTGGGCGTGTAAACGAACACTTTCCCAGGATTTTGAAAGCGAGGCAAAGTGATTTGTGTGTGTGTGTGTGTGGTGTGTGCCTTCTTGCTAGGGACTCCACGCGACCGCGCATGCCACGGCCTTGACACCAAAAATGTCAATATTTTCAGTACGTTATTTGCAGTGTTCCCTCGCGGCTCGGCGTTTTATTGATACCGGTACCGTACTACACTGACTCGCTTATAAATCACCAGGAACTATGACAGTGGCAGATACTACAGCTAAAGCTTGGTTTCTGCGTGGACTTAGCGGGTGCTGCAAGCGGCGGAGCGGGTCAGTCATGGCCGGCCGTGACACTCAGTTGAGGCCGTTGCCGACTCGGACTGCTACTAAGCCATTCATTTAATACAGTTACTGTCAAAGGAAAGAAAAGTGTTGCTATGAAATCACTACTAGAAGTGGACTTTCGATCATTGAGTCTTAGTCTTTGTAGGTGACCGACGTCTTCTTTACTGAATGTCAGTGACTGACCCGGCAAGTTCAGTCGGCGGCACCCGCCGACGTAGGGGTGTGTAATGGACAATCAATCAGATGAATTAAGTTAGATAAGTTACTTCATTACAATAGATGAAGTAAGTCTAGACAAACACTGAAACGAATCAAAATCATGTGCAGAAAATAAGATGAAATCCCCCTATGTCACATCAAGAACTTAATTACTATGATCAGTCCTGGCTGTAAACTGAAGATAGAATACAGGGCCACCCGGCCGCGGCGGCAGTCTGAGGGGTCATGTCACACTGAGTTTCAGTGTCACAGTGGTCACGACATTCAGTGGACTAAATCGATTTAGCAGTGTCGGCCTTTATTTCAGCCGATCGGCCTGACTGCAGAGTCGGGCCGAACAGTCAGAAATCAGATACACGACAGACATACTGAGAACACGGTTATTTTATGTCTGTGAGTTACACCCTGTGTGTTTAGTCAGTCGTAGCCGGCAAAGAGCAATGATTTCTCCCGGCCTTGTTAGAGTGACGTGCGTTCCCTTTTCGTTGTACCGCCTCAGTGCTGCCATGTCACTGGTGACACGTAAATAATAACTGAAGTCCAAAACGCACACACACACACACACACACACACACACACACACACACACACACACACACTGCCACACATGACACACATACACACTGGAACACACACACACACACACACACACACACACACACACACACACACACACACTGATGACACGCCTACACACACATACACACAGTGACGCAGTACTGACACGGGCGCACACCGCGCAGACAAGTCACACGGGGAGAGAGGGTTGGCGGTGGCGGGACTAAGGGGTGGTGAAAGTAAACATGGTGCTTAACGTCCACAGAAACCGTACGGCTTATTAGGGACTGGGAGAAGGGGGTATAGTGGAGGTCGGGGGAGAGGGAGATTATATACCTATCGCTACACTGACTGTCACCACCAGAATGATTCCTGCATTAAGATGGGCAGCGACTGATGAGAGCCATTTTAATGTTTCAGTA
>JABMCL010000307.1:385000-387500 GCA_018857735.1 Alviniconcha marisindica | reverse complement strand
GCACACACACGCACGCACGCACACACACGCACGCACGCACGACGCACACATCACAGACACACAGACACAGACACACAGACAACCACACACACACACACACACACACACACACACACACACACACACACACACGCACGCACGCACCCACGCACGCACGCATGCACTCACAGACACACACACACACACACACACACACACACACACACACACACACACACACACACACACACACACACACACACACACACAAACACCACACACACACACACACACACACACACACACACAACACGTGTTGGGTGGTGGTGGTGTGGTGTGTGTGTGTGTGGTGTGGTGTGTGTGTGTGTGTGTGTGTGTGTGTGTTCACGACAGAGAGACACCGCAAGCTGCCAAATGACCAATGAAATCTCTCAGTTCATGACCGAAAGACCCCGGAAATGCTGTGCCCCTTTTTCTGTGCTGGTGAGATCGCTGAGCAACATTTCCGTCTAACAGAAACTCACCCCACTACTGACACCAGCTAATACATGCGTGTAGTCTTTAAGTAAAAACATCAATGCGGTAACAGATTAGCAAGAGATAGGCCACCGGGAACCTTTTTCCCCGCGTTAGAATTTCATAAAATTAACCATTACTCGGCTTTTAATTGGATGCTAGATTTGAAAGTCCTGTCAACCGCACAGGTTCACTTCAGGACGATCGAGAGAGAGGGAGAGAGAGAGAGAGAGAGAGAGAGAGAGACACACACACACACACACACACACACACACACACACACACACACACACACACACACACACACACACACACACACACACACACACACACACACAGAAATAGACAGAGAGAGACACAGACACAGAGAGAGAGACACAGACAGACAGAGAGAGACAGCTAGAGACAGAGAGAGACCGAAACAGAGAGAGAGAGAGAGAGAGAGACACACACACACACACACACACACACACACACACACACACACACACACACACACACACACACACACACACACACACAGAGAGAAATAGACAGAAATAGACACAGAGAGACAGAGACAGACAGAGAGAGACAGAGACAGACAGAGAGAGACAGCTAGAGACAGAGAGACCGAAACAGAGAGACACAGAGACACAGAGACAGACAGGCAGACAGGCAGAGACAGATACAGACAGACACAGACAGATAGACAGGTACGCATGTATGCATGCAGGCATGCATGCATGCAGGTAGGCAGAGTCAGATACAGACAGACACAGACAGACAGACAGGCAGGCAGGAAGGCAGGCAGGCAGGCAGAGTCAGATACAGACACAGACACAGACAGACAGGCAGGCAGGCAGGCAGGCTGACAGAGACAGAGACAAAGACAGAGACAGAGACAGAGACAGAACAGACAGACAGAAGAACAGCAAAAAACTGGGATGGTTGGTTATCCGGAATGGTATTGCTAGCGCGCGGAGCTCGGGGCCTGGACAGTTAAAACCCACGCTAGGATTTACTGGAGTATCAAGTTGTCGACGTTGTAGGATCAGAAGGATCGGGCAGCGCGCCACCCCCCCTAGATATATCACCCACGCATTACCGGCAATTTCATCACCCACGTTGTACCAAAAGGTGGACCACTGGGATTTCACATCACTCTTTCGGTACACCCATACGGCAAAGGGATTTCCATCCTGTTTCCCGGTAGTTCATAGGATATAAAACTCTTACGTATTTAAGAACATGTCCACCCATCAAACGTTTACGACAGGTCCTACAGGGTGAAGGATTTCATGTCATCCATGCCGTAGAAGGCTATCATATATCGGCCATGATGTAAAGATATGTAAAATCACCCATGCTGAAGGGGATTTCATATCAGCCATGCTGTAAAGACATGTAAAATCACCCAATCACCCATGCTGAAGACGATTTCATATCAGCCATGCTGTAAAGTCATGTAAAATCACCCAATCACCCATGCTGAAGAAGATTTCATATCAGCTATGCTGTAAAGACATGTAAAATCACCCATTCACCCATGCTGAAGGGGATTTCATATCAGCCATGCTGTAAAGATATGTAAAATCACCCATTCACCCATGCTGAAAGGGATTTCATATCAGCCATGCTGTAAAGACATGTAAAATCACCCAATCACCCATGCTGAAGACTGAGATTTCATATCAGCCATGCTGTAAAGACATGTAAAATCACCCATTCACCCATGCTGAAGGGGATTTCATATCAGCCATGCTGTAAAGACATGTAAAATTACCCATGCTGAAGGGATATCAGCCATGCTGTAAAGAGATGTAAAATCACCCATTCTGAAGGATATTTCATATCAGCCGTGCTGTACAGGGATTTCATGTCACTCAGGGTGTAACAGGGATTCCACATTATCCATTGTGCAAAGGGGGATGTCATATCACCTTACGCGTGAGAAGAGAATAGTAATATAAGATACAAAAAGTAGAGGAGTAACGGCAGTTTATCTGTCGATGGACTGTCTAGT
>JABMCL010000307.1:377500-380000 GCA_018857735.1 Alviniconcha marisindica | reverse complement strand
GGTACGAGGATGTGGCTGCATGCAGTGTTAATAACTGTTCATCCTTTACAACCGCGGCGCGTGCCTTTAAATAGCGAAACTTGTCGAAGGCTGTGTACACATGTATGTCGACGCTGTGTACGTCGGCGGCTGAGTGAGGTCGTCACGGTGCGGTGAGGACGAGGACGACGATGAGGATGAGGGTGAGGTACAGGTGTGCAGGGCCCTACGCACCGGCTCAGTTCTCTCCGAGGCTGTGGCGGGACCCCGACACAACAAGCTGTCTGCATGTACACTGTAGACGCTGAGCGGCGTGGTTCGTTACAGCCAGGCTCATACCGCAGCCACCGTCTGCTCCAACCACGGCCAGAAATAAAAACTGTGTCATCGATTCGTGCACATCTATTTCGAGAATAAATATCACAGCCTCAGGATGCTCCCCGGTCGTCAGAGACCGGAGCGTCTTCAAGCAGGTCGCAGCGTCGGGTATTTATATCCACATAATGGCGGGTCAGTCAATACATGGCACTGGCTAACTCAGCCCATCGGTTAAAGCAGAGAATGGATACGTGGTACTTAACGTCCACAGAAACCATACGGCTTATTAGGGACGGGGAAAGGAAGGGGGTGGGGGGTGGGAAGGGGAAGAGATGAATAGCTAGTTCGCTCTCCGACCCTCAGAGATGGAAGAGACCGTAAGCCACCTCCAGCACAACAAGTGGGGACCCCGTCAGTGCAGAGCAGAGCAATTGACATGGTGCTGAAGGTCCACAGAAACCAGAAGGCTCATTTGGGACGGGAAAAGGGGGGAAGGGGGTATGGAGGTGGGGGAAGAGGGAGATTATATACCTACCGCTACACTGTCACCGCCAGAATGACTCCTGCATTAAGATGGGAAGCGATGAGAGCCATTTTAACGTTTCAGTAGGAAGTGATGGACAAAGTCACAGGACAGTGTCCACAAACCACAACCTTTGTGAAGAGAAAGCAGAGCGGAAGCGGAATCGAGCCAATCGAGGCCCTTCTGTTTACCAGCCTAACGCCTTACCGCCAGGCCAAACCGGCTCACAAAAGCATCTAAGTAAAGTAACGTAAACATGGTGCTTAACGTCCACGGAAACCATAAGGCTTATTAGGGACGGGGAGAAGGGGGAAGGGGTATGGAGGTGTGGGGAGAGGGAGAGTATATACCTACCGCTAAACTGTCACCGCCAGAATGATTCCTGCATTCAGATGGGCAGCGATGAGAGCCATTTTAATGTTTCATGAACTGCGAGGGACAAAGTCACAGGACAGTGCCCACAAACCACAACCTTTGTGAAGAGAAAGGAGAGCCGAAGCGGAATCGAGCCGATCGAGACCCTTCCGTTTACCAGCCTAACGCCTTACCGCCGGGCCAAACCGGCTCACGCAAAAGCAGAATGCTGTTGTGTTGCTTAATGTCCTCGGATGCCGGTTGACATATCAGGGACAAGCTGAGACCAGTGCGTGAGCATGGTTCAATATTGCTTTACGTCCACGGAAACCATAAGGCTCGTTAGGACGGACAGCCCAGGACGGCCACCTCGACTGTCACACAGCTCCTGAGCTCTGTAGAAAAGCAAATAAGTAAGTAAACATGGTGCTTAACGTCCGCAGAAACCATACGGGGAGAAGGGGGTATGGAGGTGGGGGGAGAGGGAGATTATATACCTATCGCTACCCTGTCACCACCAGAATGACTTCTGCATTAAGATGGGCAGCGAAGAGAGCCATTTTAATGTTTCAGTAGGAAGCGATGGACAAAGTCACAGGACAGTGTCCACAAACCACAGCCTATCTGAAGAGAAAGGAGAGCCGAAGCGGTATCGAACCGAGGTCCTTCCGATAACCAGCCTAACGCCTTACCGCTAGGCCAAACCGGCTCACTTAAAGCAGAATCCAGGATCCAGCCTTTTATAGCCGCCACGTTCTGACCCAGTTCATCTCCCACCGTGGAACCTGCAGAGGATTCGATGGTGTCACTGCAAAGGCGAAAGAAGGCGACTGTGGAGAACAGAGCCCAAAATAACAAGCGGAAATGTTTAAATCGACGCCATCGACTAGGGACTATTCCCGTGCTCCTAGCCCTTCGTGACCGTGCATGTCTGCGGGTCTGCAGGTGCGGAATGTGGACAGTTCCAAGGGAAGCTTCCAGGAACCCACATAGAAATGGGTCGTGGGATGGGGCGGGGGATGAAGAGGAAACTGCCAGAATTTCCGTCATCTGTGCAGGGGCTGATTTTTGTGTGACTTGTGTGAAAGCTTTTCTTATAACTTCGTCGCTGAAACACCACTCCCTTCCGATCAATCGCTCAATCTGCGCATCACTACGATCGACGACATTACAGTGATTCATATTTTACTGTGAACTTTCCGCGTGCAATACCCCCTTTCCCCCCCCCCCCCCCCCCTTCCACCCCTGTCTCCACGTTGAGGAAGATCGCACCAGTCTCTCATCTTGCAGGTCTATGTCCCTCCTCATCAACGTCACTTTCTTCAG
>JABMCL010000307.1:357500-365000 GCA_018857735.1 Alviniconcha marisindica | reverse complement strand
ATGACTTCTTCGGGAACTTCCGGTGTAGAGTGATGAACCGTTACCCAAGGTGCACCTGCACAGTGATCGATGTAAAAATATCATAAGGACCGAATGCATATATATAGATATATAATGTTAGATCCTTAAAGAAATAAAAATAAATGTTCTTAACTCTTCCCTATTTTTTGTTGTAACAACTTTTTGTTCTATAATTGGCGTGTGTGTGTGTATGTGTGGAGGGGGGGGGGGGGGGGGGGGGGGGGATGGCTCATTTTTGGTAAGAGACTGCATGAGTTGTATTGTTGTATAACTGGTGTGATAGCCATTATGAATGAATGAATGAACCAACACTGAAAAAAACATGCATTGTACTTTTAGCTGGTGAGAATAACATTTTTATGTCTCATGTCTGTAAGACCTAAATGTCGGATTATCCGAGAAATCACCTAAACGATGACCTGCTCTATGCTAGTGTTAAAGCGACCCGATCCGTCAAACAAAAACTATCATAGGAATGAAACAAAATACACCCCCCAAAAACAAACAAACACAACAACAACAACAAAAACACACCAAAAAAACACAAAACTAAACTAAAAACAACAACAACGACAACTACAAACGACGAAGATACAACACGAAGAAGAACACACACTCAGGTGACTAACAGTAACATTTCAAACTGTTGATGGCGGAAACGAGACTTACCTTCCTTGACGGTGTCACCAGGAGCGACCGTGAAGTAGAGTCCGACCCTGAGGTCGATTGCCTCCCCTGCCCGGTTTCTCCCGCCTCCCAGTGAATGGGTCGCTTTGGCACACGGCATGGCCACAATGGTCTGCACCACACCTTCACAACACAGCACTCGCGGTCTTTACCAGCCTCCAAGCATCGGTTTACCATATCCTCCCTCCCACCACTGTCTTCCTTACAACCACTGCCACGTGATATAATTGATTACGCCATACGGGTTTCCCAGAACCGTCAGCTATACTTAGCGCTCAAAAGACGTCACTAAACACAACAACAAAGCCCTGAGTCGCCTACGGTAACTCTCGGAGCTCAGGAGCTGTGTGAAAGTCGAGGCGGCCGTCCTAGGCTCCCGTCCCTAATAAGCCTACGATTTCTGTGGACGTAACTCCGTTCTCTTGAGCAGACTCACTGCGCTCGCATGTAATTCTACATGAGTGACTAGCTTTTTATAGCGTTTTTTTATTTTAAATATCCACCGAAGTGGTGTACTTACAACGCTGGCATGGCTGGTGCCACATGAAACTGCAGCCGTCTCGGCGCAAGGTCTGTGTACACCACACAACCATGCTCCATGTCACTTCACGCAATGCCACATACGTAAGGTGTATGCGTGTTTAGCTGTAACCTGCCACCTGCACTTTTGGCAGAATGACCGGGATCTTTTACGTGCTACTGCGGTAACACGGGGGTGGAACGGATACCGAAATAAGAGTCAGCACAGAAAGTCGACCCTGGAGAAGAAAATTCTCCCGCCGCTCCTGCAGGGATTCGAACCCGCGACCTTTCAATCACGAGTCCGGCGCTCTAACCACCGCCGCCCCCCCCCCCCTCCCCCCCCAACCCCCCACCCCCCTCTCCGTCCCTAATAAGACATACGGCACGGTTTCTGTGGACGTAAAGCACCATGAAAAAGAAGAAGAAGAAAACCCCAAGAGAACCACCTCAACTTCGACACAGCTCCTGAGCTCTGGCATAAATGATATCGTGTTGTATTTCACACGGCCGCTCGAAATGATCACGCCACCGCAATGAAAACCATGATCGTTGAACTGAGACAGAGCTTTTTTCTTTTTTTCTTTTTTGTTTTACTAGGGTGGACGTTCCCGATGTTACCGTGCATGCTGCGACGATGCGGGGTGAAAAACAAAATCTGAATCGGCTTTGGGGGGGGGGGGGGGGGGACTGAGTAGTCTAATCAACCATGAAGGGAACCATGAATCATTCCTTCTCTTCAGTTTTATTTTTATTTTTATTTTTTACTATCTTTCCTGCCCCTGTTTTTATTTTGTTCTCCAGACCTAAAGATAATGCCTGAACAATCAATTACTTGCCTTTTTTTCCCCCTTCTCTTTCTCTTTTTTGTATGTCCATCTTGAGATATACGCGTGCGCGCGTGCACACACACACACACACACACGCACGCACGCACACGCATAGGCACGCACGCACGCACCACACACACACACACACACACACACACACACACACACACACACACACACACACACACGGTAACACCCAAAGAAGCGAACACAAGCTCAAAATGTAGCTATATATAATATAGCTTCTCTTTCTGTATATCTCTGTTAATAGACTCATGTAAGGGGGGAAAAAAACCATGCATTGTTACCTCCCTTGCCCCACTCACCGGCTTGCGGACACTTCAGGGTGGTAGTGTGGGCCGCTGGTTCCAGGACTTTCCACACGTCGCCACTGACGTCACAGAGACGCTGGGCGACGTCCTGAGCGACTCCCTGGGCGACGATCATGTCGCGGAACTTGGCCAGGGCCGAGCCGTCACCGATGACCTTGTGCATCATGGCGCAGCCCTCCTCAGGGCTTTGGGCCTTCCCGGCCAGCTGCATAATGACCCCGCCTGCCGTGGATTGAACGATCCTGTCAGTCATCTAGGTAGTGTGCAGTTAGTCAGTCCGTCTGTCAATCGGTCAGTCAGTCTGTCAGTCAGCTAGTGTTCAGTCCGTCCGTCAGTCAGTCTGCTGGTCAGTCTGTCAGTCAGCTAGTCAGTCAGTCAGTCAGACAGCTAGCAGTGAGTCAGTCAGCCAGCAATCAATCAATCAATCAGTCAGCCAGTCAATCAGTCGGTCAGCCAATCAATCAGTCTGTCAGCCAGAAGTCAGTCTGTCAGCTAACAGTCAGCCAGTCAATCAGTTAGCCAGCCAGCAGTCAGTCAGCCAATCAGTCAGCCAGTCAGCTAGCCAGACGTCAGCCAGTCAGTCAGCCAGCCAACCAGTCAGTCAGTTAGTCAATCAATCAGCCAGCCAGTCAGAAGTCAGTCACCCAGCCAGCCAGCCAGTCGGTCAGTCAATCAATCAGCCAGTCAGCTATCCAGTCAGTCAGTTAGTCAATCAATCAGCCAGCCAGCCAGAAGTCAGTCACCCAGCCAGCCAGCCAGTGGGTCAGTCAATCCATCAGCCAGTCAGTCAGTCAGTCAATCAGCCAGCCAGTCACTCAGTCAATCATTCAGCCAGCCAACCAGAAGTCAGACAGTCAGCCATCCAGTCAGCCGTCCAGTCAGTCAGCCAGCCAGCCAGCTAGTCAATCAGTCAGTCAGTCAATCAGCCAGTCAGTCTGCCAGCCGTCCGTCGGTCAGCCAGCCAGAGGCACCGGCAGGTCTTTGTGTGGGAGGGCAGGGACAGACGTAGGACGTGTAACTGACCTGTGTGCACCACCAGGTCCACCAGGTCCTTGGGTCCTTTGCCTTGCAGGGTGTGCACGCACTCGGCCACCTCCAAGGCGTTGCCCACGGCGCGGCCCAGCGGGCAGTCCATGCTGGTGATGAGGGCCGCCGTCTGGATGCCCAGACCGCACCCTACGTCCACCTGCAGCACAGCACTCGGGGGTTTGAGAAGGAGAAAAACTGTGTAAGTAAACATGGTGCTTAACGTCCACAGAAACCATAAGGCTTATTAGGGACGGGGAGAAAGAGGGGATGGGGTATGGAGGTGGGGGAAGAGGGAGATTATATACCTATCGCTACACTGTCACCACCAGAATGACCTGCATTAAGATGGGCAGTGATGAGAGCCGTTTTAATCTTTCATTAATTGTGATGGACAAAGTCACAAGACCGTGTCCACAAACCACAACCTTTCTGAAGACAAAGGAGAGCCGAAGCGGTATTGAACCGAGGTCCTTCCGCTTACCAGCCTACCGCCTTACCGCTAGGCCAAAGCGGCTCTCCGAAAAACTGTGTCCTTCTTCTCGTCATCATATACTTTAGACTGGAGGAGAGAAAGAGTTGCCGCCTCCCCCCTTCCCCCCCCCCCCCCCCCCCCTCCACCACAAACAGGGGGGCGAGGGAGAAGGGGTGGGGGGGGGGGGGGGGGGGGGGGGGGGGGGGGGGGGGCAGAAAAATCTGTTTTACTGTGCTAACAGAATGCGAGTTGGGTGAAGGATGGTTTTACAAAAACTTACACGAGAGTTATTATTCATAAGAGGTTCCTATTTACACGCGAGTTACTATAATTCACACGAGGTTCCTACTTAATCGAGGGTTTCTAGTCACACGGGGGTTCCTACTTACACGAGTTACTATTCACACGATGGATCCTACTTACTCGAGAGTTACTATTCACACGAGGGTTCTTACTTACATGAGAGTTGCTATTCACACGATGGTTCCTACTTACACGAGTTACTATTCACACGTTGGTTCCTACTTAATCGAAAGTCACTATCCACACGATGGTTCCTACTTACGCTTATACAATCCAATATAGTATAACTTTATTGCCAAGTGTCAATACACTGATTGCACGAGGAATGTTTTGTGGTGCCAAGTACACTCATCACACATTCACTCCAATCATAAAACATTCAATTACAACAACAGCAAATAAACATCCTGGTAACAAGTCCTTCATAAATAAAAACACGAAAAAGCCCACTGGCATCAAGCTGTGCATATCACATAAAACTGCCACTTCCCGAGGGCCCCCTCTTAAAGGTTACTGTCCTAATAAAAGCAGTTATAAGAATTATCCACAACAAATTAATTAATTAATTAACCCCGCCGGCTTACTCCGCTGGCCACTATCACCCTGACCCATCCAAGATCCTACGCACTAAAAACTAAAAACATCCCCGCCTGGACTCAGTTGACAAGGGAATGGGCCTAGTATAAGCTCGCCAATCGACGTCACTAGCCTTCTTCTTCTTCTCGATCGCCGCCTCATTGAGAGTCCAGTCTGCAAGATGAATGTGGCCGTTTTCTCCAGTACCTCCTTGCTGCCGCAGAGTTTGGTGTGTAGCTGGACTGCCGTAGGCCACACGCTTGTTCTTGCTCTTCCTACTTACGCGTGAGTTACTTTCACACGAGAGTTATTATTCGCACGAGAGTTACCGTTATTCACACGAGGGTTTCTACTCACCATGAGTTGGGCCAGCTTCTTGGCATCCTCCATCTTGGCCATGAAGGCGCCATTGCCAGTCTTGACGTCCAAGACCAGGGTGCTGAGGCCCTCCGCTGCTTTCTTGGAGATGATGGACCCTGTGAGATCAGCACCGCTCACACATCACACTCCGCATGAACTTCTCTCCGTCTCTGTGTCTCTCTTTGTCTCTGTCTGTCTGTCCGTTTCTCTCTCTCTCCCCCTCCCCTATCTCTCTCTCTCCTCTCTCTATGTCTCTCTCTTTAAAAAAAATTGAGGGGGGAGGGTTAAAAGAAAACTTAAAAATTAATGTGTTTGATCTTTTTATTATATGTAAATCACGAGAACAACATAAGTTTGAAGAATTCACACAAACCCACAAGTGAACCAAGCTTTCAAAGAAGACACCCCACCCCATCAGTGGGTCATATTTCTGAGATAACATTTCTTTGGCGACCATGTTTTTTGACCGCTCACCCGGCGTTGGCATACTCGTGTAAATGAACCCTTGACCAAGAAATGCCACCCTTTGAGTTTATGATTTGTTCCATTGCATTCAGAACATAGGCTCGCCTGTAATCAGCTCCAGGTTGGACACCGTCGCAGTGACGTCACGGATGGCGTAAAGAACCTTGTCGGCCGGAACCAGAGTTCCAGTTTGTCCCACGATGCAGCAGCCGACGGAAGCGAGCACTTCACGCATGCGCTTTGGGTCCATGTTGACGCTGTATCCGGGTATAGCCTCCAGCTTGTCCAGAGTCCCTCCTGTGTGAGCCAGTCCACGGCCGGAGATCATGGGCACCTGGGCATTGCACGGTCAGCGAGATCTTTGATAGGTAGGTAGTGTTGCTTAATGTCGTTCATTTGAGCTCGACATGTCTCTGAGCATGTGCTATGGTGATTGTTTATAGCGCGTTTTTTTGTTTGTTTTTAATATCCACCGAAGTGGTGTACTTACAGCGCTGGCATGGCTGGTGCACATGAAACTGCAGCCGTCTCGGCGCAAGTTCTGTGTACACCATACAACCATGCACCATGCCACTTCATAAAGCCACATACGTAAGGTGTATGCGTGTTTAGCTGTAACCTGCCACCTGCACTTTGGCAGAATGACCGGGATCTTTTACGTGCTACTGCGGTAACACGGGGTGGAACAGATACCGAAATAAGAGTCAGCACAGAAAGTCGACCATGGAGAAGAAAATTCTCCCGCCACTCTTGCAGGGATTCGAACCCGCGACCTTTCAGTCACGAGTCCGGCGCTCTGACCACTGAGCTATCCCCTCCCAGGCTGTCTGACTGAGATACATGACCATCCGACCGACTGACTGGCTGACTGTTTGCTTAGTTCAAACACATAACAGGTTCAAAAGAACGCCATTTAGCCTTCTTTTTGACGTTTTATGTCCACAACATGTGTTTTCGTGTTGTGTTTTATGTCCACAACATGTGTTTTCGTGTTGTTTTATGTCCACAACATGTGTTTTCGTGTTGTGTTTTATGTCCACAACATGTGTTTTCGTGTTGTGTTTTGTCCTGATAAATACCGTTCTTTTGAACATTTTATGTGCTTAACATGCTTATGTGCTTAACAGAAAAGGTTAAAAAGAACGCTATTGATTAGGACAAAACGCAACATGAACATGTGTTTTCATGTTGTGTTTTGTCCTAATAAAAAGCGTTCTTTTTAATCTTTTATGTATTTAAAATAAAGGGTTAAAAAGAATGTTTTTTATATTTTTTAATTAGGACAAAACACAACATGAAAACACATGATGTGTTTTTTGTCCTAATAAATAGTGTTCTTTTTAACCTTTTCTGTGTTTGGCTCTTGTTTAAGAACGCTAGCACTCATTCTTGTTTCAGACTTTTGTTGTTGTTCACTGTTTGCTTAAATGACTAACTGATTGCCTGACTATCTAAGTGACTGGCTGTTTGCTTAAGTGAGTGACTGACTGACTGTCTGATTGTCTAATTGGCTGATTGTTTATTTGACTGACTTAATGTTTGCCTGTCTACCTGGCCGACTAACTAACAGACTGGCTGGATGACTGACTATTTGACTGACTCGCTTGCTGACTGTATGACTGACTATCATTGGCAGTATGACTGACTGACTCGTTGGCTAACTGACTGACTGTATGACTGACTGTCTGGCTGACTAAGTGTCTGACTGCCGCATAACTGATTGACTGTCTGGCTAACTAACTGTATGATTAATTGTCTGACTAACTGTATGACTGACTGATTGGCTGGCTAAATATATGACTGGCTGTCTAAATGTATGACTAACTGTCAGGCCGACTAGCTGTTTGAATGGCTGTCTGACTGACTAACTGCGTAGCTGATTGACAGTCTGGCTGCCTAATGTACG
>JABMCL010000307.1:342500-352500 GCA_018857735.1 Alviniconcha marisindica | reverse complement strand
GCACTTCAGTGAGTGAGATTTCGCAAACTCCATGGAATACCGCATGGGGTTTGCTGACACGATGTCCCGGTACTCTTTCAAAATCCTGCCCGACAGGCTCAAACTAATACTGCTATATCCTTGTGGGTCTCTCGGGCAAAGTATCAGTTTCGTCTTCGGAGCTCGAAATGGCCATTTTGCAGCGACTCCCCAGAGTGACGTGGTAGGCATATGGTCACGTGATTTGGGCGTCATGGCGACGCTTTCGGTACGACAGAAAATGCCTTTTTTTCGTGCATTTATAACCCTCAGATCACAGTTTCACCTACATCATTGTTCTCAGCGAGCTTTAACGGAAATCGTGTCAAAAATCACCCCTAACCTTGGACTTGTCCTTTGAAACACAATCCCGGCTCCATTCTAAGTCTTCATGTCGATCTCTACTGAGCTACCACACTCCGAGCATCGCTTTCCGGCACCTTCCTCCAAATGTCGTAAACCAGTGCTTGGAGTCTGCTGAGGTACTTCAGTGAAGGTCAAAACACGCTTTGAGAATTAGGCCAGTTCCGCTTCTTTCGGTACTGACCAAAGGTAAATAACAGCAACGAGAAACGTCGTGCAGAACGTATGTCGGCTTACTACCGTCGAAAGCACATAATTACAATAATGCGCACGTATTTACTAACTATGTCTTCACATTAATTGTGATTAAGTAGTTCTGAAGCAGCACGAAAGGCTCAAACTCAATGCCACAAAACCTAGGCAACTGTCGTCCCTGTCCTGACAGTATGCACGAATCAGTTCTAACGTCACTCACCCCACTGCTGCGGAACAGCAGCACGAAGTAAGTAAACACGGTGCTTAACGTCCACAGGAACCGTAGGGCTTATTAGGGACGGGGAGAAGGGGGGGGGGGGGGGGGGAAGGGGGTATGGAGGTGGGGGAAGAGGGAGAGAGATATACCTATCGCTACACTGTCACCACCAGAATGATTCCTGCATTTAGGTAGGCAGCGATGAGAGCCATTTTAATGTTTCAGTAGGAAGTGATGGACAAAGTCACAAGACAAGTGTCCACAAACCACAACCTTTTTGAAGAGAAAGGAGAGCCGAAGCGGTATCGAACCGAGGTCCTTCCGCTTCACCAGCCTATGCAGCACGATAATATAGTGTACGCCTATGTGTGACCCGCTCCCACCAATTCAGTTTTTGGGAAAGAGCACACTGCTCTAGATCTCTTGATCTTTCGACCTCGCCTGGAACTTTGTTCCGGAGAGAGAGCCTGACGGTTTTATAAAGACAGAGACTAACTGAAAGTGACTGACGACAAGACATAGGCTCTCCTTCTAAAGTCAAATAGAGACTAACTGAAAGTGATTGACGACAAGACATAGGCTCTCCTTCTAAAGTCAAATAGAGACTAACTGAAAGTGACTGACGACAAGACATAGGCTCTCCTTCTAAAGTCAAATAGAGACTAACTGAAAGTGACTGACGACAAGACATAGGCTCTCCTTCTAAAGTCAAATAGAGACTAACTGAAAGTGACTGACGACAAGACAGAGGCCGCTCTCTTTCTAAAGTCAAATAGAGACTAACTGAAAGTGACTGACGACAAGACAGAGGTTCTCTTTATAAAGACAGAGACTAACTGAAAGTGACTGACGACAAGACAGAGGCCGCTCTCTTTCTAAAGTCAAATAGAGACTAACTGAAAGTGACTGACGACAAGACAGAGGCCGCTCTCTTTCTAAAGTCAAATAGAGACTAACTGAAAGTGACTGACGACAAGACAGAGTCCGCTCTCTTTCTAAAGTCAAATAGAGACTAACTGAAAGTGACTGACGACAAGACAGAGACCGCTCTCTTTCTAAAGTCAAATAGAGACTAACTGAAAGTGACTGACGACAAGACATAGGCTCTCCTTCTAAAGTCAAATAGAGACTAACTGAAAGTGACTGACGACAAGACAGAGGTTCTCTTTCTAAAGTCAAATAGAGACTAACTGAAAGTGATTGACGACAAGACAGAGACTAGTGAAAGCAAAGATTATGTATTGATAATCTTTGGTGAAAGTGACTCAGTGACGACAAGACAGAGGCTCTCTTTATAAAGTCCGATAGAGACTGCCATGTGAATGACGACAAGACAGAGGCTCTCTTTATAAAGTCCGATAGAGACTGCCATGTGAATGACGACAACTAGACACTCTTTATAAAGTCCGATAGACTGAGACTGCCATGTGAATGATGACCAGACGGGCTAGACTCTTTACAAAACCAAACAGAATCGTTTCCACCTGACGCCCGCTCGGTCCACTTCTCAGTCTTCGTCAGTGTTCGCCGACTGACAGACATTCCTTTCAAGCCGGCTGTGCCGGCTCGCAACCGTGCTTTTAGATAACACGTCTCTTGATCAGCACATTTGAAATGCCGCCCTGCTTACGTACAGACAGACACATTAGCTCAGTCTATCCGCCAGTACTTGACTGCTGAAGCAGCAAAAACTCTCATCTGTGCTTGTCTTCTCTCCAAGTTAGACTGTTGTAATTCTCTTCTTCTCAGCCGGTTCAGTTAAGTCTGTCTCAGTCTGCCCGTCAGTTAAGTTACAGTTTCACACGAAAAGTTCAGAAATCTGCAGCGATGCAAAAGTAGGTAAGAGCAATGAAAAAGGCCGTGCAAACCTTACGCCGGCTTACCAGCTTCAGAAGCACATCCGTTACAATGATGTGCACATAAATGATTAGATCATTTTAATTGTGTGCACATACAAGTACTAATTATATCACGCACATAATTGTTCATAAGTATTTTTCATTCAAGTACTCGCGCTGGAAGCAGCACGAAAGGCTCAAACGTAATGCCACAAAACCCAGGCTACTGTCATCCCTGTCCTGACTGCATACATGCCACGAATTCTAACGGTAACCCATTTTTTAACGCACTCACCCCACCACAGACAATGCCGGTTCAGTCCACGCCGTTCTCGACTCTCAGTGTTTGTGGCGTTGCTGCGGAACGACAGCACGATAATACAATGCAGGCCTCTAAAGGCACAACGTGTGCACAACAGCGCGACCCTTTTTGAGAAACTCTGCAGTGTACTCTTTCCCAGAAACTCCACTCCGCTGAGAATGTATTCACCGAGGCTTCCCTGCATGTAGGCGATTCAGGCGGGGTTGTTAATTCCCTTGACTTTTGCTTTACGTCCACAGAAGCGGGGGGGAGGGGGGGGGGGGAACGAAAGAGTGAAGGCTCGACCGCGGATACCGCCCGAAAAAGACCGGAGAGACCGTGGACCGCCACCAGAACAATGGAAGTGTTAAAGCCCGTTCTTAACTGGGCGAATGTTTGTTCGCCGAAAATGATACTTCGGACAGTTCGACCAACTATGATTAGTTTCTTAATTGAACTTTTAGTTCGCCGAACATGGTTCGGACTGTTCTCAACTGACTTGTAATGAGATGCAAGCTTCGGCCCGAACTTGCGGCAGACGCGCAGCAGACACTGACTGAGCATGATCGAAAATGTAGGCTAAAGTCAAGTCAATATACTTTAATCATCCCTCACAGGGTAATTCAACTAACTTCTGTCTCATTCTGGGTCTCCGAGACAAGGCTGCGCCTCCCACAAGTCAACAAATAAACAAATTCCCTCCGAAGCGAGTGAAGAACCTAGCGACACCGTCATCCATTTTTATTTTTTCTTCATCCACAGGAGAGCTCTGCTCTCAGCCAATCTTTCTTCATCCACAGGAGAGCTCTGCTCTCAGCCAATCAGAGGCAATGTTCGTCGAATAGGGCGAATGTTCCCAGAACATGTTGAGCGAAGCTTTTTGGACCCCGAATATACGGCTTCGACGAATACTTCCAACTTGGTTCGCGAAGAAAAGTTCGCTCAATTAACAACCAGCTAGGTTCGCCGAATACTTCCAACTAGGTTCGCGAACAAACATTCGCCCAATTAAGAACGGGCTTGAATGAGGCAACAGGGGTATATAAGGAGCGGAGCCGTTAGACAACCAGTACCCGTCCCTAATAAGCCTTATGGTTTCTGTGGACGTTAAGCACCATGTTTACTTACTTACTTAGACAACCAGTGCGTTTCAAACATTTGAAAAGTACGGAACGTCCCGTCGTTCTACATCTAACTCGATTATCTTCAGACAGAGGGTATAACAGAGTCTAAAACTTGCACTGAAGTAACTTACCATCGCCTCTAATGAACACGGTATTCAACTGACCAAAAGACAATGGTGTTACATGCAAAATAAGGAAAATAGATTTGAATGGAAGAGAAAAAGGGCGGAGCTGCTGCACGTCAGTTATGTATAAATAGCAACACACGTGTTCGTCAAGAATGCATGCTCATGGTTTGCCCGAAAGATGCAGACGCACAGTAACAGAGGCGGAAAAGAAAACGTCGCCTACCTTTACCGCCGCCTGTGTCCGAGTTATGCAGTGTCGGGTGGACTGGGATAGAGCCCTCTAACTAATTTTAGGACACACTCCGGCATGATCTAAGCACATGCACAACAGTTCCATCTTTGTGGTCTCGACACATCGCAGTCTCCTTTTTACGAACTGATACAAAGGATGCCGCATGTTCATCATAGACCGACATTTCCTACACAGTTTCTTCCTGATCCTAGCATTTCTCTTGTGAACATCCTGCCCATGGCCCAACCACTGCTGCCTAGGCACAGGTTACACACGGGGAACCAAAACAAAAGACGCGGCATTCCCGTCTGTCACCCTCCAGTCCAGGGGCATCGTTTCCTTGACCTGAATGGCCCACATCAACACCTGCAGTTACATTGATGGCACTGGCACAACTATCACCTTTCCTTTCAGTCTCTGGCTCAACACTCACTACAGTGGTATCGTCTGTGGCAGAAAATGGCTGGACAAAACTGTTCCTGGCGAGAAATGTCTCGACGAAATTCAGGAAAGGAAGAGAAATTTCATGAACATATTCCCATCCACGTGCTTCAAACAGTTCTTTTATCGCTGCTTCTTGCTCACGGTCAAGCCCAAACAAAGTCAGAGTCAGTCTATTCATTTACCAGGAATAGCATCGTGCCTACATCTCAGCAGTGGAGGGCAAACAATTGTGTTTGAAACGTATCTCGTGCAGTGGAATGTAGGCCAGTCCTCGTGTCACGATTCTTGATTGGGGAACTATTAGGGGTGTACCGAAGATAACTACATTCTGCCCAGTCCAATGAAAGTTGATTTCTCGCTGTGGTGGCGTTTTTGTTCCTCAAACTAAACCTCTACAGGGCCCCAGGATAAAATCATAATGAATTGGTCCATCCCAAAGGGGGGAAAGCTGGTATATTTCGGCGCCACCACTCTGCAGTGATGTTTAGGTGGACGTTTCTGAAATTATAAAACCCTTAGCAACATAAACGAACCTTCCTACTGGGTCGTGAAGAGGGCAAAAGTTCTATAAACAAATGGTGGGAAAGCCCAGTTCCCTAGAATGTTTTTAATCCGCAATCATAATTTTTATTACATGTAATTACAAGTATGCGGCTCGTTAATAGAGCATGTCAACAGCATAATGAATTTCACTGATTCGGCAAAATATTTCCAGCATACATTATGACAGTATAGCTTGGACTGACATAGTCATAGGTGATGGAAATTAATTCTGTTGAACGTTTGATGAGTTGTGTTTTGTTGTTGTTTTGTTTTTCCTCTTCATAACCACATGTAGCGCTTTATTGGTAGTTAGCTAAGCCCCGCCCACTCCAGTGCGCATGCGTCCCGATCCCTTGTATCGGTTGCCGTGTGTTTAGGCGGTGTCCCAGCCTCGCCATTGCCTGTCATAGTTCAGGAGCTGTGTGAGAGTCGAGGTGGCCGTCCTGAGCTGTCCGTCCTAACGAGCCTCCTGGTTTCTGTGGACGTAAAGAATTATTGAACCGTGCTTCGGCATTGGTCACAACTTGTCCCTAATATGTCAACTGACATCCGAGGACATTAAGCAACACTTCACCACCTCGCCATTGCCGCCCAGCGACAAGTGCACTGCGCAACTGCTGTTTCAACTGCCGTGCTTGGGCAGAGTCACAAGGACAATGTTCGTTGCACCTGACTGTTGCTGAGCAACAACTCGAAGCGAAAGAAGTCCAACTTTCGCAGCCCAGTCCACCTCCCTACTCATGATCTCTTCTGGACTGACTTGAAGGTCCAGCTCCACCTCCCTACTCATGATCTCTTCTGGACTGACTGACTTGAAGGTCCAGCTCCACCTCAGTCCCTCCTCTAGATCTCTTGATCTTTTGATCTCGCCTGGAACCTTGTTCCGGAGAGAGAGAGAGAGAACGAGAGAGAGAGAGAGAGAGAGAGAGAGGGAGAGAGAGAGAGAGAGAGAGAGAGAGAGCCTGACGGTTTTATAAAGACAGAGACTAACTGAAAGTGACTGACGACAAGACATAGGCTCTCTTTCTAAAGTCAAATAGAGACTAACTGAAAGTGACTGACGACAAGACAGAGGCTCTCTTTAAAAAGTCAAATAGAGACTAACTGAAAGTGACTGACGACAAGACAGAGGCTCTCTTTATAAAGTCTGAGACTAACTGAAAGTGACTGACGACAAGACAGAGGCTCTCTTTATAAAGTCTGAGACTAACTGAAAGTGACCGTGGCGACAAGACAGATGCTCTCTTTATAAAGTTAAATAGAGACTCAGTAACTGAAAGTGACTGACGACACTGAAGACAGAGACTCTCTTTATAAAGTCAGAGACTAACTGAAAGTCAGTGACTGACGACAAGACAGAGACTAGTGAAAGCAAAGATTATGTATTGATAATCTTTGGTGAAAGTGACTCAGTGACGACAAGGCAGAGGCTCTCTTTATAAAGCCCGATAGAGACTGCCATGTGAATGACGACAAGACAGAGGCTCTCTTTATAAAGTCCGATAGAGACTGCCATGTGAATGACGACAACTAGACACTCTTTATAAAGTCCGATAGAGACTGCCACGTGAATGACGACAAGAGAGAGGCTCTCTTTATAAAGTCCGATAGAGACTGCCATGTGAATGACGACAAGACAGAGGCTTCTCTTTATAAAGTCCGATAGAGACTGCCATGTGAATGACGAAAAAGACACTCTTTATAAAGTCCGATAGACTGAGACTGCCATGTGAATGATGACCAGACGGGCTAGGCTCTTTACAAAACCAAACAGAATCGTTTTCACCTGACGCCCGCTCGGTCCACTTCTCAGTCGGCTTCGTCAGTGTTCGCCCACTGACAGACATTCCTTTCAAGCCGGCCGTGCTCGCAACCGTGCTTTTAGATAACACGTCTCTTGATCAGCACATTTGAAATGCCGCCCTACTTACGTACAGACAGACACATTAGCTCAGTCTATCCGCCAGTACTTGACTGCTGAAGCTGCAAAAACTCTTATCTGTGCCGCTTGTGTTCTCTCCAAGTTAGACTGTTGTAATTCTCTTCTTCTCAGTTCAGTTAAGTCTGTCTCAGTCTGCCCGTCAGTTAAGTTACAGTTTCACACGAAAAGTTCAGAAATCTGCAGCGATGCAAATGTAGGTAAGAGCAATGAAAGAGGCCGTGCAAACCTTACGCCGGCTTACTAGCTTCAGAAGCACATCCGTTACAATGATGTGCACATAAATGATTAGATAATTTTAATTGTGTGCACATACTAGTACTAAAGTTATATCTCGCACATAATTGTCAATACTGAAGTACTTTTCATTCAAGTACTCGGGCTGGAAGCAGCACGAAAGGTTCAAACGGAAACTCCGACCGCAGTGTGCTCTTTCTCATAAACTCCGCCCCGCTGACTGAGAATGCAAAATCCCTGTCATGACTACATGTAATGATAATAATAATAATAATAATTATACATAGTGACCTCAAGTTGTAACCAGGTGCACTTACCTCCACACAATTCCACCTATCGCTCTCCCTATCCGAAATGACGCATCGCAACAGCGGCAGTCAGTAGTAGCCTATAATTATATGATCATCATCAACACTAGAGCCTTAGCGTGCACTTTTTCAGAAACACATCGACCTGCTGTGTTAAGCTTTATCAGAAACTCCGCTCTAGAATTTCGTCTTCCTCAGTGCTGGCGGATCGCCGCTGCAGTGTCGATCAGTTAGTTGTACACGGAGAAGAAAGCTCAAACCAGGCCAAGGGACACCAGCTCGGCCGCTTAGAATTAGATTTGGTCGCAGTGTGCAGTTTTCGGCGAGCGAGAGAATGTGTGTGTGTGTGTGTGTGTGTGTGTGAGTGTGTGTGTGTATGCGGCCTACTCCTGCGAAACTGTGACCTTGTGCGGCCTGGACTGTGACACTGCCTTAGCGGATCGTACCTTGAATCAAGGCTAAAGATTTTGATGACTCAGCTCACCTTCAACTAGTTCAAGCAACTTGGTGGCGTTAATTTCACTCGTCCAAATAAGCAAACAGACAAAGGGGCAAAAGTGTTATTTAAAACTTTAGAGAGAGAGAGACAGACAGACAGACAGACACTCCAGACAGACAGACAGACAGACAGACTGACAGACTAGACAGACAGACAGACAGACAGACAGACAGACAGACAGACAGACTGACAGACAGACAGACAGACAGACAGAGGCACAGCCGGAGCAGAGAGAGAGAGACAGACAGACAGAGAGACAGACACTAGACAGACAGACAGAAACAGAGAGACAGAGACTGAGAGACAGATACAGAGGGAGAGAGACACTGAAAGAGCGAGAGAGACAGAGACAGAGACACTGACAGAGACAGAGACAGAGACTGACAGAGAGGCTGACAGAGACAAAGAGAGAGACAGAAACAGAGACTCAGTGACAGAGAGAAGAACCAATAAGTGTCAGAGCCCACTCAGTCAGTGCAACTTGCGTGACAATCCCCGTAAGTTGTTGTTGTTTTCAATTTTCTTTCTTTCTTTCTTTCTAATGGGCCCTGCCTCGATTTTCTCACATTTTGACCGCCATTTTGACCACTGTCAGCTCGTCGCAAGAAACACCGAACAGCGGTCGGTAGTAGTCGGTCAGAACTGACCAGAACGTGACCTTCTAACCGAGCGGGCTTATTGCTTCTTCTCTCACGGTGCTGTGCGTCCACAGAAACCGCAAGTCTTATTGGGGACGGGGAGAAGGGTCGGGTAGAGATGAATAGCTCGTCCACCCGCTCCGATTCGCCGCAAGGACCGAAAACACCGTCCTGCAGCCACCGCAAGATAAACTGTTTTTGTTTGGTTTTGCTTTTTCAGTGGCGCTGCACGGCCAGCTTGCAGTGTATCATTGGCGGGAGCCGCCATAAGTATCATTTTTGTCGTGACAAAAGTTTAGTCGCGATAAACACGTGTTTTTGTTTGGACAAACACGTGTTTTTCACGACAAAATACGTCTTTTGTCGCGACAAAAGTCTGCTTGTCGCAAAGTTTTGTCGCGCAAAATAATGCTATTTATTAGGATAAACTAACACAACATGCGAATTTAGGGGGTAATCCACAGAAACCATAAGGCTTATTAGGGACGGGGAGAAGGGTCGGGTAGAGATGAATAGTTCGTCCCGGCACGTGCTCCGACCCGCAAGGACCGAAAACACCGTCCTGCAGCCACCGCAAGATAAACTGTTTTTGTTTTGTTTTGCTTTTTTGGCGCTGCACAGCCAGCTTGGAGTGTATCATTGGCGGGAGCCGCCATAAGTATCATTTTTGTCGTGACAAAAATTTTGTAAAGGGAGAAATATCTGCCAGTAGGTGAAGCATGCATGGCTATATTCTGACCGATCCATGCTGTGTACTAACGAGAGAACCTCCCGCGACAGCTCCGGCTGGGTTCTCAACAGAGCGCGAATTATTTTCTGAGTCCGCAGTACCTATACCCCACTGAGAAGTTCTGAAGAGAGAAAAGGAAATCACACTTACGTACATGCAGGGCCTATATAGCTGTCAGCAAACTCCTGGCTTATCACTCTGTTGACATATATACAGCCAGTTGTTTGACTTAGCCGGCTCGGTGCG
>JABMCL010000307.1:337500-340000 GCA_018857735.1 Alviniconcha marisindica | reverse complement strand
CTCTCGCCTGCTTGTGCCCATGAAACTGGGACATACGAGCTTTTCTGAGTGCATAGACACCAGTCTTGATGTGACTGAATTAGTGAACGTAATAATTTCGATTTCGAGCGCCTATGCAACAAGCCCGGGGGTTGGGGTGGTGTGGTGGTGGAATTAAAACATCTGGTGAGCGTGTTATTTCCGGTCCGTGTGATGGGGGGGGGGGAGGGGGGGTGAGGGGGGGGGGGTGCTATAAATCTCAAAGTCCTGTGTGATATTATACGTATGTATGCAACAGCTAAAAGTCACGTCGGCACAAACCGTGACAGTCCTGAACTGTCTTGTGAATAGTTATAGAACTGTGAACAGAGCATGCAGCCACTTCAATCTAAAGCTAAAAAATCCTGCTCTCAATGCATGGTCAAAAGAATCCACAAGCGAGCGAAAGAATTACGTTCCCTATAAACCCGGTTCTGTATAGCCGTCAGTACTGCACTCAAGAGTGCAAATCAATGTGCCAGAAAAGGCCTGCCAGTTGACAAAGGCACACAGCATGCACTAGCCGAAAACGCCGCCTTCCGCATTGATCCCTTGAGAGAGATGGGGTGGGGAGAGGGGGGGGAGAGGGGGGGGAGAAAAGGGGGGAGAAAAGAGAGGAGAGAGAGAGAGAGAGAGAGGAGGAGAAAGAGAAAGAAAAAGAAAAATGGAGAGAGAGAGAGAGAGAGAGAGAGAGAGAGAGGAGAGAGGAAGTAGAAAAACAAAAACAAAACAAAAAGGCGAAGATGAAGAAGAAATTTAAAAAAATAAAAAAAAGGAGAAAAAAAAATCTTTCTTGCTTTAAATTTGAGCTCTCGCGGGTGTTGGTTTGCTCTTTACAAATGATGAGCAGAACAAATTTGGCTCGACCGATGCATTTGATACTTTTGGCACAAGTTCAGTGTTGCTTTACATCCACAGATCATAATGACTATCAGGCTTCAACGTTGCTTTACATCCAGAGGGACCAAAAGGACTATTAGGGCCGGGGATTCCAGGACGGCCACCTCGACTTCCACACAGCTCCTCTGCCACACAGTCTGGCCTTGTTTATATGACATTACTGAAGCAATGGAAGCATACGTGTGGTGTTTTCTCGACTTTCAAACATCTTTTTTTATTTATTTATTTTCAAACAGGAGAAATCAGTGAAAAACAGCTGAGTGTGTTGTTTTCTTCTTCTTTTTCTTCTTGTTAAAAAAGCAACTTCCATTCCTATTAATATAACCCGAGATGTTTTGTAGCTTTGGTTCTCCTTTAATAATTTTTGCAATCCATGAAGTAAAGTGTGTGTGTGTGTGTATGTGTTGTGGTGTGATTGTGTGTGTGTGTGTGTGTGTGTGTGTGTGTGTGTGTGTGTGTGTGTGTGTGTGTGTGTGTTGTTGTTGTTCTTGTACAACCTAAAAGTAAAACCTAACCTTCTTTGTGCATGAGGACATTATTATTATTTTTTTTAATGTGCTGTCTGTTTGGCCCTGATGATGAAATGCCTATCTACACTGAAACTGTAAAAGGAAAAGCACAAAGAGATGAACATTTTGTCTGTCACTTCAGTAATGTGTGTGTGACTGCAATGTCACAACAAACAAACAACAACAACAACAACACACACACACACACACACACACACACACACACACACACACACACACACAATTTTCATATTTTATTGCACCTTTTATACAAATGCCGATACTTTTTCAACTCACCAAAATAACTGCTCTTTTAACAGGCAAAAATGAGAGAGAAAAAAAAATCAAACTGTACAAGGTTTGTTGCCTTTCCACAACAAAATACCCTCTGTTCTGTGCTTAAATGCTGAAAGTCGCAGACCAAATGAAAACAAAGTAGGCATATGTTCTGACAGTAACACTGCGACTTTCAGCATTTAGGCACAGAACAAATGGTATTTTGTTGTGGAAAGGCAACAAACCTTGTACAGTTTGACTTTTTTCTCTCTCTCATTAACATTACATCAGAACAGCTGGTTTGGTTGCAAAGATATAAGTGGTGCATAAAATACTGTTCAGATGAACTTTTACTGAAACTCTGAAGCATCACCGTGACCTTGGCCTTGAACGCAACAAATCCAGTCTTTTCACAAGACAGTCTGGCTTATTATGAAATGCGACAAAACTAAGTGTGGATGACCAAAAAAAAGTAAACATTTTTTTAATGAAAAATATCAGCAGTTCCAAAAAACAGATCTTTTTTCAAACAAATTGTAAAATAGAAAGCTTTCTTGCAAACGTAATGCAAGGAATTTGAGCTTTAATATCCTGCATGGATTTAAATAATACAATCTGCTTTAATATTTACAAATTATGTTACATATCAACAAAATGATCCTAAATGATGCAAAAAGCAATCTTTTTTTTTAAGCAATCTTGTGGTCAAAGATAATAACAAAATTATGTTACTTAACCTGTTGACTCCCAGCACTTTTTACCGTATTCACAAATGTTAGGATTACAGCACTCAACTC
>JABMCL010000307.1:287500-332500 GCA_018857735.1 Alviniconcha marisindica | reverse complement strand
TCACCTAACAAGCTGAAGGTCGTACATCACCTAACAAGCCTGTAGGTCGTACATCACCTAACAAGTCTGTAGGTCGTACATCACCTAACAAGCCTGTAGGTCATACATCACCTAACAAGCTGTAGTCATACACACCTAACAAGTTGTAGGTCATACATCACCTAACAAGTCTGTAGGTCATACATCACCTAACAAGCCTGTAAGTCGTACATCACCTAACAAGCCTGTAGGTCGTACATCACCTAACAAGTCTGTAGGTCGTACATCACCTAACAAGCCTGTAGGTCGTACATCACCTAACAAGCTTGAAGGTCGTACATCACCTAACAAGCCTGTAGGTCATACATCACCTAACAAGGCTGTAGGTTATACATCACCTAACAAGCCTGTAGGTCGTACATCACCTAACAAGGCTGTAACATGTGGGTTATAGTGCAGGAACTGGCTTGGGGCCTCGGTTGAGAGGCAGCAGGGGCGGGCTAAGCACCCAGAGAATGTGACGGCTTCATACCCAGAGAAATGGGGGAATAGGGTAACATCAGAAAGGGTCCCTGCAATAGACGGAATCCTCTGGACAAAGGTAGAACTTTGTTACTGTTCCTCCATGTGGGCAGAGAACAACAACAGATCACAACTGTGCTTAGTCTGCAACAAGATGTGTGTAGGCACAGAACAACAGATCACAACTGTGCTTAGTCCGTTACAAGATGTGTGTGGGCACAGAACAACAGATCACAACTGTGCTTAGTCCGTTACAAGATGTGTGTGGGCACAGAACAATAGATCACAACTGTGCTTAGTCCGATACAAGATGTGTGTGGGCACAGAACAACAGATCACAACTGTGCTTAGTCCGTTACAAGATGTGTGTGGGCACAGAACAACAGATCACAACTGTGCTTAGTCTGTTACAAGATGTGTGTGGGCACAGAACAACAGATCACAACTGGGCTTAGTCCCCAACAAGATGTGTGTGGGCACAGAACAACAGATCACAACTGTGCTTAGTCCGTTACAAGATGTGTGTGGGCACAGAACAACAGATCACAACTGTGCTTAGTCCGTTACAAGATGTGTGTGGGCACAGAACAGCAGATCACAACTGTGCTTAGTCCACAACAAGATGCACAAGGGCAAAAAAAAGATGAGAAAAACACTCATCAGCCATAAAGACAACAGTGACTCGAAATTGCAACCTACCTGGAAGTCACTCAGGTGACAGCTGTAGGTAAAGGTGCGTGACTGCTCAGATTGGTCCAGGTCGCAGGTAAAATCACAGGTAAAAGTAGCGCTGACCTCAGTCTCCTCATCCTGTCCATCAGTTATCTCCCACACCAGTGACACCTCCTGTCGCCGACACACAACCTGGAGAGACAAAAACAACGAAGCAAAGGACAAAATCCAGTGACTGCTGGTGAGAACAGGTGGTAAAGAAAAAGGAAAACACACTTTTAGTCCTTCATTGTCCCTTGCAGGAAATTCAAGTCCCCTTACCTGGGTAATGCACAGCAGCCGCAAGAGTGGCACTACCCATTGCTATCAGTGTGTGTAGTACTTTTGAGTGTCCAAACACTGGTGGGGCTGCCGCTGTGCCAGTGTTTGGGAATTTTAACGTGCGCACAGATGTTGATGCATGTGATTGCAGACAGAGGCTGTATGGATACCGTAAGACAGTCTGCCCCGGAAGTTGACTCAGAGAAAATCCCTTGCCACACCAGGGACTCGAACCTGCGTCAGTACTGTGCCTGTGTTTTCAGTCGGACACTCTACTAACTGAGCTATTCCCGCCCCAAAAGAAGGCAGGTCATGAATAAAATAAAAAAAGGTAACCATGACAGCTGCTAAAATATCGTAGTGTTTTTGTTTGTTTTGTTTTTTGCATCCGTGACCCGTCTTCTTTTGGTGAGAATGTTTTTATGGTATCTTTACCAAGGAAATAAAAGTAAAGCCGGTCACGCATGGCTGGGTGTCTGACGGGGATCTGCACCCACTGAAGGACCTGTCACAGGGTTAACAACACTCAAATTTCAACCCTCCCTCCTGCTGTCACCCTCACTCCTGCTGTCACCCTCCCTCCTGCTGTCACCCTCCCATCTGCTGTCACCCTCCCTCCTGCTGTCACCCTCCCTCCTGCTGTCACCGAGTGTTACCCCCCAATACACACATTTCCAAGGCAGCAAATCCAGTGTTTAACATGTATGATGCATGATGAGTGTTAGGCCCCCCCCCCCAAGTACATACATTTCCAAGGCCACAAATCTAGTGTTTAATGTGTATGGTGTACAATGCGGGTTACCTCTCAATACATACATTTCCATGGCAACAAATCCAGTGTTTAATGTGTGTGATGCTCAATGAATATAACCTCCCAGTACACACATTTCCATGGAAACAAATCTAGTGTTTAATGTGTGTCATGCACAATGAGTGTTACCTCTCAATACATACATTTCCATGGCAACAAATCTAGCGGTTAATCTGTATAATACACAATGGACCCTAACCCTCCCCACCCCCTTCCCGAAGACGATGGATGGGCCACCAAATTATTTTTTTCTAAACCGAAATTTGTCTTTATAAAGGAACTAGCCTTCCCCAAATATGTTGTTATTTTTTATTTGTTATTTTTTTGCAACAGGGTAGAAGAGAGAAAAGAAAAAAGAACTACAAAGAAAGAGTACCACATGAGCCAGTTTAGCCCAGCTGTAAGGCATTAGGGCCGTAAGCTGACAATGTCAGTTTGATTCTCAATTCAGCTCTCCTTTCTCTTCCAACGGTGTGGTGTGTGCATGGACGCTCTCTTGCGACTTTGCCCCTCACTATTAATGAAACATTACAATGGCTCTCATTGCTGTCCATCTTAAAACCTTGTAGCATTAGGCTTATTTCCCCTCCTATCCCCCCCCTCCACCTCCCCCCCCCCCACCCCCCGCAATCTCAGTCCTTATCAGTATCTCCCTGGAGCTAACGAGGCGTAACAAAAACAACAACAACTCACCCACTGTGCACCAGGGTTGAGGAAAGTGAACTCAGCACCTTGACCGGACAACGCTGGTTTGAGGACTGTGACTGGCGTGGCTGTGTTACCTTGCAGTTTCACCTGAATGTACTTCCTGCAAGCCAAGAAAAAACACTGACATGGGGCAGCACGCACAGAAAAGATCCCTGCTATCATCCTAAGTGAAAGTGCAGTGTCAGCTGCGGGCAGAGCCAGCACAGACTTCTGGGTAGGCTTTACACTGTCCAGATTGAAGTTGCAGTAGTGTCAGCTGTGGACACTTATTAAATATTCCTTCATAAGCTCTTCTCGCTAAAAAGTAAAAATCACTTATACCACCACCCCTGCCCCCACCCCCCCCAAAAAAAAAAATCAAAAAAATCTGGAAGCTGTGTGACACTTTATTTCTTTTTCAGCAAGCACATCATTGTAGGGTTTTTATTCATGTAGCATGCATCTGTCCCGCACAATACACAACATATACATTCACTCACAGATTTATACCTTTTTGCATGATGCAAGTGTGTGACAAACATGGATGATGTGGTAACCACACAGTGTTAGAAGTTGTGTGTTTCTACAGGGAAGCTCCATAAGATCAGTTCTGAAGCTGTGATTTTCTACAGGGAAGCTCCACAAGATTAGTTCTGAAGCTGTGGTTTTCTACAGGGAAACTCCATAAGATCAGTTCTGAAGCTGTGATTTTCTACAGGGAAATTCCACAAGATCAGTTCTGAAGCTGTGATTTTCTACAGGGAAATTCCACAAGATCAGTTCTGAAGCTGTGATTTTCTACAGGGAAGCTCCATAAGATCAGTTCTGAAGCTGTGATTTTCTACAGGGACACTCCACAAGATCAGTTCTGAAGCTGTGATTTTCTACAGGGAAATTCCACAAGATCAGTTCTGAAGCTGTGATTTTCTACAGGGAAGCTCCACAAGATCAGTTCTGAAGCTGTGATTTTCTACTGGGAAACTCCACAAGATCAGTTCTGAAGCTGTGATTTTCTACAGGGAAGCTCCACAAGATCAGTTCTGAAGCTGTGATTTTCTACAGGGAAATTCCACAAGATCAGTTCTGAAGCTGTGATTTTCTACAGGGAAATTCCACAAGATCAGTTCTGAAGCTGTGATTTTCACAGGGATATTCCACAAGATCAGTTCTGAAGCTGTGATTTTCTACAGGGAACTCCACAAGATCAGTTCTGAAGCTGTGATTTTCTACAGGGAAGCTCCACAAGATCAGTTCTGAAGCTGTGATTTTCTACAGGGAAATTCCACAAGATCAGTTCTGAAGCTGTGATTTTCTACAGGGAAGCTCCACAAGATCAGTTCTGAAGCTGTGATTTTCTACAGGGAACTCCACAAGATCAGTTCTGAAGCTGTGATTTTCTACAGGGAAGCTCCACAAGATCAGTTCTGAAGCTGTGATTTTCTACAGGGAAGCTCCACAAGATCAGTTCTGAAGCTGTGATTTTCTACGGGGAAAAGCTCCACAAGATCAGTTCTGAAGCTGTGATTTTCTACAGGGAAATTCCACAAGATCAGTTCTGAAGCTGTGATTTTCTACAGGGAAATTCCACAAGATCAGTTCTGAAGCTGTGATTTTCTACAGGGAAATTCCACAAGATCAGTTCTGAAGCTGTGATTTTCTACAGGGAAATTCCACAAGATCAGTTCTGAAGCTGTGATTTTCTACAGGGAAATTCCACAAGATCAGTTCTGAAGCTGTGATTTTCTACAGGGAAGCTCCACAAGATCAGTTCTGAAGCTGTGATTTTCTACAGGGAAGCTCCACAAGATCAGTTCTGAAGCTGTGGAACATGTGCAAGAAACCACTGCTTACAACATGGTGACTCACTTGTGTCTGGCAGTGTACACACTGTGAGTGGCGCACAGAGGGATCACAAACGTGGCTTCTCCCTGCAAGTCTTGAGGCCACGCCTCCACACAACACGACACCTGCACAGCAACACACACATGAATCACAGACTCAGCGTCTTCATGGAAGTCTTGTGACCGCCCCTTCACACATACAAGGATATTTATTCGCCAGTGACATTTAAATGTACACAGGAAATTGTCTTGGTGACATTCCATTCATACAGTGCATTACCAAACAGACAAAACATTTCAGTTAGCCATTGTATAACAGTTATAAATAAATAAAGTTAAATTCAACAATGTAACAATCTCATTCATGCAATGTAAGCTAACACACACACACACACACACACACACACACACACACACACACACACACACATGCTCACATGCACGCACACACACACACACACACACATGCATGATATGGCTTAATGTTTCACAGTTCACACAGGCATGACACAGGCACAGTGACACACACAGACTAAGCTGGTTCCTGCAAGTCTTGTGGTCATGCCTCCACACAACATGAAACCTGCACAGCAACACACACACGGATCACAAACTCAGCATCTTCATGCTTGCTACACCCCTCCACACATGACACCGGCACACAGAAGCATGCTGTATCCTTATCAGCACACTTAACTGGCATGATGCAAATAGCGTGGCAAAACTGACCCCTGAAAATAGTGAAAGTACGTTAATTTTAAGAACAACAACAGCAACAACAAAAACATGGATGAGTCAGTTCTCACCTGGGCGGCAACAGCTGTTCCATCCGCAGCAGCAGCCGCAGCCTCGAGGGGCAAATACACACTGACATCAACAGCAACATGCGTGTGGGGTCCCTTGGAGGGCAGCTGCAGCGTCCCACCCTCCGGACCCTGGTCTGCGGTGAAAGTGATGGGGTGGACTGACTTCAGGGTGGCTGACGTTGGGGTTTCAATGCTCTGGCTCCCTAGGTGAAGTGTGAGGGTCCCTCTCTGTTCAATGCCAGCGATAAACTCTCCTGTAAAGGAGGAAGAATATTGAAGAAACATGGATAAGTCATCAGATTCTATGCATGGGTAAAAATTTAACAAAGGTTAAAAAACAAATAAACTCAAAGCAAGTTTGAATTGTTCAGAGCACAATACAAACTTAAATGCACAAAGAAAGGACAGTGGAAAGAAAGAAAGAAAGAGAGAAAGAAAGAAAGAAAGAAAGAGAAACAAAGAATCAGAAAGGACAGACACAGAATGACAGAAAAAACACCTGTTTGACCTAAAGTTTGAATAACTACAGAAGAAAACAGAAGAAGTTACCAGAATGCTTTGACATAAAAACAGAAGTTACCAGAATGCTTTGACATAAAAACAGAAGTTACCAGAGTGATTTGACATAATTACATGGAGACCTAAAGTGCGAATAAAAAGAGATGAAAACAGAAGAAGTTACCAGAATGCTTTGACATAAAGACTGACTGAGACCCAGAGAGTGAATAACATGGGAAGAAAACAGAAGAAGTTACCAGAATGCTTTGACATAAAGATTGAAGGAGACCTGGAGAGTGAATAACCAGAGAAGAAAAGGGACATTACTGGACTGCTTTGGCGTCAGAGTGAAGGAGGGTGGGTAGCAGGCCACTTGCAACCTGAGGTCGGTCTTGGGGAGGGGCAGGATGATGTCCAGAGCCTTGATACGGACACACAGCTGACTGGCACTGAACAAACCCTCTGCTGTTGCCTGCCAGGACATAGGAAAAGGTGTTTTTAGCCTCTTGTTGCGCAAATAAACTGTTGGTACACTGCTAGGAGCTGGAGTTTTGGGATGCAACTATTTGTAAAAAAAAATCTGTGAAGAATGCAGTGTTAGCAGGTTTTAGTTCTTTTTTTCTCTCAGTGCACTCATGTCCTGGCATCATGGCTCGTGATGACGCTGTGGCATATTTAAAACAAAATCCTTGAGTTTAGGTTTTCATTTCAATCTCTTCTACTTGTTGGACAAAACTTGTTTTGCGAAGGCCAGTTCCTACAAAGAAGTCAGCTGTCAGCACACTCTTTAGAGTCACAAGCTCTCTTAGTGCAGCACCATGTTTTGCTGTGAGCACACTCTTTAGAGACACAAGCTCTCTTAGTGCAGCACCATGTTCTGCTGTGAGCACACTCTCTGGAGACACAAGCTCTCTTAGTGCAGCACCATGTTTTGCTGTGAGCACACTCTATAGAGACACGAGCTCTCTTAGTGCAGCACCATGTTTTGCTGTGAGCACACTCTACAGAGACACAAGCTCTCTTAGTGCAGCACCATGTTTTGCTGTGAGCACTCTCTGGAGACATGAGTTCTCTTAGTGCAGCACCATGTTTTGCTGTGAGCACACTCTATAGAGACACGAGCGCTCTTAGTGCAGCACCATGTTTTGCTGTGAGCACACTCTATAGAGACACGAGCTCTCTTAGTGCAGCACCATGTTTTGCTGTGAGCACACTCTATAGAGACAGGAGCTCTCTTAGTGCAGCACCATGTTTTGCTGTGAGCACACTCTATAGAGACAGGAGCTCTCTTAGTGCAGCACCATGTTTTGCTGTGAGCACACTCTACAGAGACAGGAGCTCTCTTAGTGCAGCACCATGTTTTGCTGTGAGCACACTCTCTGGAGACGCAGGTTCTCTTAGTGCAGCACCAAGTTAAGTGAAACCAAAGCGCCCATGTCAAGTGAAACCAAAGCGCCCAGCGCAATGACGGAACAAGACTCTCCCACCTTCACCGTCAGCTCGACAGCGTTGTGACCCGGCCTCAGCACCACACTTGCAGCAGAAAGACTGGAGGAGTAGTCCGCCTTCACAAAAATGTCCAACGGGTCAACCCCCATGGGGGCACTGTCCGACCGCTTCAGCAAGTCGTGAGCATCATCGCACATGATGCCAGCTGCCACCAGTCGATCCTGCCGACGTTCGTACATAGCCCTGGTGCGGAGCATGTCAGGGAAAGATCGGCGAAGGGTCTGGAAGGGAGGGGGCCTTTCTGAGAGGATGACGACTGTCTGAGGTTCCTGACCGTTCACTGCTGGCTCTTGCTCTGAAGGTTTGTCAGCCTGTGATGGAATAACAGCTTTGAAACAAGTGTTCCCGGAAAATAAAAGGTGACCTGTTGCCCAAGATGCTGCGTCAAAGATTTGCAAGTTTAAACTTCCTCCCTCAGTTACTTTTGAAACAGATGAAAATACCCATTTTGTTTATCAGTACCAGTTTCCACATCATAAAAACAGGAATATTACACTTTACAGCACCAGTTTAGACTGGACATAATCAAAAACAACAAAGGATCCCCCCAAACAAAAAACCACCAGCAAATCCCATGCTTTCCCTTGTTCAGTATTTTGTGCTGCTGTAAATGATCTGCTACTCAAAAACACAAAGTACACAGCTGACATTAACACCATTGCTTCTACCTGCTGTAGGTAAGTCAGTACTTCTAAATAGTTGTAGACAATGGGTAAGTATGTAGGCAACAGGAAAGCCACTGCAATGGGAAAGCTTCTGTCTGTTGTGGGTAATGGGTAGGCTATTGTCTGTTGTAGGTAATGGGTAAAGATACTACCTGTTGTAGGTAATAGGTAAAGATACTACCTGTTGTAGGTAATGGGTAAAGATACTACCTGTAGTAGGTAATGGGTAAAGATACTACCTATAGTAGGTAATGGGTAAAGATACTACCTGTTGTAGTTAATGGGTAAAGATACTACCTGTTGTAGGTAATGGCTAAAGATACTACCTATTGTAGGTAATGGCTAAAGATACTACCTGTTGTAGATAATGGGTAAAGATACCACCTGTTTTAGGTAATGGCTAAAGATACTACCTGTTGTAGATAATGGGTAAAGATACTACCTGTTGGAGGTAATGAGTAAAGATACTACCTGCTGTGGGTAATGGCTAAAGATACTACCTGTTGTAAGTAATGGGTAAAGATACTACCTGTTGTAAGTAATGGGTAAAGATACCACCTGTTGTAGGTAATGGGTAAAGATACTACCTGTTGTAGATAATGGGTAAAGATACTACCTGTTGTAGATAATGGCTAAAGATACTACCTGTTGTAGATAATGGCTAAAGATACTACCTGTTGTAGATAATGGGTAAAGATACTACCTGTTGGAGGTAAAGAGTAAAGATACTACCTGCTGTAGGTAATGGCTAAAGATACTACCTGTTGCAGATAATGGGTAGAGATACTACCCATTGTAGGTAATGGGTAAAGATACTACCTGTTGTAGTTAATGGGTAAAGATACTACCTGTTGTAATAGGAAGCTACGTAAGTGCTAAGAAAAGATACTACCTGTTGTAATGGGAAACCTAATACCTATTGTAGGTAATGGGAAACCTAATACCTGTTGTAATGGGAAATCTAACACCTGCTGTAGGTGATGGGAAATCTGATACCTGTTGTAGATAATGGGAAACCTAATACCTGTTGCAGATAATGAGAAATCTAATACCTGTTGTAGGTAATGGGAAATCTGATACCTGCTGTAGGCAATGGGAAATCTACTACCTGCTCAAGGTGTTCACTGACACAAGGTGAGAGCGCCAGCTGCACCACGTCACAGGTAAGTGGCTGAGGGAAGCAGCTGTGGAGATGTATCACCATGGAAACGTCCTCGTCCACCTTCACAGTCAGCTTGTTTAGCTGTAGCTGTGTGACTTGAATCAACCTGCTGCCCTCCAGCTGCAGACTATCACCTGTAAAACAACAACACACTGGTCTGCTGTATTCTGTTACCCTATAAATAAACAGTAGACTGGTCTGCTGTCATCTGTTACCCCATAAACAAGAACAATAGACTGGTCTGCTGCATTCTGTTACCCCATAAAACAACATCTGTAAAACAACAAGAGACCGGTCTGCTGTCTTCTGTTAACCTATACAATAACAACAGACTGGTCTGCTGTCATCTGTTACCCCCTAAAATAACAACAGACTGGTCTGCTGTTATCTGTTACCCCATAAAATAACAATAGACTGATCTGCTGACATCTGTTACCCCATAAAACAAGGACAGACTAGTCTGCTGTCATCTGTTACCCATGAAACAATGATAGTCTATTCTGTTATTTTTTACCCATAAAACAACAGACTAGTCTGCTGTCATCTGTTACCCCATAAAACAACAAAGGTGGAAAGAGCAAAACAAATGAATGTGTGAGTCATTAAAAAAAAGGAAAACAAAGATCTGAAATAACTTGTTTTCCTACGCCCAGTCAACCAGGATGACAATAAAGAACTGAAGCTGTAAAAAAAGACAAAAGAAAGACAACCACACACACACACACAGACTTACTGATTTCCATGGCTCTGATGACATAAATAACCAAACACACGAATGTGTGAATCCCTAAATAAACCAATTAAGAGCTGAAGCTGTTAACACACACACACACACACACACACACACACACACACACACACACACACACACACAAATCACAACAACCACCTAGCACACACAAACTTACTGCTCTCCATCACCTTGATGACATAAACAACAAAACATGTGACTCCATAAATTAATCAATAAAGAACTGAAGCCGTAAACACACACACACACGCACAAACAACAACAACCAAACACATACAATCTTACTGCTTTCCAATGCCTTGAAGATAAATAACAAAAAAACAACGAATGTTTGAATCCACAAATAATCCAACAAAGAACTGAAGCTCAGCTGTAAGAAAAAAAAGAAAGAAAAAAAAACCCAAGCACACAGAGACTCACTGCCTTCCAAGGCCTCCATGACATCCTTGAAATGCTGGATGCGATTAGCATTGGGGAGGTGAGTGCTGCAGGCCACTGTGCAGGCTGTCACTACAAACCTAGAAGGGAAAGATCCAAATGCATAGCAGGTTAAAAAGAACACTATTTATTATGACAATGCTGGTCACGATCAGCATTAAGGACAACAGGGAAAGATCCAAATGCATAACAGCTTAAAAAGAACGCTATTTATTATAACAATGCTGGTCACGATCAGCATTACGGACAACAGGGAAAGATCCAAATGCATAACAGGTTAAAAAGAATGCTATTTATTATGACAATGCTGGTCACGATCAGCATTAAGGACAACATTCTTCCAAGCACTAGACATGAACACAACAAGCTCAACCAAAAGCTAAGAAGTGTCCTAGTTCTACATCTCATTTTTCACCGTTCAACTGTTGTTTAAGTGTCGTTTTGTAGCTCGATAAAGGGGATTAGCCTGAAAATTTGCATGTTGTGTTTTGTCCTAATATATAGTATTCTGTTTAATGTATTATGTGTTTGGATCTTGTTTTAGCATGCTAGCAGTCATTCTTGTTTCAGACTTTTTTAATATATTTTGTTTTAGGGAAAGCAGCTCAAGTGTTTTCACAGTGGTCTTTTTCAAGAGACAGACACAGACAAATGCAGGTCTTGGCGTCACTCACTGGAAGAGTGTGTCAGCAACTGCTTTTTAACACTCAGGTTGCATCCTCATAGGTCACATCATGGCAAACTCACAAGAAGAAGAAGAAAACAGGAAGGAAGGAAGCAAACTGGTGTTTTACACCCAGTCAACCAGAAAAAAGGAAGGAAGAGGAGGAAGGAAACAACAACAAAATATGTTTACACCCTGATGTCATGATGGTTATACCAGGAGGAGGAGGAGGAGGAGGAAGGAGGAGGAAGGAGAGGAAAGGATATATCAGGGTGAGGAGGAGGAAGAGGAGGAGGAAGGAGAAAAAATGGTTATACCAGGGTGAGGAGGAGGAGGAGGAGGAGGAAGGAGGAGGAAGGAGAGGAAAGGATATATCAGGGTGAGGAGGAGGAAGAGGAGGAAGGAGAAAAAAGGTTATATCAGGGTGAGGAGGAGGAGGAGGAGGAAGGAGAGAGAAAGGATATATCAGGGTGAGGAGGAGGAAGAGGAGGAGGAAGAAGATGAAATGGTTATATCAGGGTGAAGAGGAGGAGGAGGAAGGAGAGGAAAGGTTATAACAGGGTGAAGAGGAGGAGGAGGAGGAAGGAGATGAAATGGATATATCAGGGTGAGGAGGAGGAGGAGGAAGGAGAGGAAAGGTTATATCAGGGTAAGGAGGAGGAAGAGGAGGAGGAAGGAGAGGAAAGGATATATCAGGGTGAAGAGGAGGAAGAGGAGGAGGAAGAGGAAGGAGATGAAATGGTTATATCAGGGTGAGGAGGAGGTGGAGGAAGGAGATGAAATGGTTATATCTGGGTGAGGTGGAGGAGGAGGAAGGAGATGGAATGGTTATATCAGGGTGAAGAGGAGGAGGAGGAAGGAGATGGAATGGATATATCAGGGTGAGGAGGAGGAGGAAGAAGGAGATGAAATGGTTATAACAGGGTGAAGAGGAGGAGGAGGAAGGAGATGAAATGTATATCAGGGTGAGGAGGAGGAGGAAGGAGAGGAAAGGTTATATCAGGGTGAGGAGGAGGAAGAGGAGGAGGAAGGAGAGGAAAGGATATATCAGGGTGAAGAGGAGGAAGAGGAGGAGGAAGAGGAAGGAGATGAATGGTTATATCAGGGTGAGGGGAGGAGGAGGAAGGAGATGAAATGGTTATATCAGGGTGAGGAGGAGGCGGAGGAAGGAGAGGGAATGGTTATATCAGGGTGAAGAGGAGGAGGAGGAGGAAGGAGAGGAAATGGTTATATCAGGGTGAAGAGGAGGAGGAGGAGGAAGGAGATGAAATGGTTATATCAGGGTGAAGAGGAGGAGGAGGAAGGAGAGGAAAGGTTATATCAGGGTGAAGAGGAGGAAGAGGAGGAAGAAGAAGCACACACTCAAAAAGAAGAAAAAGACCAACTAAAACCAATGACGTCTGGACACGCAGAAACACTCCACATCACACACACACAATTATCAAGCGATGATTACTGAACACAATATATTCGACAGCTGATCAACTTGTGGACGAGAAACTGTCATGTTAGACAAAGGGAGGGAAATGCTGAACACTTCAATGCTCTCGACAGTGTGCGGGAGCAGCAAAGGGAAACAAATCAAGCCCGCACCTCTTGCGATAATAATACAGAAGCAAAACCCTTTTAGTGTTATGAATGTCAGAGCCCTGTGCTAGCCTCATGGTGTGTCTGGTCCATAAGCTCCCTCAGTGTGGTGTAGGCTCGACTGTCAGACCTCATGTACTATCCTGCTGGTGTGTCCCATCGGTTTCTGACAGCCACCCCGTTCCATCACTGAGGTGTGTGCCAGACTGCGTCAGACTTTCTGACTGTGTCAGACTTCATATAGATGTACTAACCTGTTGGTGTGTCCGACCTGTTTCTGACAGGCAGCCAGCTCCCTCATTGTGGCATGGGCCATTCTGTCAGACTTTCATGACTGTGTCAGACTTCATGTACTAACATGTTGGTGTGTCCTGACAGGCCACTTGCTCCCTCATTGTGGCATGGGCCATTCTGTCAGACTTCATGACTGTGTCAAACTTCATGTACTAACCTGTTGGTGTGTCCCATCTGTTTCTGACAGGCAGGCAGCTCTATCATCACATGGGCCAGACTGTGTCAGACTTCATGTACTAACCTGTTGGTGTGTCCCATCTGTTTCTGACAGGCAGCCAGCTCCCTCATTGTAGCATGGGCCAGACTGTCAGACCTTATGTACTAACCTGTTGGTGTGTCCCATCTGTTTCTGACAGGCAGGCAGCTCCATCACTATCGCAAGGGCCAGACTGTGTCAGACCTCATGTACTAACCTGTTGGTGTGTCCCATCTGTATCTGACAGGCAGCCAGCTCCATCATTATTGCATGGGCCAGGCTGTGTCAGATCTCATGTACTAACCTGTTGGTGTGTCCCATCTGTTTCTGATAGGCAGCCAGCTCCTTCACTATCGCATGGGCCAGACTGTGTCAGACCTCATGTACTAACCTGTTGGTGTGTCCCATCTGTTTCTGACAGGCAGCCAGCTCCCTCATCGTGGCATGGGCCAGACTGTGTCAGACCTCATGTACTAACCTGTCGGTGTGTCCCATCTGTTTCTGACAGGCTGCCAGCTCCCTTATCGTGGCATGGGCCAGACTGTGTCAGACCTCATATACTAACCTGTTGGTGTGTCCCATCTGTTTCTGACAGGCAGCCAGCTCCCTCATCGAGGCATGGGCCAGACTGTGTCAGACTTCATGTACTAACCTGTTGGTGTGTCCCATCTGTTTCTGACAGGCAGCCAGCTCCCTCATCGTGGCATGGGCCAGACTGTCAGACCTCATGTACTAACCTGTTGGTGTGTCCCATCTGTTTCTGACAGGCAGCCAGCTCCCTCATCGTGGCATGGGCCAGACTGTGTCAGACCTCATGTACTAACCTGTTGGTGTGTCCCATCTGTTTCTGACAGGCAGGCAGCTCCATCACTATCGCATGGGCCAGGCTGTGTCAGACCTCATGTACTAACCTGTTGGTGTGTCCCATCTGTATCTGACAGGCAGCCAGCTCCCTCATCGAGGCATGGGCCAGACTGTGTCAGACCTCATGCACTAACCTGTTGGTGTGTCCCATCTGTTTCTGACAGGCAGCCAGTTCCCTCATCGTGGCATGGGCCAGACTGTGCCAGCATTCGTGTTGGTACATCTTCACAGCGTCCAGCAGAAAGGCCTCTGCTTTCTGGGGCTCTCCGATCTTCCTGAAAAAGGGTTTGGATGACACGTCTGTGAGTTCTGCAGGAAGGAAAAGCCATGCCACTAAAGCAAAGACCTGGAGACTAATCCGATCACCTTTGCCCAACAAAAGCAAAAGAACTCCAGTTGGGTTGGGGTGGGGGTGGAGGTGGGGGGCATCCTTTCTGAGGATGAAACTTTGGTGGAGTTTGCATACCTCATAAATTATTTACTTGCATGCCAGGTGACGGGTACTGTAGATGATTGATGTCTCTGGTGTTGTGTCCTTTGCTATCCATGTGACAGACGTTAAGTGCTCTTAATTCCCTTTGTTGGCTCATCCTGAGGTGACCCCGTACAGCTGTCAGGACATTGAAATCCATGAACTGACCAGCTAACCCATTCTTTGTTCATGCAACAACCGCCCCCCCCCCCCCCCCCACCCAAAAAAGCAAACTGAATGTCTGTTCACCCAGCAGTCTATTCAGCTACCATCCCCACTGTCCCCGCACAAAGAGAAGTTAGTTAGTTAGTTAGTAATTGGATTTCAGTGTCCTGTCGACCACACAGGGTCACCTCAGGACAATCAAACTCTGTTAAAAGCAAACGCACATTTCAAAACATTTCTCACATATATACATAAACCCTTTGTCAAGTCAGTCCACAAAACCAATCACTTCGCAAACATAAAACATACATACACAAACATCAGCCACCAATTTTCGAAGAGTCAGTCCCTTCAGTATTACCCCTGTTAAAAGAGCGCATAGGGCTAGGGCATGCTGGTATTGTTGACCATTCCGTCTGATTTATTAACAGCAGATTAATGAAAAATATAAAGACATATCCTTACATGTAAAAGCTGGCCAGCTCTCTACCAATCTTGCGTGCTGATCGGAAACGGCTGATGTGCTTGTAGGTCCCCATTGCCAGTTCACACATTTCCTGCACAGCCAGTGTTTAACTCAAGTTCTGAACAATGATTCTTGAATGTTTAAGTTTTAAACACTCAAGAACCAGGCACAAACTCTGAGTGTCAAGACATTGCATTTTTTTTAATGTTTTTTTAATGACAAAAAAAAACATGCAGCAGAAGTGTACATGAAGATTAAACACAGGCACATAGAGATAGGTAGTTTGAGAACGTTTACTCAAACTGAAGGAAAAAGGCCGATGGTGAGACACTAACTGTCATTTTTTAAATTTAGCATTTGTGCATCAGTAGCTAATATCAAAGGTTACTGATCACCTGCTGAAACCGACTTTTGTTGTTGTACAATTGGTGTAAATGTGTGTACGTGTGTGTGTGTGCGTACATGCGTGTGTGTGTGTGTGTGTGTGTGTGTGCATCTTTCACATATTTATGCCTGAACCCTTGTGGATGTCTACATTAAGTGTTAGCTTTTGTTAAATTGCTGATAACATTTTCCATCTCGATGTACATTATGTGTGTATACTATGCTTGTTCAGCGCTTTTAGCTGCTGGGTAGACGCTTCACAAATTTCCATTATTATTATTAATGTGTGAGAGAGCCTGCTTGGGGCTATCATACATTCCCTGTGCAGTAAGTTTTTGACTTGGCAATAACAGCTGTACTGTGTTCTACTCTGCTGCCCAGTCTGAAGTTGTCAGCACTAATGGGTGTGAAAATACCTGACAACAAAGACAAGTAAATACCAGGTAATGTTTCTTGAAGGCCTCAGGTGAAGACAGGGCTTCATGCAACTTGTCCACTGGACGCACATCGCCAACAGTTTCTGTTTAAACAAAACAGATTTTTTTTTAAACACACACACGCACACACACACACACATGCACACACACACGCACACACACACACACACACACATGCACACGCACACACACACACACACACACCAAAAAAAAACCACAAAAAACAGAACACACACCACACACAAACACACACTGGTTAACAAGAAGCGAGCTATGTCAGTGAGTCTTGTCACAGAGCACCATTCCTTGACCACCAGTAGCCACCACACGCACTGTACCAGCCACTAGATGACCACATCATCATGCACAGAGCACTGTCCTTGACACCAGTGAGCCACATCACAGGCACGTACTCATCCCAGTGACCACACACAGCACACTGATCACCTGACATCCACCATACTGCACACCATGCCACCACAGCACTGTTCTTGATCACCAGTGAGCCATGTCACAGTGCACTGTACCTTGATCACCAGTGAGCCATGCCACAGTGCACTGTTCTTTGATCACCAGTGAGCCACATCACAGTGCACCATACTTCATCACCAGTGAGCCATGCCACAGCGCACTGTTCTTTGATCACCGGTGAGCCATGTCACAGTGCACTGTACCTTGATCACCAGTGAGCCATGTCATAGTGCACTGTACCTTGATCACCAGTGAGCCATGTCACAGTGCACTGTATCTTGATCACCAGTGAGCCATGCCACAGTACACTGATCACCAGTGAGCCATGTCAGTGCACCGTACCTCGATCACCCATGAGCCATGCCACAGTACACTGTACCTTGATCACCAGTGAGCCACATCACAGTGCACCATACCTTGGTCACCAGTGAGCCACATCACAGTGTATCATACCTTGATCACCAGTGAGCCATGCCACAGTACACTGTACCTTCATCACCAGTGAGCCACATCACAGTGCACTGTACCTTGGTCATCAGTGAGCCATGTCACAGTGCACCGTACCTTGGTCACAAGTGAGCCATGTCACAGTGCACCGTACCATATCACCAGTGAGCCACATCACAGTGTACCATACCTTGATCCTCAGAAAGCACATCCAGCCACTGTGCCGACTGTTGGCTGCTCATGAGGGCACCATGCCAGGCATCAGACTGCACAGCTGGCCGAGCTCCTTCAGCTGCCCAACAACAAGCAATCATCAGACCACTGTGCCCTGCTGCTTTGCTGCCCAACAACAAGCAATCATCAGACCACTGTGCCCTGCTGCTTTGCTGCCCACTACAAGCAATCATCAGACCACTGTGCCCTGCTGCTTTGCTGCCCAACAACAAGCAATCATCAGACCACTGTGCCATGTTGCTTTGCTGCCCTACAACAAGCAATCATCAGACCACTGTGCCATGTTGCTTTGCTGCCCAACAACAAGCCCTCATCAGACCACTGTGCCATGCTGCTTTGCTGCCCTACAACAAGCCCTCATCAGACCACTGTGCCCTGCTGCTTTGCTGCCCTACAACAAGCAATCATCAGACCACTGTGCCCTGCTGCTTTGCTGTCCTACAACAAGCAATCATCAGACCACTGTGCCCTGCTGCTTTGCTGTCCTACAACAAGCCCTCATCAGACCACTGTGCCATGCTGCTTTGCTGCCCTACAACAAGCCCTCATCAGACCACTGTGCCCTGCTGCTTTGCTGCCCTACAACAAGCAATCATCAGACCACTGTGCCATGCTGCTTTGCTGCCCTACAACAAGCCCTCATCAGACCACTGTGCCCTGCTGCTTTGCTGCCCTACAACAAGCAATCATCAGACCACTGTGCCATGTTGCTTTGCTGCCCTACAACAAGCAATCATCAGACCACTGTGCCATGCTGCTTTGCTGCCCAACAACAAGCCCTCATCAGACCACTGTGCCCTGCTGCTTTGCTGTCCTACAACAAGCAATCATCAGACCACTGTGCCCTGCTGCTTTGCTGCCCAACAAGCCCTCATCAGACCACTGTGCCCTGCTGCTTTGCTGTCCTACAAGCCCTCATCAGACCACTGTGCCATGCTGCTTTGCTGTCCTACAACAAGCCCTCATCAGACCACTGTGCCCTGCTGCTTTGCTGTCCTACAACAAGCCCTCATCAGACCACTGTGCCCTGCTGCTTTGCTGTGTCCTGTCCTACAACAAGCCCTCATCAGACCACTGTGCCCTGCTGCTTTGCTGTCCTACAACAAGCAATCATCAGACCACTGTGCCCTGCTCTGTCACTACTGACACTTCAGCTTCATAGCTGTACTCAAACAGCAGTCAGTTTCTCTGGATGTGTCATACAGATGTGGGTAGATCACTGATTTCAAATGCCCATTCAACTGTGAGGATTATATCAGGATGATGCAGATGCAGGGGGGGGGGGGGGGGGGGGGGGGGGGGTAGTAACAGCAATGTACAGCAGTGTCACACCTTGTAAAAGTAGGGTGGAAAAGTGACTTTTAGAGCAGCATTAGATAGAGTGTAGGTAAAGAAAACCGAAAACCATTTATATCATTGAATGCTTCAATATAAATATTTCTATACAAATCTCACTGCTCTCTCCTTTTCTTCTCTCTCTCTCTCTCTCTCTCACTCTCTCTCTCTCTCCCCGACCCCCAATCCCCAACACACACACACACATGTGCACACACACACACACACACACACACACAACACACACACACACACACACATACTCACACAAAGACACACACTCACACCCACACACACACATCTTTCCCACCCCTGATTCCTCCCGAACAATCAGCTGATGAAAATGAACAGTTTCACACATTTAGTGCCTCTGGGAAGAGTGGAGGGTCAGCCTCCTCTTTGCCAGAGACTGCATACACCAGCACCAGCAACCCTTCCCAATCCATGCCTACAGAAACTGTCATCTTGTTCGCCCTGAGGTGACCCTGGGTGGCACATTAACAGGACGTTAAAACCCAAGAGCTAGGTGTCACCTTGTTGCGAATGTGGTCCCAGAGGTGAGCGGTGAAGATGGAGCACTTGTCCACCTGGCCTGTCTCGTGTTTCTGGCATGCCGCCAGAACTTCCAGTCCACTCAGTACCACCCAGCATTGCAGGCCACCTCCAGGTAGACTCACCTGCACAACGACACAGTTGTTTTTCTTGAAGCAATCAATCCCAACCAGCTTCAAGATGAACAATTAGCCTCAAAACTTTAACATGAAGAATCCCCCCCCCCCCCCCATAATTTCACTGACGGTGTTTGACAGCAAACCAAAGGCTCTGTGACCCACCCCAAAACACCTGTTCTACTTTGTACTTGTGAAAAATTAAAGGCCCTCCATCTGAGCCAAAACACTGGAAACAACACATCTAAAGTTTTATCTCATTGATGCTACTTTGGAGAAAACCAAATGCTCTGTATCTAACCCAAAACAAAACAGTAACAACAGGAACAATAACCTTCCATGATTTCATCTCGTTCATTGTGTTGTGCACAAAACAAAGCCCTCTAAGCAACCCCAAACAGAAAAGTAACAACAGGAACAATAACCTCCAATGATTTCATCTCACTGACTATGTTTCACGCAAAATCAGTCAAAGACCCTCTAAAAAACAACCAACAGAAAAGTAACAACAGGAACAATAACCTCCAATGATTTCATCTCACTGACTATGTTTCACGCAAAATCAGTCAAAGACCCTCTAAAAAACAACCAACAGAAAAGTAACAACAGGTGCAATAACTGCCAACGCTTTTATCTCATTCACTGTGTTGCGCACAAAATCAGTCAGACCCTCTAAACAACCCCAAACAGAAAAGTAACAACAAGAACAATAACCTCCAATCCTTGCATCTCATTGACTGTGTTTCACACAAAATCAGTCAGACCCTCTAAACAACCCAAAACAGAAAAGTAACAACAAGAACAATAACCTCCAATCCTTGCATCTCATTGACTGTGTTTCACACAAAATCAGTCAGACCCTCTAAACAACCCAAAACAGAAAAGTAACAACAGGAACAATAACCGCCAAAGCTTACTGACTGTGTTGCACACAAAATCAAAGACCCTCTAAACAACCCAAGACAGAAAGTAATAACAGGAACATTAACCGCCAAAGCTTTCATCTCATTGACTGTGTTTCACACTAAATCTGTCAAAGACCCTCTAAACAACCCCAAACAGAAAAGAAATAACAGCAACAATAACCTCCAATGCTTTCATCTCATTCACGGTGTTGCGCACAAAATCAAAGGCTCTCTCGGCCACCTCCCAGGCTCTTCCCATGGCAAACAACAGCGCTGCCTGGCGACAAAACAGGTAGTTCCGGAACTCCAACAGCGATATCATTGTCCTCTTGACACGATCACGAAGGTCAAGGTCAATAGGTTTAACCAAAGACAGCCCAGTCCAACTTTTGCAAGGTCGCAGGAGAGGAGACAACCATTTCACAGGATCTGAAGAAGAAATGCTTGGAGTAAAATGTTGTGTTTTTTTTAATAAGGAAATGGTGCACCTCAAAAGTGACTACAAATTTAAAGGGTCAGCCTGCTGACAAATACCGTGCTGGGAAATTTGAAACAAATTCTCTTCAAACTATGACACAGTCACATCGCTGCTGGTTTATCACAATTATCTGGAAATCAGATCATCGAATGAATTTGACATTCAGCACAGACATAAAATTCACTCTTGGCCAGCTGTTACTTTCAAACTGCGTATTTCTTTTTATGATTTATGCCCCTCAAAGCCCCGCCCCTTTGCCCAAACTGAGATTGATGCAAGCGTTTTTGTGTGAATTTTCACAGCCTGAAGTCATACCTTCGGGAGCTGAGGCTTTAAGGACTGCAGTATAAAATCAGAGCACTGTGTGCATGACATATTCAAACTTACCAATGGCAAAGTAAAAAGGAAAAAAAAAAAAAGAACTAGATAAATAAACCAGCTATGAACCTTGGAAATTTTCCAGAGTTTTCCCTGGCCTCATTCAACAATCAATATCAATCTTAAATGATACATGAAACTACACATCTAAACTTTCCTCTCTGATGTTCATTTTATTTGCCAACTTTCTGGGCAGCAGTATTTTGGTTTCACACAAACATTCAACAGAGTTGATCACGAGGTAAAACAACAGAAAAGAAAAAAAGTCAGCTGTGATCACCTCCACTGGCGTGATTCTCAACGAACTGGTCAAACATGGCGTCAAGTTCATCGTACTGTATCAGAGCATCTTCTCGCAGCCCAAGCACCTCAAGCATGAAACCAAGCTCCTCCTGGAAGCAGAGAACACAGAGAAGAAAGGGACATGACAATACCACTTCCTCACTTTCTTCTTCATTTTGCGACTGTTTATGCATTATCTGTGGGTTTCCATGGCACCAGCTGTTACGCCTTCTCTCATCGAAAGGTGAATGTAACAAGTTTTGCATGTGCTGCGTACATGAGGGTTAGTTAGTTGGTAAATAACTGGATTTTTATGCCCTGTCAACAACGTGGGGTCACTTCAGGATGATCAGACTCTGTCATAAGCAAATACAGATTTCAAAACTCTCCTCGTGTATATAAATATAAAACAAAACAAACATACATAAACACCAAAAACTAATTTTTGAAGAGTTAGTCCCTTTAATAGTGCCCTTGTTTACAAAGCATATATATGGCTAGAACATGTTGGTATCATTCACCATTCCATCTCCATTATAACACATCAAAGAAAATTAAAAAAATTAATGGAATGGACAGAAACAGTGAAGGGTTTAAAAAAAGTTAAAACCAGCAGAAAAATGACAAGACAGAAAGAGCAAGAGGACCAAGCAAAAAACAACAAGAGAAGAGATAAAAAAAGGTGAATCAAATGACAGCCCTGAGATTCCAGACAGGAGAAGGACATCAGACATCCCTGGCCTCCCTTTGGGGTGTACACAATTGTGTGACAGTGGGGCAGGCACTGCAGAATCTGCACAAGTCTCGACTTGGAAGAACTGAAAAATGGTCCTGAACCCTGTCTCAGTCGGGAGCTGAACCCTTGGTAACCACTTTCACTGAATGTGGGGAGTCAACTTTGTCAGTTTAGGTTAAACAGGTAACACTTTCTAAATGGCCCCCATTTTTTTTCCTTCCCAAAGAGCCCTTGGCTCCCTTACCTGGACAGCAAAATACTCAAAGTAGGTCCACCCCGGCTCATTGCGTTTCTCCCTCAAGCTGCGCATGTTTTCCTCGTACTTGTTCAGATGTCGGTTATAGGCCTGAAGCAGCAGCGCCCGCAGTTTCTGGAAAAGCTGGTTCCATGACTCCACCGACTTGGGCTCTGTTTTTAGGGGCTCTGTCAACACAACGCCTCTGCAAAACACCAGCGTAGCAATCACTTAGCTTTCATCATTTTCCTCTGAGACGTTTGGCAATTTGAGGGTAGGTGGTGGACCCAGTGTCTAGTCCTTTGGATGAGATGAAAAGCCAAGGCTCCATGTGCTACATATGTGAGCTGCTTAAACATCCCATGACAGTCCAGAATGGCTGCCCTGGCAATTATAATACTGAGCATTTATTTGTGACTCGTCTCAAAGGAGTGCAGGGCACTTACATTCAAAATACAAGTAAATTAGTGAAATAAATTAATAAATATTCTGATTCTGATTCTGTTTCAGAGGAACACTATATTCTCTCTTTCTCTCTCTCTCTCTCTCTCTCACTGTGAATGTCTTGGTTATTAGTAGTACTGTAGCAACGGCAGATATGTGAGTCCGCCTTTGTGCTAATATCTTCACTGTAGAGAAATAAAGTTTAATCAATTAATCAATCAATCAATCTCTCTCTCTCTCTCTCTCTCTCTCTCTCTCTCTCTCTCTCTCTCTGTGTTACACACATATATACACATGAAAATCCATGAATATTCTGTCAACACTGGGATCCAATAATTAACTGGCTCGACAGTGTAACTCTCTCTCACAGCTGTCTTGTAACAGAGAAAACGATCAACCATTGTCTATGGACACAGTCACAATCAGACAAGAAAGTTTACAAAGCATAAGAAACAATTAGTAATTATGATAAACTCTTTATTTATTAACATTAACCAGTTCAGTTGCATCACAGACAAAATTAATAATGACAAAATTAATGATAATAATGCAAATCAGTCAGTTGAATCCTATTTCAGAATCTGCTGAATGCTTTGTTGGCATAAAGGACTAAAACAAAATTAATACTGATATAAACAGATCAGAAGAAATGCTATTTCAAAATCTTCTTAACACCTTTCTGGATAAGAACTGCATCACCAATAGATGAGTAAACACAATCAAACATCACACTACTAGGTCATGTCAAAGCACCATAAAGGCATTTTGAAATGTTTGCCAGTCCCCCCCCCCTTTTCTTGTTTGTTTTTGTTTTTGTTTTTGATCAAAATCTGAAAATTATTTTGTGGTTACCTATCTGGCTGCTTGCTGCAGAAGTCACTGCGGACTTTGTCGATGACAGACGAGCGTGGCAGTATCTTAGACTTGACTTTACTTTCATCAGGAATAACCACCACTATCAACCAGTCGGGAATGTTGCGCGCTTTGAGAGCTGCCTGCCATTCAGCTATGTCCTCACGCACTGACTGTTTGTAGCCATCAAGGTCCTGATGCAGCAGAGAGAAAAATCACATGTCAAGCGATGCATGAGTACATATACAATCAAACAACGTTGTAAGTGCACCATTCTGGTGGATATTCAAAAATGTGCTATACAAAGTAAAAAGCAATACATGAGTATATATGATACTGAATCTGTCTGCTCAAGGAAAAATCTGATGTATGCCTACCAGTTAATGGGACACATGAGCCTGATTGCCACATGCTGTGTGCGTGTGAGTGTGTGTGTGTGCGTGTGTGCATGCATGTGTGTGTGTGTGTGTGTGCATGTGTAGGGGTAGGGGTGGGGATATAAATAGCACAATGGGTGACATGTATAACAATGAAAATCAAAATATATGTGCATGCATGCAATAATGTATATTTGTGCCTGTGCTCATGTTCATGTGTGTGGTGAAATGCGCATATAATATATACACAGGTCTTTATAAGCACTACAGGGTCTTACAAGATGGGGCGCCATAAATAATATATTATTATTCAAATTTAAACACACAGTAATACACACACACACACACACACACACACACACACACACACACACACACACACACATGAGAAATGAGTCAGTAACACTGACAACTATTACAGTGAACTACGTGACTGGCACACTGACCAGTACTGAACATAATGCATACTGCAAAATGTTTGTGCATTTGGGCCAAAATCATGTGTCCAGACAACACACTGATTCGAACTCTAGTGCATCATGCCCCAGTTTAGTGTCAAGCCCTGGCTTAGTGTGTGAGGCTCTAGTTCAGCATATATCAAGCCCCAGGTTTCTAGTTCATATGCCCAGTTGTTAGTGTCAAGCCCTGGTTTAGTGTGTGAGGCTCCAGTTCAGTATATCAAGCCCAAGTTTAGTGTATGAAGCTCCAGTTCAGTATACCAAGCCCTGGTTTAGTGTAGGCTCCAGTTCAGTATACTCAAGCCCCAGTTTAGTGTGTGAGGCTCCAGTTCAGTATATCAAGCCCAAGTTTAGTGTATGAAGCTCCAGTTCAGTATACCAAGCCCTGGTTTAGTGTAGGAGGCTCCAGTTCAGTATATCAAGCCCCAGTTTAGTGTGTCTGATATAACGCACAGTATGTGTGCATGATGATTAACACTGGTCCAATATGTTGTATCACTTTCTGTATTTGACATGTGTGAGAACCAATGGCACAGTCACTGCCAGTAACTGCCCATACAGTCTATGGCCAGCTGTCTCACTTCAGCTCTGTCTGACCACTTACACAGCACAGGACACAGTCGTTGCCGGTCACTCACTCACTGCTCATAGTCATACAGTCTGTGTTCCATTTCAGCTCTGACTGACCACTTACACAGTCTGTCCAGTAGATGTGGAAGTAAGGCCGGCTGACCAGAGTCTTGGTGTCTTCCTCTGGCAGAATGTCAGCATCGTATGGCACAAAGCTTCCCTCCAGCTGAACTGACCTAGGTCCCCGTCCAAAGGACCTGCACAGGACATTCCTGGAATTACCATTCTTCTTCTTCCACTTTCACTAACTGGTCGCAATCATGCAACTGATTATTCCGCCACTGTAGTATAACAATAATAATGATCCTAAAAGCATTTAAGGCATGGGTTTAACCAAAGCAGAACACACAGAAAAATCAAGCGACTGCCTGGTGTGGAGGCATTTCCTCCCAAATAAAACTGACCATTGTGAAAACTAAAATACAAAGTATAAATATTACTGTAAAATTAAAAACAGTCATTAGTATTTTTAGATCACTGGTATTACCAATGGTAATACTACTCAATAATGTACCCCAGTCACAGACACGTCTTTGAATTCTATCTTACTAACTACCAAACAAACCACCACCATTATGATTCTTAATAAATAAATCACTAAATGCTGGATTTTATTCTTCTTCTGAGCATTCAACAACATGTGCAACTTCTTTGTTATTCTGACACATTAAACAAGAATTACCTTCTCCACTCGCACACCTCCTTAGGCAGCCCATTTACTACTAAAGGGTGTAGGGATGAAAACAATGACTGGTTTCCATGGCCTGCAATGCAAAAAACAAACAAAAAAGAACAACAACAACAACAAATGAAGAAGAATAAAAAACTAAACAAACAACAACAAAAAACACAAATTTCATGTGTGGATTATTATTTCTTCTTCCATTAGGACTAAGAGTGGTCACAATGAGCAGTTCAATTATTTTACTGCTATTACTATAGTATTAGTACTAACAGTACTAATACTGTAATACTAATACAGTAATAGGTATTATAGTAATAATACTAAATGCATTATTTGTGTTTCCATGCCATCATCTGTTAGGCCTTCTCTTTCCAAATATTGGACACTGTGTTTTTACAGCTTAACGCGCAAAATTATCATTTTCATAATCATAGTGCATACTATGCACAGAAAGGTAAAAAGGCAACAAAAAGTCTGTACAAGTGTTGACTCGCAGTACAAAGAACTGAAAAAAATGGCCCTTCACCTAGCTGTCTCAATGTGGACTTGAACCCACAGTAGCTGCTTTAACTGGATCACCCAAGTAGTGTGCTATCCACTGAGTTAAGCTCTACTGACACAGTTTATGTGTGTGTGTGTGTGTGTGTGTGTGTGTGTGTGTGTGTGTATGTATGTGTGATACAAACTGCCGTTTAAAATTTTACAGAAAAATCCTACGAATTTCGACCGCCTCCTTGGGTATTACCATACAAAACTGTTTCTTTCTGGTAAACATTTGCAATTTCTGAAATTAATGTCCTTGTAAGCTGTATTCAATGACTGTTCTACTGGACCTTTTCAACATACTTCTGCAACAGCAGACGACACATTTCGGCAGTTTATGAGATAGTGTCATTTATAACAGTCCTGAAGACATTCTGTTCTATATTGTCTGACTATTGACAAAATATTTTGCTTTCAAAAGTGCGCATATCACAGCACTATATGCTAAAACCTACATGTTATGATGGGTTTTGCTTCCATTGTTTTTCCTCTCCGTGCATTTCTTTGGACACATAAGTCCACCCACCGGAAGTTTGTGCTACGCTAGTGGAGTCAAGTAACAAAATTTGTCACAAGTTTCGTAACACAGTATCAGTTTTTTTCCTCTTGTTCTTTCTGTAACGTCCATCCTCGTCTGTGACGGGTAATGACGTGTTTGCACTAATTTTCCTCGCTGTTTCGGTTATTATTTCTTGAGTTTACTCTAGCAAATGCTAAAAATACTCCCGTAATGAAGAGTTTCCATGGTCCAAGGGAACTGACTGCTACTTATCCAGCTATGTTTAGTGCAGAGTTAATTCCCATGGCAAGCAAAAATTTGCGGTGCTTTTCATTGCGGAACCACTGAGCTAGAAGTGGGTAGAAGAACCCACCGTGTCTTATCACAACGGTTGTGACTTAACACACATGCCCCCTCTCATACTTCGACCTTGAGTGGTGGCTCTTCCCTACATCTTGGTATGTGACAGATAGTTCTAGGCTGACCTGTACCCAGGGTTTGTGCTTTTGAGCTGGATTCCGTTTGTTCTTGCTGATCTTTCACTTTTCGCAGCGTAACTTTGTAAGTGCGCTCGGTATGAATATATATAATTAACTGATAAGTGATAGCAAATTAATAGTATTTAAATAGACAACTATTTTGCTAACATTTGAGCCATGTCAGCCAGTGGTAGTTTGTTTCAACTGTAACCGGACCTGCGGCCCGTTCCTCATTTTAGGTTCAGGGGGAGGCTGGAGATTGCCATGGAGAGACACTCACACTGGAATAAATAATTGCCTCTAGTCTTGAACAGTGCAAATAAACTGAAGTGTATATATATAAATATTATATATATATATATATATTATATGTCAGTAACTTAGTGTTTTATGCCCAGTCAGCCATTACAGTTATATCTGGGTGATGTATATAAATATATATAAATGTTTACAATTAATTTGTATACTCTATATATATATCATAAATGCGCGTGCTTGATTTTACTTTGGACTCAGAGTATAGTAATTTTACATGGGAACTTCCATCCTGCAGCATACACCTGAGCCAGGGCACTAACATCACTTTCTGGCCACTATTGTTTCAGCCTCATACTGCACAGGTGATAACTGCTCATCTCCTAGTCCTACTCAGTCCTAGACCTAGCAATACTGTACCAGCCTGCAACTGCAACTCCCTAGGGTTTCCTGCATTTCAACGTCTCTTCTAGGATGCCAGAGAAAGTGGCAATTGTGGGAAGGTAATTTTAAGTAAAATGAAATTGCTGATCAGATTGTAATATCCTTTATCAGTTTATGTTCACACACACACAGACACACACACACACACACACACACACACACACACACACACACACACACACACACACACACATACTTTCTTTTCTTTCTACAGGATGGTGTAGATACCCTGATCATCAAGGAACTGATTCACAGAGTTTCTCTCCCTCTTGCTGCCACCACCCCACCCCCTCCAACCCTGTCTTTTTTTATCCTTAAAAATATATATATTACTTTTTTTGATTCTCATGATTTTCTTGTTGATAAAAACTAAAAGATATGGCACTGTGAGCTTGTAAATTTATATTTACAGGTTTAGCACTATATAAAGCTTATTATATCATTATCTGACTCACTTTCTCTTTCTGAATTTTACTTTTCTATTTTTGTTGACTTTTCAGTGGCCTGATTGGTCAGTTCTGGGCAATGATTTTTGCCAGTGGTGGATACCGTGTGTCCATCTATGACATTGACGAGAAGCAGGTGTCCCGAGCCTTGACTTTGATCCAAGAAAAATTGAACCGCTTCGAGAAGCAAGGATGCCTACGTGGGAAGGCAACAGCAGTGCAACAGGCCCAGCTGATAAGAGGCCACACTGACCTGGCAGAGTGTGTGGAAGGAGCATGTTATTTACAGGCCAGTGCAAACTTAGCTCAACAAAAGCAACAAACAGAGGAAGTTAAATAGCACTCAAAAGATGCCACATGTATTTATACTTGTAACAAAGACCTGAACTGCCTGCAATAACTCCCATGTCTGGAAGTGGGATGTGAGTAAATTTATACAAAGTACATAAACTCCACCAACAGTGTATTGATAGAGTTTGTGTACCTTGCACATCAATACACTTGCATGCCAGGCAAAAGTTTCCATAGCCCACAGGCAGTTTAGATCTCTATTGTTGTGTACATGTGACATCTTTCAAGCACTAATTAATTCATTTGTTTGTTGGTTCTACACAAGCACTCTAGGCTTCATTTCTGTATGACATTTTATCTCAAAGAGAAAAGAACAAAAGCAAGTGGCATTATATATATATATATATATATATATATATATATATAATATCACCCCCCCCCCCCCCCCCAACCTGCACACATGCCTGTACACAATATATTACATATATGTGTATAGAAATTTACAATTTTTCATTGTGTGCTGAACTTGCCTGAAGGCTTTCTGGTTCAGAAAACAGCCCCAAACTTTAGTTTGCATGAAACAAGCAGCAGCAATAATAGCTTGATTTTTATTTCATTAAATTAACACTTTAATAACTGCTTGTGATTAGGGATAATTTGATTATTAAACAGCAAAAGAAAGCACTGGACATATATGACTTTTTTAAAATTTCATTTGGATGAGAGCATAATTATAATCTTATTATTTTTTTGACTTCATGTGCATAAACAGTTTTGCTTTTTTTAGAAATGTATATATATATACACCGGACTAACTGTTTTTAAACACACAAACCACACAGATGCAGACACACATCTGTGCAAATTGACATGCACACACATAGTCATACACACATGTGTGCACACATGCTGGCACACACACACACACACACACACACACACACACACACACACACACACACACACATGTATGCATGTATGCACCACATACTCACACACGCACACATTAATAGGTACAAGTACATGGGGAGTTTTACTTAACTGCTTTTTAGTTAGCACAAATTTCTATCTTACCTAGTTCCATTTTACTCCAGTCATTAATCAGTAGCAATAAATGAATAATGTCATGTATTATGCATTCACCCATTGGTAGTGACAAAATGGACTGTTTGATTTCACAGGAGTGTGTCCCGGAGTTGGTTGACCTGAAGACCAAGGTGTTTCAGCAGCTGGACCCACTGCTGACTGACACCATGGTGGCTGCCAGTTCCAGCAGCTGCCTTGGCCCCTCACAGTTTGCTGGCGGCATGCAGCGACGGGACAGGGTGGTGGTCGCTCATCCTGTGAGTGGGCATGTCGATGGGAGGGGGGAGGTTGTGTGTGTGTGTGTGTGTGTGTGTGTGTGTGTGTGTGTGTGTGTGTGTGTGTGTGTGGTGTGTGTGTGCGTGTGTGTGCATGCGTGCGTTGTGTGTGTGTGCGTGAGTGTGTGCGTGTGTGTGAATGTGTGTGTGTGTGTGTGTGCGTGCATGCGTGTGTGCGTGCATGTGTGTGTGAGTGTGTGTGTGTGTGTGTGTGCATGTGTGTGTGAGTGTGTGTACATGTGTGTGTGTATATATATATATATATATATATATATATAATGTGCTTGTGTAAAAATATGACAATATAAATAGAAACCAAAAAAAATAAAGAAAGAAGAAAATGGGAGTAACAGAAAAATGGCCAGTGAGCAGTTTCTGGCATGGTCTTGGGTGATATGAAAAGGTCATTACAAATATAAAGTTTTGAGAGGATGTAAGAGAAAACTTGTGGGAAAAGGCAGAACTCTTCTTAACACAGTTCACCTTTTTTTTTATAGGTGAATCCACCCTATTTCATTCCGTTAGTGGAGATCGTACCTGGCCCATGGACAGCCCCTGATGTGTTGGACAAGACTCGGACCATCATGGAGAAGGTGGGACAGTCTCCTGTGACTTTGAAGAAAGAGGTGCCAGGCTTTGCCCTCAACCGCATCCAGTATGCCATCATCAATGAATGCTGGAGCATGCTAAAGGTAACGCTGTCAATTTCAGCAGTTGGATGTTTTCAATGAAGGGGAACTTAAAGTGGAACTGAAGCTAAGTAAGATGCAAATTGGCCCCAAAATTTGCCAATATTTCCATGTGCAGGCAGTCCAATCACTATTTATGCAGTCCAAGTACTTTCTGGCATCAGATTTGAGCTCTTCACTGCACGGCCATCTTGGTTCTCTCTTTGGACGAAGACATCTTCTGAGAGATGGGATGGAGTGCATCATTTTTATGGGCTTTTTTTTCCGAAGGCATAGATTATTTACATGAGACCTGGCAGCTTTGCTTGATGAAAGCCTGTGGATTATTTGCAGGAGACCTGGTGGCTGTGCTTATGAAAGCCTGTGGATTATTTGCAGGAGACCTGACAGCTTTAGTTGATGAAAGCCTGTAGATTATTTACATGAGACCTGGCAGCTTTGCTTGATGAAAGCCTGTAGATTGTCTGATGAAAGCCTGTAGATTATTTACATGAGACCTGACAGATTTGCTTGATGAAAGCCTGTGGATTATTTACATGAGACCTGACAGATTTGCTTGATGAAAGCCTGTAGATTATTTACATGAGACCTGACAGATTTGCTTGATGAAAGCCTGTGGATTATTTACATGAGACCTGGCAGCTTTGGTTGATGAAAGCCTTTAGTAACATTCACACTGTCATGCATGTTGTTGTGCCCTTGATCGCACCTAGTTCAAGTTTACAGCAGCATTGTTACATACTTGGACATGATCATTGTGAAGATAATGGACACTTTTTCCCACCTCAGCAGAGACGTTAGAAATGCTCGTTTTTAAAAATTATCTTTATGTTACTATTACTTTGTTTAGACGAGATCTTTGAAACTGTGCATGATGATAACCTTTTAGACTTTGATATTGGTTTTGGTGACCATGGCCCATTTTCAAGGCCTCAGATTAGTTTGAAAGAAATACAGACATGTGTTCTTGTTTTTAAAGTTCACTGAGAAGTTGCTCCTCTTATTTCTTATTCAATTTTATTCAGTCATTTTGTTTTGTGTTTGTGTTTATTCCGCCAGTTGTCTTTTCTTTCTTTCTTCATTCACGTGAGTTTGTTTGCATTGTTATGTACACTGTGCTGATAGGAAGGGGTCCTGAGCTCAGAGGACATTGACAAAGTGATGAAGGATGGCATGGGACCTCGCTATGCATTCATTGGACCTCTGGAAACAATGCACCTGAATGCTGATGGTGAGTCTTGGCCTACTGCTTGTTCTCAGGTCTCCAGGAGGGTTTTGTTGTTCTTTTTGACACACTTTCTTTTCTTTTCTTTTTTTCTTCTCTCCCCCCACCACACACACACACACACACACACACACACACACACACACACACACATTGCCAATCCCCCATACACTTCATTGTTTTACTGGGATAGGTTTTTCCTGTGGAAAATGCTGGTTGTTTTCCCAGGGGAAAAAACAAACAGCTGCTACGCAGTCACATTGCCCATGCAGCCTGCTGATTTCTAATGTTAGTGGTCTTTTTCCAGAGTTTTTGCCAGGGTATTGTTTTATCATGGCCATGCAATCTTCAAGTTCAAGATGCATGCACCTGCAGCATGGGTCCGAAGCTATAAACAGGAGGTTAGTTAGTTAGTTGGTGCTTTGAGCCCTGCCAACCACATAGGGTTACGTCAGGGCTAATATTAACAGGAAAGACCTGTGGCTAACTGGCAAGGCAGAAAGGAGGGGGGAAGGGTTCGGAAAAGAGCAGTTGGCAAGAAAATCTTATTGGGCAAATAATAGCAGAGGGTTGGTAAAAAAACAAAAAACAATCCCCCTGATTGCCAGGGTATCAGCAAGAGGTGGTAAGCAGAATGACGCATGGCACGGGTAGCTCGGTGTTAGACGGCTGGACTCATGGTCTAAAGGTTATGGGTTCAATTCCCAGCAGGAGCAGCAGGAGAATTTCCTTCTCTGGGGTCAGTTTTCTGTGCTGACTCTTATTTTGGTATATGTTTCACCCCTGTGTTACCACAGCCAAATGACAAAGATCCTGGTCATTCTGCCAAAAGTGCAGGTGGCAGGTTACAGCTAAATCACATGTATGTATCCTACATATGTGACTTGGAAAGAAACTGTAAACTGGTGCATGCTTGTATGGTGTACACCTGGCTTCAGGTATGTAACAACCAAACAACACTGTGTGTACTCCACTTCAGTGGATTTTTTTGATTTTTTTTAATGCACTGTGTAAAGCTACAGTCACTCATTCAAAGTGACATGTGACTGGAGCACAGTGAGTCTACTGAGAAGCAGAGAACAGTGCTACATATAAACGATCAGTCAATCAGTACACTATACTATATGTATCTATAGGCATGACTGTAAAATGGACCCCGACGGAGGCCGAGGATGTCTGATGTCTCCCTCCTGTCTGGAATCTCAGGGCTGTCATTTGATTCCCATTTCCTATTTCCTCTCTTGTTTTTACTGCCTAGTCCTCTTGCTCTTTCTGTCTTGTGATTTTTCTGCTAATGGTCCATTCTCCTGACTTTTTTTCCAGAAAACTCTAAATATTTTTCATTAAGGGTTAGGCTTTTTTGTATGGCTCTTGTTGAGCAGCTAGGAGATGATGGTAGGTGGTATGTGCAGCTTGCTGCCATATGGCACTGGTATTTGCCATTATGCATTTATAGAATATTTTTATATATATATTGTTTCCGTCTGTTCCTTTTTATATTTTTCTTTAACCTGGTATCGATAAATTAGACAGAATGGTCGACGATACCAGCATGTCCTAGCCTTATGTGCTCTTTTAACAGGGGTAATATTGAAGGGACTAACTCTTCGAAAGTTTGTTCTGATGTTTGTTATGTATGTTTTATGTTTGCGAAGTGATTGGTTTTGTAGATTGACTTGACAGAGGGTTGATATATATATGAGAAGAGTTTAGAAATGTGTATTTGCTGATGACCAGAGTTTGACTGTCCTGAGGTGACCCTGTGTGGTTGACAGGACATTAAAATCCAATTCCTACTACTACTGTAAAATGGACTTTGTTACTAATGTTAGTTCCCAGTAGATTGTTTCCCCATTCATTTGTTGCAGGAATAGTTGACTACTGTCAGCGTTATGCAGATGGTGCATACCGGGTGTGCCAGACGATGACGCCGCCCCCTATCCAGTATGATATTCCAACTGCAGAGAAGGTATTGAACGATTTCAAAACCACCATTCCATTGGACAAAATTGCCGAAAGGAGACTGTGGAGAGATGAGAGGCTTGCTGCCTTAGCAACCTTGAAGAGACAATGTGATGCAAAGGACCAAGCGAAAAAATAGACACTTTACATGCTTGTAGTCTGCTGTAAATTCTTTTCGGGGGCATTCTTTTTTTGCCAAGCACATTATTGTGGGGTGTTTATTCAAGGAACATGAATCTGGTGGGGCATGTGGTATCTTTTTTTTTGAAGCACGCATTTCAGAGGTGAACGGTTACATTCATGATTTTGTTTCTGTTGAGACAAGCTGCGTGATACTATTGCTGTCAGTGTTATTCTTTAAAGAGTTCTGATGGGTTTTGTGAAAAATTAAAGTAGTTCAATGGGACCTGAGATCTGAACTGTCTGTGACAGTGATATCCTTGCTCATGTTTTACCTTTCTGTTGTATGTTTTTTAATCAGCAGTTTCTTTTTGATTGATATATTTTGCTGGATAATGTTTTTTAATCTGCAGTTACTTTGTGATTGACATATTTTGCTGGATACTTTACACAAACCATGCTTATTTGATGTGCATATGCTGCATAATTGAAAACAAACAAAACAATCAAAAGAACAACAACAATCATACAGAAATGAAACTTTTCTTGTGCAAGGTAATTTAGTTAAAATGGATTAATTGTGTCACATGAGAGATTGGAAATTCAAATAATTGTGTTGAGTGCCTGAGCAGTTGCATGCAATTCATATTTGAATGCTGGTTTTTCATAGCTGTGACTTTTTTGTGTGTAAAGCGTGTAAATAATGAAGACATGTATGTATATATAATGGTGAAATAAATGATCAGTTTTACATGTGAGGTTCACAATTAATTGCTTGTTTGTGAATCAAAACACAGGTGTATTTATCAGCTCACTTAAACTAAAGCTATCTTACAATCCAACATAACACCAAGGCACAGTGGACAGAGCAGAAATGTATTTTTCGCTTTTATTACATTATTGACAGCCATAGCTCTGAGGTTTTCTCTCTCGACATTCTTGCAAAGTATTCTGTGCTTATCATTGTGTTAGAATGCAACATTATTTGTTCATCAGGCACCAGTGTGACATAAACCAGTTTAGTTCCTGCAATGCATTCAGCTTAGTTCTGCAGAGAATATGCAGTCAGGGATGTACTCACAGCCAAAATAATCACAATGTGGAAAAAGTAGTTTCTGTATAAAATCAAAATTTTATAATAATCTGCCAAAGACTATAAAAATTAGGGTGGGATTCTGGATCCAAACATACAAATGGTTAGAAAGAATGGTAACTGAATATGACAACACAAAACATGCAAATTTTCAGGGTAAGCCCCTTCTTCAAAGCCACAACAGTTAAACGGTGATAAATGAAAAAAAAAAGTAATTATTCAACAAACTGCAACAGCAACAGGATAAGTACAATATTATCATTTATCACCGTTTAACTGTTGCTTTGTTGCTTCCAAAAAGGGGCTTACCCTGAAAGTTCGCACATGTTTTGTATTATCCTATTAAATTAGCGTTCTCTTTAACCGTTCGTGTGTTTGGATCTTGTTTTAGAACAATCTGAAACAGAATGAGGCCCGGAGCGCCTGTTCAGAATCAACAAACAAGGGAGTTAATTAACGCCTGAAAAACGTCACACAAGCACAACGACAAAGACCTTAGCCGCCTACCGTAACTCTCACCTGGCATGCGAGTAAACAGAAGGTACGTAAACTCCACCAGAGGTACAAGAGGATAATTTTATACCGTCCTGTCAACCATCATTTCAGGACAGTAACCCTGAAGTATTGTTATGGAGATGAGCATAATTATGGACACACACGCACACACACACGTGTGTAGCATGTGAGCTTCGTTTTCTTTTCCTAGGAATGCTCATTCTTTTTCTCTGGATTTTCTTCGGAGGCCGCCATATCGGCCTTCAGTTTGGACAAGGCCGCGAGACGCTTGTCGCGCCATTGTCGGCGTTTCTGTAGGTCAGCGACGGGTCCAGCCACTGCTTCCATGTCCTTCTTAATAGCCTCCAGTGTGGGTCCGGGGGCCATCTTTTCAGGTGGACCTTGTTTCTTTTGGACGTCGAAAATCATGTCTGCGTACCGCTCGACATAGCTGTCCATTCCTGAATATCGGATTGGCAAGTTATGTAATGTCTGTGACTGACGCCTCAGTCCCAACTCCCGCCCTCTCCCTCCTCCTCCCCCCCCCCCCCCCCCCCCCCCTCCCCCCCCCCCCTCCGCCTCCCACCTGTCTCTCTCTCTCTTTCTCCGCTCTGTCACTCTTGCGCACACACTGTTGCACACGCATGCACGCGCACACACACACACACACACACACACACACACACACACACACACACACACACACACGCGCGCAACACGCGCGCGCGCACCACACACACACACACACACACACACACACACACACACACACACGCGCGCGCGCGCGCGCAATTAGAACTAAACAGCCTCAGATTTATCAATACTTACAACACTGCTTATACACGTTTAATCTTTTGATTTCACTCCCCATCCCACCTCCCTCCAATTCTCCCTCTCCCTCTCCAGTCACACTCTTTCTCTCCCTCCCTCTCTCTCTCTCTCTCCTGCCCATTCTCTCTCTTACCCCCTCCTCCTTCCATCCCCCCCCGCCTCCCCCATCCAACTCCCTTTCTCCCTCCCTCCATCCTCCTCTCCCTGGCTCGATCCCTCCTTCCCTCCCTCCCTCCCTCCTTCCTACCCCAGCGCTCTCTTGGCATCACAACAAGGGGTGCTACCACAGACTCTGTAATCCAAATTTAGGACACAGGGTGCACACACCTTCAGCATTCAGATAGGCCGTCTCCCTGGCTCGATCCCTCCTTCCCTCCCTCCCTCCCTCCTTCCTACCCCAGCGCTCTCTTGGCATCACAACAAGGGGTGCTACCGCAGACTCTGTAATCCAAATTTAGGACAGAGGGTGCACACACCTTCAGCATTCAGATAGGCTCGATCCCTCCCTCCCTCCCTCAGCGCTCTCTTGACATCACAACAAGGGGTGCTACCACAGACTCTGTAATCCAAATTTAGGACAGAGGGTGCACACACCTTCAGCATTCAGATAGGCTCGATCCCTCCCTCCCTCCCTCAGCGCTCTCTTGACATCACAACAAGGGGTGCTACCACAGACTCTGTAATCCAAATTTAGGACAGAGGGTGCACACACCTTCAGCATTCAGATAGGCTCGATCCCTCCCTCCCTCCCTCAGCGCTCTCTTGACATCACAACAAGGGGTGCTACCACAGACTCTGTAATCCAAATTTAGGACAGAGGGTGCACACACCTTCAGCATTCAGATAGGCTCGATCCCTCCCTCCCTCCCTCAGCGCTCTCTTGACATCACAACAAGGGGTGCTACCACAGACTCTGTAATCCAAATTTAGGACAGAGGGTGCACACACCTTCAGCATTCAGATAGGCAGTCTCCCACGGCCCAATGAAGGCGTACCGAGTACCCAGCCCGGATGACATCACCTTGTCAATGTCACCGGCGCTCATGACACCGTCCTGCACGTGCGAAATGACTCAGATATAATGAATATTTATTTCCAATGGGTGTAGAGCTCATTTTTTTTTGTTTAATATCTTTTATTTTGTATATCTCGCGCTAATAAACATTAGACTACAGTGTCACCAGACAGCGGTCCAGACTGACACAGTATGCACCAACACACACTTTATGGCATCGACCAGCACCGACCTAGTCCCGTCCAGTAAGTGGACGAAGCTCATTGGTAAGTAGACTATGCCGGTATGGAGTGTGCTTTAGTCCCTCCCTCCCCCCTTCCCCTCACCTCCATTTCTGCTCTTGCACACACACCCGCACGCACGCACACCACACACACACACACACACACACACACACACACACACACACACACACACACACACACACACACACGCTTACAAACTTCTTGACACAATCGGCATTCAATATCATCATCAGATTACTGACAGCACCAACCACCACACATCCACCCTGACCTACCCCGACCAGTCGCCAGGCCTCCCCCATGATGGCGTACCCCCCTGACCTACCCTGCCTAGTCTCCAGGCCTCCCCCATGATGGCGTACCCCCTGACCTACCCTGACCAGTCGCCAGGCCTCCACCATGATGGCGTACTGCACACATCCACCTTGGCCTACCCTGACCAGTCTCCAGGCCTCGCCCATGATGGCGTACTGCACACATCCACCTTGGCCTACCCTGACCAGTCTCCAGGCCTCCCCCATGATGGCGTACTGCACACATCCACCTTGGCCTACCCTGACCAGTCTCCAGGCCTCCCCCATGATGGCGTACTGCACACATCCACCTTGGCCTACCCTGACCAGTCTCCAGGCCTCCCCCATGATGGCGTACTGCACACATCCACCCTGACCTACCCTGACCAGATTCCAGGCTCCCCCATGAGGGCGTACTGCACCATCCACCCTGACTAGACCAGCCAGCTATGATGGCTATGCACACATCCACCCTGACCTACCCTGACCAGATTCCAGGCCTCCCCCATGATGGCGTACTGCACACATCCACCCTGACCTACCCTGACCAGATTCCAGGCCTCCCCCATGATGGCGTACTGCACACATCCACCCTGACCTACCCTGACCAGATTCCAGGCCTCCCCCATGATGGCGTACTGCACACATCCACCCTGACCTACCCTGACCAGTCTCCAGGCCTCCCCCATGATGGCGTACTGCAATCTGTTGAGCACGAAGCCCGGCACCTCCTTCTTGACCAGCACCGGCACCAGCCCCACGCTGGTCAGCAGCTCCCTCGTCCGTGTCACCACCTCGGGACTCGTCCACTGCGACGGCACCATCTCCACCATCGGCGCGTAGAAAGGGGGGTTCGTCTGCCCAGACAACGGCCGCAATTCAGTGAGGTGATTTAGCTGCAGATTGTCTCGTTTGCTGCTGCTAGGTATAACAAGTGATTTAGCTGCAGATTGTCTCGTTGGCTGCTCCTAGGTATAAAAAGCGATTTAGCTGCAGATTGTCTCGTTTGCTGCTCCTAGGTATAAAAAGTGATTTAGCTGCAGATTGTCTCGTTTGCTGCTCCTAGGTATAACAAGTGATTTAGCTGCAGATTGTCACATTTGCTGCTCCTAGGTATAACAAGTGATTTAGCTGCAGATTGTTTCGTTTGCTGCTCCTAGGTATAAAAAGTGATTTAGCTGCAGATTGTCTCGTTTGCTGCTCCTAGGTATAAAAAGTGATTTAGCTGCAGATTGTCTCGTTTGCTGCTCCTAGGTATAAAAAGTGATTTAGCTGCAGATTGTCTCGTTTGCTGCTCCTAGGTATAACAAGTGATTTAGCTGCAGATTGTTTCGTTTGCTGCTCCTAGGTATAACAAGTGATTTAGCTGCAGATTGTCTCGTTTGCTGCTGCTAGGTATAACAAGTGATTTAGCTGCAGATTGTCTCATTTGCTGCTCCTAGGTATAAAAAGTGATTTAGCTGCAGATTGTCTCGCTTGCTGCTCCTAGGTATAAAAAGTGATTTAACTGCAGATTGTCTCGCTTGCTGCTCCTAGGTATAAAAAGTGATTTAGCTGCAGATTGTCTCGCTTGCTGCTCCTAGGTATAAAAAGTGATTTAACTGCAGATTGTCTCCATGAGCCGGTGTGGCCTAGCGGTAAGGCGTTAGGCTGGTAAGCGGAAGGACCTCGGTTCGATACCGCTTCGGCTCACCTTTCTCTTCAAAAAGGTTGTGTTTTGTGGACACCGTCTTGTGACTGTGTCTGTCACTTCCTACTGAAACATTAAAATGGCTCTCATCGATGCCCACCTTAATGCAGAAGTCATTCTGGTGGTGACAGTGTAGTAGCGATAGGTATATAATCTCCCTCTCGCCCCACCTCCACACCCCCTTCCCCCTTCTCCTTGTCCCTAATAAACCGTACGGTTTCTGTGGACGTTAAGCACCATGTTTACTTACTTACTTACTAAACTGTCTCGCTTGCTGCCGCTTTGGGGCTGTGGGTCTCAAATTTGTGAGCCAGTTTGGCCTAGCGGTAAGGCGTTAGTTAGGCTGGTAAGCAGAAGGGCCTTGGCTCGATTCCGCTTCGGCTGTCCCTTCTGTTCAAGAAGGTTGTGGTTTGTGGAGAAGAATAACTCCTGCATTAAGACAGGCAGGCAGCGATGAGAGCCGTTATAATCTTTCAATAATTGTGAGGGGCAGAGTCACAAAGACAGTGTCCAAAATCCACAGCCTTTGACGAGAGACGAAAGCCGGAGGGGAATCGCGAAACGAGGTCCTTCTGCTTACCTGCGTAACGCCTTAATTACCTATAGGCCAAACTGGGTCACACTAGGTCCTTCTGCTTAAAGTTCAGAGCTTTCAAGGGCTCCCCAAAACACGCACAAGGGTACCGCGAGTTCAGAAATTAAGGTCCCGTCCTGCAGAGAACCCAAAGCTGTGAACAGTTTTCTGGTTATCCGTTTATCTGTCTGTTAATAATAATAATAATGTACATTTATCATGCGCTCATCAACGCCCTGAGCGCTCACATGATACATATTAACCTAAATATGATATTCTATACACATGCAGAGCATCGTTCTACCAAAACAATTTACATAAAGTATTATTAATAAAAAAAAAAAAAAAAAAAAAAAACGCACTCCACACACACACACACACACACACACACACACACACACACACACACACACACACACACACACAACACACACAACACAACACAACCACAACAACACACACAACACACACACACAACACACACACACACACACACACACACACACACACACACACACACACACACACACACACACACACACACACACACACTGACTGTAGCAGAAACTGGGTACTGATATTAGTTAGGATGGAAATACCATGACAAGTCCATTTATAAATGTTGCTTTCTTTTCTTTCTTTTTCCTCTTTTTGTATACATGAATAGTATATGTTTATTTTGTTTAGGCCGATCCGTTTACTTATCTTGATAAAATGGAGAAAGGAAAAAAAATACATATTGCACCAAACTGTTACAAGACGGTTGTCGTGACTGTAAATTTTCATCCCAAATAAATAATAAATAGCTTGAATAATGCAATGCCTTGGCTGTCGAAGGAGGCTTTCGTGATTTCACTGACTTCTTTCTTCTTGAATTCACTTCGGGTTGGACTTTTGGAGGACAGGTAGAAACATGGATGGTCATGGCTCCAAAACTACCTTCCTGGCATCTTACTTTAATCTCTGTCTTCTATCGTTGTGTCGGTTATCAAATTACCGGGTGGGAAACGATAAATCGCTCCTTGTGAAGCATTCCATCAGCGATGGCAGACGGCAATAAGGCGCTGGTGGAACTGGACAAAATGACGTCATCAGTGACCAGAGGGTCCACCTGGCTCCACAACGACCGCTTGATGTCCAGGTTTTCTGGAACACACTCCTGCGAAAGCCACCAGTCAAAAAGCTATTGACATAAGCATCATAAGATCCACAGTATCATTATCATGACAGTGTGCGTCACAGACCGAGTCATCGTCATTATAAATGCTGTATGTTTTTTGTTTCTTCGTGTAGTGCCATTCGTCAACGCCCGGTCAGTAGAGTATCAGGAGAATATCTTTTATATAAGTCAAGTTATGGAAAACAGAGAGAGAGAGAGAGAGAGAGAGAGAGAGAGAGAGAGAGAGAGAGAGAGAGAGAGAGAGAGAGAGAGAGAGAGAGAGAGAGGAAATAAACATCAAAAAGCATTCAAGCTGAATCAGTCCACAAAAGCAACTTTACCCCTGCTGTATTCCTGCTTTTCGTCGGTATGTAACACACACACACACACACACACACACACACACACACACACACACACACACACACACACACACACACCACACACACATACACACACACACAACACACCATCATACACACTCAACACGACACACACGACACACATACACACACACACACACACACACACACACACACACACACACACACACACACACACACACATACACACACACACGCACATACGCACGCACGCATGCATACATCCTTTTCCTAAGTCCTTCCAAACACACAGACACACACAGACACACATACACACACACACACGCACACACACACACACACACACACACACACACACACACACACACACACACACACACACACACCACACACACACACACACACACACACACACACACACACACACACACACACACACACACACACACACACACACACACACACACACACACACACACACACACACACACAACACAACACACAAAATTAAAATCAAACAAAACGAAACAAAAATAACCACCTTTCGGACCGACCTACACATGTTCACTGGCACCCGGACCCACAAGAGTTATAATTAAGCAGAACTCCCTGTGCATCTGAAAGCACGTTGAAATCCTACCACCAAGTTAACTAACCATAAAAAAGTGGACCTGTGTTAGGCTGGACAGATCTTTCTTCGATGGCCTATAGCTACAGGTTACGTGCTGTTTCCACACACCTGAACGAAGAAGGCATCTTCCACACAGGTTTTGATGTCGGTGGCCCCAGTGATGAGGTCAAACTGCTGCTGTCTGCTTAGTTTGCCGCGGAGCTGTTTCTTCTCCTCCAGCATCTTCAGCTGCTCGGCGATGTCGGCCTTGGCCTTTTTCACTTGATTGGGGTCAAGGTCATACAGCGTGACCTTGTAACCCCCACTGGCGTAGATCATCGCGAAGCTTCTGCCGATAAGGCCACTGGAGATAAAAGCGTGATGGGGAAATTATATACATAATCATAAAGCATACGAATTTCGTTTCAGTCAGGTGAAAGGTTAACACTCATTCATCATAACTATCATCTCTGATCTAACTCGCAGACAGAGCATAGATCTCCCTCTCGAATAAAATCCGACACAGAGGTGGGCCTAGCTTGTCATGTGACATGACGAACAACCTCACTATAGCGTGACCTCACACTCCCAGAATCGCTTTCTGGCACCTTCCTCCAAAGGTGTTATGCCATAGGAGGGGCACGCTTTATCTCCACGCAGTGTTGGATACTAATAAGACTGTGGAAGCAACATAGCATCCAAGCACGCGCGTAAACATGAGGCGCGTCCGCCCCGGGTAGTGATTTATTTATTTCTTACTTATTTTTTGTGTGTGTGTGTGTGTGTGTGTGTGTGTGTGTGTGTGTGTGTGTGTGTGTGTGTGTGTGTGCGGTGTCGTGTGGTGTGTGTGCTGGGGTGTGTGTGTGTGTGTGTGTGTGTGTGTGTGGTGTGTGTGTGTGTGTGTGGTGTGTGTGTGTGTGTGTGTGTGTGTGTGTGTGTGTGTGTGTGTGTGTGTGTGTGTGTGTGTGTGTGTGTGTGTGTGTGTGTGTGTGTGTGTTGTTTGGTTTTAACTCTTCAGTGTTTTCAATCTTGAGCTGATTAATCTAGGATGGTTTGAGTAGTATTATAGGCCTAGTGTGCAGGTTTTGCTATTCGGTTCCATGTGTTTCTGCATGCGGAGCGGGGGGGGGGGCTGTGTGTGTGTGTGTGTGTGTGTGTGTGTGTGAGGGAGATGGGAGAGGAGGAGGAGAGAGAGAGAGAGAGAGGAGAGAGAGAGAGAGAGAGAGGAGAGAGGAACGTGTGTGTGTGTGTGTGTGTGTGTGTGTGTGTGTGTGTGTGTGTGTGTGTGTGTGTGTGTGTGTGTGTGCTGTGTGGGGTGTGTCGTTGTGTGTGTTGTGTGTGTGTCGTAGTTGTCATCGAGTGTGGTGGGTGTGTGTGTCTGCTGAGATGTCGTATGTGTGCTGCAGTTGTGTGTTTGTGCTGTGACTGATGTATGTTACTGGATGTGTTTTTGTGTGTGTCAGGTGTCTCAGTTTTGCTTCGTGTGGTGTGTTGTGTGCCTGTGTGTTGTGTGGTGTGGTGTGTGTTGCTGTTGTTCGTTGTGTGTGTGTGTTTGTGTGTGTAGTGTGGTTGTGTGTGTGTGTGGTGGTGTGTGTGGGTTTTTGTTGTGGTGGTTGTGTGTGTGTAACTTCCGACACTGACCGACCTGATCCCATCAGAGTGGAGGGAGGAGGTACTGCACAAGCACACTCCAGAAATGGCCTGCAGTCTAGCCCATTGTGCTGTGAAAACTGAATTATCCTTACCTGCCAAGCACGGCTACTTTTTGACCATGGTCATTCTCAGCCATTTTCAATCCGTGTCGACGCTGGCACTCCTGAAATCCCTGACTGTATTTCGTCCTTTTTCTGCTTTATCCGCCCCCCTTTTTTTTTTGTGGTTACAGCACACTCTTAAACTCAACAGAACTAAATATCACTGGCTGTTGCTAGACACATTTAATGTAAACAGCTAAAATGACAACACTATAATTACAAATGCATAAAGTGAAAACACTATATATACGCACTGCACTAAGCCGTCACTTCAGTTTGATCACAAGACACACCTTACGTGAAAACACTACACAAACGCACAACACTAAGCCGTCACTTCAGTTTGATCACAAGACACAGCTAAAGTGACAACACTATAAACGCACTACACCAAGCTGTCACTTCAGTTTGATCACAAGACACAGCTAAAGTGACAACACTATAAACACACTACACCAAGCTGTCACTTCAGTTTGATCACAAGACACAGCTAAAGTGACAACACTATAAACGCACTACACCAAGCTGTCACTTCAGTTTGATCACAAGACACAGCCAAAGTGACAACACTATAAAATGCACTGCACTGAACCGTTCCTTCGGTTTTACCACCAGACTCTCCAAAAGTTAACACTGATGACCGGCGTGTCACTGGCCTCTGCCGATAAACTTCTGGTTATTACAGACTCACTCCTAAAATGAACAGAACTGTGTTTCTGGCGGCTGTCAGTTCTTGTCTTTGGTCAAGGTTTAAGTCTTCGTGTGATTGTCCGTGAG
>JABMCL010000307.1:250000-282500 GCA_018857735.1 Alviniconcha marisindica | reverse complement strand
CGGACCGCCTGAACTTGTTTTAGCTGCAGATATTCACTTTTGACAGCCGCGAATAACGAAAAGACCAACCTGACACAGACATGCCGCTCGGACTTGACAGGAGTGAGTTTTTTGCCGTGAAGGCGAAGGACCTTGAGAAGAACTTGCGTGTAAGTAATGTATTCCTGTGGTTTAGAACCGTTTAAGCATACGACTACGAGTACGGCTACAGGTAGGACTACAGTTCAACATGTATTTTCTTCTGCTTCAACTTTTAACAGTTAGGCAAATCTGTATCCTGCCCAGTGTCTGCGTGCCATCACAAATTACTATTAGTGTCTGTATCCTGCCCAGTGTCTGCGTGCCATCACAAATTACTATTAGTATTACTGCCAATATTGTAAGTACTGCTATTATACCTATGTCATCAATTTATGGAAACTTGTGCAAATTGAAGTAAAAATAATAATTAAAAAATGTCTAAATGATGATGAATTGTGACATGGTTTGATACAGGGTTCCCATTAACTCTTTCAAGGCTTTCCGTATCTTAAGACACGGAACTTAGCAGTACGCTTGACGACGATCCACGTCTTCGGACGCGGTAAGAATTAAAGATTTCTGGCTTTTACCAGCTTTTGAGTTGACTTGAGACAATTATATTACACTAACAGCATCAATTTCGGACACTTTCAGTAATACGCCTTAGTCCAGTTGAGTGTTCCTTTGTCTGTGTTGGCATTTGTAACATGTGTGTCAAACTGACGAAAGTTGTACATTTCAAAATGGCGGCACACAGAGTGAACATGCGTTACTCGGCAATGGAAGCTGTGGAATTAGGACTGAATGACGGCTCGGATCTAGAAGATTTTTCAGACAGTGGTTCTGAAGAGAACATTGTTGATTCTGGCAAGGAGTTTGTGCCAGTAGATCTCGAGGCGGACTTGAGTGACAGCGATAATAACATCTTCATTTTCATCATTGGGATCTGTGCACCTGTAGAAGAAAACCTTTTTTTTTACTACTGTGTTTGGACAGTTCCTGCTTTGCTGTTGTGACAGAGAAAGGTGTATGATATGACTCTATGGATTATTTATTTGACAAGTACACATCCCAAGCTTTCTAAAAATGTATGTTTATTGTAATTTGTATTATTCCAAGTAGTTTATTTACTACAGTTTTTTTTAAACGGACAAAAACAGTGCGTCTGCAGGAGCCGAGCATGTCATTTTGTGGTGTCTTGAATGAGTTACACATTAGAACCAAAATGGATGCACTAATGTCTCGAAGGTCCCACCAGATGTGCTACTCCTAGCCCAGACCTGCTGTTCTGATATATATGGCACTGAACAAATGAAAAAAACGCTGTCTGACAGCGACAAATCAACTCTGAAATGTGTGCCGTCGTAAACACGAGTATTTTCGCCGTTACGAAGTAAACACTTGAACGTACACGTTTTTCTCTTTCAGTCGAAACACTAAGAAAAAACTAGTTTGTTCGATCGAAACTTGGACATTACTGTGCAAAAATTGGTCACTCGTGATTGAAACACTGACCTAAGGCCTGCATACGTTGTCATCTGAGAAACAGCTGGCTATCGAACAAAGACATCACTTTGAATTTGCACACTGCCGACTGAAACCTATTTAATAATGGTCACTTCGCTTACAATTACGAATGAAAATGCAAAAATAACGTTGTATCAATGAAAAGTAACTATTTAATCTGTCGGACGCAACATCATATTTCGATCGAAACTGTAAAAAGGTACATGACCCAAATCGAAAATTCACTCACCGCTCCTTGTTGGCACCACGTTTGAAGAGAAAGTAGGCGCAAAGCACTGTGGATAAACATGGCCGAGCTTTGTGCAAAAAGACCGCAGTCACAAAATCGACATTTATCCCCAAGATCGGCAATTTTTCGATCGTTACGGCCTGACAACATAAAAACTTGAAATTTTAAACTTGAAGAATAATAAATACGAACAGAATCCAACACTTTTATTATCACTGCTTTTGACTAAAGACCGATTTTAGCAACAGTTTCTTTGTTTCACCGACCACAAGTCCGCAGTGAATAGTAGCAGACGAACGTTTTCGTCAGCATTGGAACCAGACCCAAGGCGTTTCGATCGAAATAAACATATGTTTATTTCAATTATACAGATTTTACAAGTAGTTATGAGCCATTTTCACAAGCATTAAAAAGCTTTGACTATGTCCTGTCAGGCAGCAAGAGGAAAATTGCCTGAAGAAGAAAGATGGAAACAAAACGACAACTGAAGTGGTGCACCTGAAATGTCCACCCTTCCTTTGCCGATTTTCGGCCCGGACTTGGTGTAAATTTTCATATTTTACTAACTCAAAACTGACTTTGGGAGTCAAGTTTATCTTTATTATCTCTTTGATGCATACTGTTTTGGATAAAGTTAGGTTTGTTCAGAGAAAACTTAAACCTGAAGAAGCATTTACGACCAAAAAATGGATGGTCCTCGCCGAGCACCTTTTGGCACAGGCTCATATATATATATATATGTATTATATATATATATATTAATAACTATATCAGATAATCAGAAGTCAAACTTACATTATAAAGAAATTAAAAATTAAATAGAGATCTTTGTACATGTATGTATACTAATTTTGAAGGCTTAGAGTTAGACATTAATATGTTATCAATTTTCAACTGGCAATTTTGGTGTTGGTAGCACTTGTTATTTGGGCTCCATATGAAAGAGTGCAGTTGCTGAGTACACTGATGTTTTCTTTGCTGTATTTCTTTCACCTTTGAACCTTTCACTTTTCAGGCTCGGGATGAGCGTATTGCAGGGCTGGAAACAGAGAATGCCATGCTGTACCTGAAGCTGGCCCAGCTGAGGGGACAGCTGCAGTCGTCTCGCAGTGAAGCCAATGCAGCAGAGGATGCCAGTGACAGGCACACAATGTTTCGCACACACGTCATGACTCGTACGGGGGAACTGCGAAGGGAAGTTCAGGTATGGAGCGTAGGTGACAGAACGAGAACAGCAGAACAAGAAAAGCTTCGTGTCCAGACTGAAAATATTCTTTTTCTTTTTCACTAAGTAGGTCACTATAAATTTAGATCGTGTATTCTTGTCATTATAGATTACCACCTAGAAGGATGTACTGGACATATTCTGAGCAGGCATAATTTTTACCAGAATGCAAGATTGATTAAAAAAAAAAAAAAAGGATTTAAAGATCTGCTGTAACATTTTTTGCCTGGAACAATATATTTATAATGTACATCATTACATACGTGTATTCTTTTGGCAAATAATCCAACAAGACTGCAAAAATCTTAGTGTCTACAGGTGTGTGTGTGTGTGTGTGTGTGTGTGTGTGTGTGTGTGTGTGTGTGTGTGTGTGTGTGTCCTGTTGTTGCAGATAGTATTTTTAATTTTTAAACTGTTTTGGTAACACTAACAGGTTTATGAATTTCTGCAGAAACTGATTTTTGAGAATCTGATGTCTGAGCATCAAAAATATGGTATTTTGAGTGAAAAATTTAGTAAATGAAAACCAGTTTTGCTTGACATCTGTTGCAGCTGCTGAAGAGTGAGTTGGCCAGTGTCCGTGGCTTGGCGCTGGAGATGCCACGTCAGTTGTCCCGCACCATGCAGCGTGCCAACAGCGTGATGCAGCACCATGACAGCATGATGCAGTCGCAGTCCTCTAACATCACAGGTTGTGCAGGAAACATGACTTGCAGTGTCAGCTATTATGCAAGGACTTCCTAAGCACATATAATGATATATATATATATATTTTGGTATTATATATATATGTGACTGTACAAATACAGGCATGCCATCATGCACAGTAGAGGCATGGGGGATATATCCTGATGAATTATAACAGTACAAAAAAACTTTATATGCATAAGTAGAGACCTTTGCATGCACCTGTACATATGTTTGAAAGTAGATGTGCAATGCATGCACACATGCACATGAACTCACACATGCATAAACATACACAAACATGCATGTGCACACAAACACACACACACACACATGCATGCACGCAATCATGCATGCATGCATGCATGCGTGCACACACATACACACGCACACACACACACACACATACACACACACACACATAGATTGATTAATATACTGTTGAAACTGGTGCTATTAATAATATGTGGAAATACACACAGTTCCACAGACCTCACTATGGTTATATACTTATAACATATGGAATTTCACATTTCTTTCAGGATTTTTTTTTCATGACTGATTTAACTGGCTTTGTTTCAGTGTTGGCTGACCAGGTTGCACAATTGCAAATTGCGTTGTCAGAGATGACCGATCGACACACCAAAGAAAAGAAAAGGCGCCAGGAACTTCACAATGTTCTCATGGTATTGTTTTCAAACTGTTTTTGGACTGACACACAGTTTTGGGTGTTGCTGGCATGCCCCATGCAAAGTACAGAACCTTAGCTTATTTCTAATTCTATTGCTGGGGAACACAAGCAGATGTTGTTATGAGGGTTTCTGTTAACAAGAAGGGTAGGTTTTGTATTACATAAAGAAGGTGTGGAATACAAGTGACTGTGCTGTGTAGTGTGAAGTGTGTTACATCTAGGTTTATGGTTGATTTCTTTTGTCCAAATATTTCAGTTAGGCAACACTGTCCTTCACCCGAATCAGTCTGTACAGTGTGTGTTTGTGTGTGTGTGTGTGTGTGTGTGTGTGTGTGTGTGTGTGTGTGTGTGTGTGTGTGTGTTGTGTGTGTGTGTGTGTGTGTTGTGTGTGTGTGTTGTTGTGTGTGTGTGTGTGTGTGTGTGTGTGTGTGTGTGTGAGTGTGTGTGTGTGTGTGTGTGTGTGCATCTGTGTGTGTGTGTGATGGTGTGTGTGTGTGTGTGTGTACATGTGTGTGTGCATGCATGCATATGTGTGTGTGTGTGTGTACATGTTTGTGTGTGTGCGCACGCACAGGCGCGCATCTTGCACAGTTATGCTTGAACCCTTGTTGAAGTGTACATTATGTGGTAGCTTTTGTTAAATTGCAGATGAGATGTACATTATGTGTGTTATGTTTGTTCAGTGCTTTGAGCCACTGGGTGGGCACTTTACAAATTTCCATTATAATAATTATGGTGTATACAGTGTTATGTAAGAAGAAGAATGGTGTATGCTGCAAGATCTAAAAATGTTAATGTCTGCTGGTAGTCAAGTCACAACTATTCAGATTTCTTGATTTTATTTTGCAGGAACTACGAGGAAATATTCGGGTTCACAGTCGGCTCCGTCCTTTGATGGAGTTTGATTGTGGAAATGAGGACATGTCCTCACTTGGCAGGTAAAAGATTAGTTTTTGTTACATTAATTTTCTGATAAAAAAAAAAAAAATGTATGCGCAAGGTATCCATATCTGTTTTTTGTTTTGTTTTCTTTTTTTTCTTTTTTTGCCACATGTGTTGTTTAACGAAAGTGAATTTTAATTCATGCATTTTTGAATAATATTGATTTGTAGTTTTTTTTGTCCATTTATGGCAGTGCTTTATTTTGCAGGCCAGGCTCAAAGTCTGAAGTTGTTGTGCATGCAGTTGATGATGTAAGTGAAAGTTTTTGTTTGTAGGATGTTAATAATAATGATAATGAAACATTTGTAAAGCATGAACCTCTAACATAAAAACAGAGATCAGCACACTGTACACAATCAGAGAGCCGGTTTGGCCTAGCAGTAAGGTGGTAGGCTGCTGAGCGGAAGGACCTCGGTTCGATACCGCTTCGGCTCTCCTTTCTCTTCAAAAGTTGTGGTTTGTGGACATGGTCTTGTGACTTTGTCCCTCACAATTATTGAAACATTAAAATGGCTCTCATTGCTGCCCATGTTAATGCAGAAGTCATTCTGGTGGTGACAATGTAGCGATAGGTATATACTCTCCCTCTCCCCCCCCCTCCCTCCCCCCTCCCCCCCCCCCCCCCCCCTTCTCCTTCTCCCTGTCCCTAATAAGCCTTATGGTTTCTGTGGACGTTAAGCACCATGTTTACTTACTTACTGTACACAAATTAAATTTAAGCACCCACACAGAGATGCCACAAGCAGAAGCAACAATAGCAATGATTACGAACAATTTAAATGATGAGAAGCCAGACAGTAAGACCTACATTACCCATACACATGTGCACACACACGCACGCACGCATGCACACACACTTATGTGCATGCCCACATACGCACATGCACACACGCACGCACGCATGCAAGCACGCATGCACACACACACACACACACACACACACACACACACACACACACACACACACCACAGCACTCAACTGAAATAATTTAAGAACAAGGTGGAGGGGGTTATAGAGAGAGAATGTTTGATTTTCTTCCAAACTAGACACACTTACCAGCAGTTGATTTGATAGCGAAAGTATTCATACCTATTCTCTGAGTGACTTACGGAATTGCAAAGTTAGGCACTTCATTGGCCCTTGTGTTATGCTGTCAACACAACAATCACTGTTGAGAAAGACAGTTCATGAGTGTGTAAAACCTTTATTACTCTACTGTCATGGAATTTTATTTAGCCAAATTTAAATACTCCTTGGGTAGGAAGGATGATTTTATTTTCATTCATTTTTTGAATATTTGATTTCATGAGAAAAATTTGTGGCAAAGTTTTCAAGTTTTTATTGAATAATTTATTATGTTTTTTATTGCAGGAAAATGTCTGTGTACGTACACACAAACAGAACAAGGTGTTTGAGTATGAGAGGTGGGTGTGCTATTTGACATTATCATTTAAAAAAAAATTGTTTTCTGAAATTGCTAGTGTTTATTTCTGATAATTCATAATAGTATGTGTGCGAGTCTGTGTGTGTGCATGCGTGTGTGTGTGTGTGTGTGCGTTCTTGTTGTATTCGTTGAATTTTGACAATACGTATTTGTAAAGAATGTGTAAGTGCCTAGGGCCTGTGCAGGTAAGGTGCTCTGAGTATTCATTATTATTACTATATTCATAGCTGTAATTAGTGTTTCGTCAACTGAGTAGATAGCTTACCTTTTCTATGTGAAAAGCTTTACCATTATGGTTCTGTGATATTTTTTTTATGGAGCACTCTTCTCATGGTGTTGTATGATTATTGGGCTTTATGCATCATCTGTGCCGTGTTCTTTTCTTCAGGGTGTATATTTAGCCCAGTTAGAAAACAGGAAGCAGTTTGGAGAAGGGCAGTCCTTGCTGACCTGTCTCATGGATAATTACATTATCTCTGTAATAACACATTCCCATGTGCCACAAGAATTTCATACAAGAGAGCAACATTCATATGGTGGTGATGGCTGTTTCCATAGCCCTTGGCTCCATTGACTTGAATGCTCAGTTCACAGAAAGAAATCTTTTGTCTTTTTTCCAAAACAAAATGAAATGGATAAAATCACAGTAATTAAGACAAAGAAAGAAAAAAACAGCGAATAGAATTTAAAAAATGATTAAAAAAAGAAAAAGAAAAAATGAAAGAAAAAAAAAGATCATTGAGAAACAAGGTGGGTTTTAAAACGTCTGCAGAATGCTGCAGAGCAGTCTGTTTTTCTGATTGTTTGTGGTATGGCATTCCGGAGAGCTCTTGGGGGCAGTTAGAAAAAGCTCTGAAATCAAACTGTTTTAAGGTATGTTTTTCAGAAGTGCCTGAAATCTGTAGGCAGGCTTGTGTTGATGAGTGAAGGGTGTGTGCAGGAGTATATTGGGGAATGATGTTTGTGTGTTTGTGTGTGTGTGTGGTGTGTGTGGGTGGGGTGGGGTGGGGGGGGGGTGAGTGAGTGTGTGTGTGTGTGGCTCTGTGTGTGTGTGTGTGTGTGTGTGTGTGTGTGTGTGTGTGTGTGTGTGTGTGTGTGTGTGTTGGGGGTGGTGGGGGGGGGTGGGGTGGATGTGATGTGTGAGGAATACAATATTATGTTTATATATTATTTGTGAGGTTTTATGTCTAGATTTTTGTTCATCTTGTAAAGCGCTGTGTGCTCACCCTTGTCAGTGAGATACAGCACCACAGAAATGACCTCTATCATTGTTATTATCATATTTTGTGTGACAACACGTTACATTGACCCCCCTCCCCCCCCCCTCCACCCCCTTCCCCCCACAGGGTGTACAACCCAGCAGAGACGCAGGAGGCAGTGTTTGATGAAGTGCAGCCCATGCTGACCTCTCTCCTGGACGGGTACAACATCTGCATCATGGCATACGGTCAGACCGGCAGTGGCAAGACCCACACCATGCTGGGCTCCCATCGGAACGACGACTACAACCCTTCCCACGAACCCCACCCTGACGAGGGAGTCATACCTCGTGCAACCCGGGAATTGTTCAGGTGGCCTGCCATTTTGTTTTCAGAATCCATCTTTGGTAGAGTCCATCCTCTTTTAGGGTGTACAGGTGTGTGTTTGGTGGTGGAGAGTTCTAGAACACCCCCACCCCCACCCCCACCCCAGAAAACAACAACACCCCCCCTCCCTCCCCCTCCTTCACCCCCCCCCACACAAAAAAACCCCACAAGACTTTCCATACTCAACCGGCACTGAGTGAGGGGGATGGTGGGTTTGGGGGATTGTTGCTGTTGTTGAAGCATTCACCAGCTGAACACTCTGGAGGTCACCTGGTATATGTGATTGAACATTAACCCCTTCCCTGCTATTACGGCACCCTACGGTGGCCATGAGGAAGTGTTTGCCATCTGCCAGAAAGAGGTCATAGGATTCCTTGCTCAGATTCTGACTGTGTGCGTATGCTCAGAAGAGGCCATGTTCTAGAAAATGCACATCTGGCTGGTGTAGCCTGTCTGCAAAACTCATTTTTAAATGACACAGCACAAATTCCTTGGCAGGAAAAGGGTTAAGAAGTGGATTCCATACTTTGAGAGGATTGCATGTGTGGCTGTTTTTTTAATACCCTGGCACACGGACAGCCACACACCATCGTTGGAGGATGGGTGGAAGATTGAATAGGAAAAGTTGAAATCCCAAACAAGGAAACTTCATTTCCGTGTCATGGAATAGTTTGTTCCCTTCTTTCTATTACTTGTATGTCATTATAATGTAGTTTAATGTTTTTTGTTTTTGTTTTTGTCTTCTTCTTTTTTTTGTTGGTATTACTTACACTTCATTATACTTTATTGTGAATAATAGTTTTTCTGGTACTTGTACCTCATTATAACATAGTAGGGCTTTTTTGGTATTACATGTGCCCTGTTATAAAGCAGTAGATTTTTGCGTTATTTGTAGCTCATTACAAAATAGTCTTGTATTACTTGTGCTGCATAATAAAATGTTAATTTAACTCCTTTTTTTTACAGGGTCTCTTGGCCCCTTTCCCTTCTGTAGATTGATAACATCAGACCTGCTACATTGCAGGTTTTTTGTTTGTATTAAGCATGGAGTACTGTTAATAGTGTCTTTTTTGCACAATGGTACCAGTTAAGAGTCCATGTATGGCTTATGCTGCTGGGCGTTTGATTGAATGGTTTGCTCTAATGCCACTTACAAAAGAAAAGAAAAAAATGCATGAGCCAGTTTGGCCTAGCAGTAAGGTGTTAGGCTGGTAAGTGGAATGACCTCGGTTCGATACCGCTTCGGCACTCCATTCTCTTCAAAAGTTGTGGTCTGTGGACACTGTCCTGTGACTTTGTCCCTCACATATATATATATATATATATATGAAACATTAAAATGGTTCTCATCGCTGCCCACATTAATGCAGAAGTTATTCTGGTGGAGACAGCGTAGCAATAAGTATATAATCTCCCTCTCCCCCCACCTCCATACCCCCTCCCCCCCCCCCCCTTCTCCCCGTCCCTAATAAGCCTCGTGGTTTCTGTGGACGTTAAGCACCATGTTTACTTAAAAACATTGCTGCAAGTTCCAGACTTGAAGACGCTGCTTGTGCTTCTATGACAGTAATTTATGAAGAGCACTGTCACTGTTTCCTCAGACTGATAGAGGAGAAAGCCCCAGGCAGCCATGCAGTGGAGGTGTCCGTGGTGGAGATTTACAACAACGACATCCGCGACCTGCTCAGCAAGGATCCCAACGCCAAGCACGATGTGGTCACAGGGGCTGACGGTTCTCTCAACTTTCCCACCATTATCTGCAAGTAAGTGGTGGCTGGTGTGTGGACCTAGCATGCATAGGATTTTTGCTCATTATCATATCATGCTGCTATTGTAATGGTCGAGCTAGGTTCGGTGCGAGTCGATTGATTGCGTTATGGGCTTTTGGATACCGAGTTAGTGCTCAGCATGGTGTTCTTGGTGTGGTATGGGTTGATCATTTTGGTTACATGACTGTGGTTCCGTACAGTATAGTGTGCTCTGCTCAGCACTGGTTAATCTTTCTTGTTACAGGCCTGTGGATACAGTGTCCGAAGTGATGAATACATGGATGGTATTTTATCAGACACTCAAATAATCTTCCACACAAGAATATATATATATATACATATTCACAGTGCATAGGGTGAAGAGAAAGAAGCGTACAGTTTCATACCCACACACTGCAAGAAGGAAAAATGCGCTTGGTTCAGTATGGGTCATATGTTCCTGTTACAGAACTTCAGCATGGGTTAATCTTTCCTGTAACAGACCTGAGGATCAGTGTACAAAATGACGTACTTGGTTCAGCATGGTTTAATTGTTCCTGTTACATAACTTCAGCATGGGTTAATCTTTCTTCAAACAAACCTGTGGATACAGTGTACTAACATAATGTACTTGGTTCAGCATGGGTTAATTAACTATTCCAGTTACACAGACCTTTAGCATGGTTAGTCAGTTATTCCTGTTACAAAACTTCAGCATGGGCTGATTAATTATTCTTGTTACATACCTGCATATTTTGTGTACATGATACACTTGATTCAGTATGAGCTAATTCCTGATTTGTATGAGCCGGTTTGGCCTAGCGGTAAGGCATTAGGCTGGTAAGCGGAAGGACCTCAGTTCGATATCGCTTCGGCTCTCCTTTCTCTTCAAAAAGGTTGTGGTTTGTGGACACTGTCTTGTGACTTTGTCCATCACTTCCTACTGAAACATTAAAATGTCTCTCATCGCTGCCCATCTTAAGGCAGGAATCATTCTGGTGGTGACAGTGTAGTGATAGGTATATAATCTCAGTCCTTCTTCCCCCACCTCCATACCCCATTCCCCCCTTCTCCCCATCCCTAATAAACCTTATGGTTTCTGTGGATGTTTAGCACAGGCTTATTAATTATTCCTGTTACAGACCTGTGAATACTGTGTACAATGTGGCACACTTGTTTCAGCATGGGCTAATTCATTATTCCTGTTACAGACCCGTGAATACTGTGTACAGTGTTGCACACTTGTTTCAGCATGGGCTAATTCATTATTCCTGTTCCGATTTAAAAGACCTGCGTGGGAATTTTCCTTAGAAAACTGTGTACAATGTTGCACACTTGTTTCAGCATGGGCTAATTCATTATTCCTGTTACAGACCCGTGAATACGTGTACAGTGTTGCACACTTGTTTCAGCATGGGCTAATTCATTATTCCTGTTACAGACCCGTGAATACTGTGTACAATGTTGCACACTTGTTTCAGCATGGGCTAATTCATTATTCCTGTTACAGACCCGTGATACTGTGTACATGTTGCCACTTGTTCAGCATGGGCTAAATCATTATTCCTGTTACAGCCGTGATACTGTGTACATGTTGCCACTTGTTCAGCATGGGCTAATTCATTATTCCTGTTACAGACCCGTGGATACTGTGTACAGTGTTGCACACTTGTTTCAGCATGGGCTAATTCATTATTCCTGTTACAGACCCGTGGAAAACTGTGTACAGTGTTGCCCACTTGCTTCAGCATGGGCTAATTCATTATTCCTGTTACAGACCTGTGAATACTGTGTACAATGTTGCCCACTTGTTTCAGCATGGGCTAATTCATTATTCCTGTTACAGACCTGTGAATACTGTGTACAATGTTGCACACTTGTTTCAGCATGGGCTAATTCATTATTCCTGTTACAGACCTGTGAATACTGTGTACAATGTTGCACACTTGTTTCAGCATGGGCTAATTCATTATTCCTGTTACAGACCCGTGAATACTGTGTACAATGTTGCACACTTGTTTCAGCATGGGCTAATTCATTATTCTTGTTACAGACCCGTGAATACTGTGTACAGTGTTGCACACTTGCTTCAGCATGGGCTAATTCATTATTCCTGTTGCAGACCTGTGGATACGGTGTACAACGTGATGTGCTTGGTTCAGCATGGGCTACGCACACGGCGTGAATCGGCCACCATGGTCCATGAGCACTCGAGTCGCTCCCACCTGGTGGTCACACTGACAGTCATCTCGCAGGCACCCAGTTTCTTCTCACTGCCTCGCACTGCATCCACCGAAGCACTCAATGTTGATGGTGAGTGATTTGGGGGGGGGGGGGGGGGGGGGGGGGGATTTAGTGCTCACACTGTCACAGTGTTTGTGTTCACACTGTCACCGTGTTTGTGTTCGCGTTCTCGGTCTTTGTGTTCACACTGTCTCGGTGTTTGCGCTCACGCTGTCGGTGTTTGTGTTCACACTCTCGCACCGTTTGTGTTCACACTCTCTCGCAACGTTTGTGTTCACACTTCCGCACCGTTTGTGTTCACATTCTCACAACGTTTCTGTTCACACTCTCACAATGTTTGTGTTCACATTATCGCAGTGTTCACGTTCACACTCTCACAATGTTCACTATCAGCGTTACTGTACACACTGTCGCAGTGTTCACACTGCTAGTGTTTGTGTTCACATTGTCACACTGTTTGTGTTCACATTGTCACATTGTTTGTGTTCATGCCGTTACACTGTTTTGACACTGTCACGATATTAGTGTTGACACGGTCACAATGTTTGCAGGTGCAAAGAAGGGTCGCGGGCCCACGCTGACCCACTCACAGATGTGGTCCGGAGGGAACAAATGTTATATGTTCACACTCTCACACTGTTAATGTTCACACTCTCACAATGTTTGCAGGTGTAAAGAAAGGTCACGTTCCCACGCTTGACCCACTCCCAGATGTGGTCGGGAGGGAACAGATGTTAGTGTTCACACTGTCACATTTTTTTTTGTCACAATGTTAATGTTCACACTGTCACGATGTAAAGTTCACACTGTCGCACTGTTAATGTTCACACTGTCACACTGTTAATGTTCACACTGTCACACCTGTCAGTTTACAGGTGCAAAGAAGGGTCGCGATCCTACGCTGACCCACTCACAGACGTGGTCAGGCGAACAGATGTTGATGTTCACACGGTCACAATGTTGATGTTCACACTGTCACAGTGTTGATGTTCACACTGTCACACTGTTTACAGGTGCAAAGAAGGGTCGCGGGCCCACGCTGACGCACTCACAGACGTGGTCAGGCGAACAGATGTTAATGTTCACATTGTCACAATGTTGATGTTCACACTGTCACAGTGTTGATGTTCACACTGTCACACTGTTTACAGGTGCAAAGAAGGGTCGCAGGCCCACGCTGACGCACTCACAGACGTGGTCAGGCGAACAGATGTTAATGTTCACATTGTCACAGTTTTAATGTTCACACCGTCACAATGTTGATGTTCACACTGTCACACTGTTTACAGGTGCAAAGAAGGGTCGACTCACAGACGTGGTCAGGCGAACAGATGTTAATGTTCACATTGTCACAGTTTTGATGTTCACACTGTCACAATGTTGATGTTCACACTGTCACATTGTTTGCAGGTGCAAAGAAGGATCGCAGGCCCACGCTGACGCACTCACAGACGTGGTCAGGCGAACAGATGTTAATGTTCACATTGTCACAGTTTTGATGTTCACACCGTCACAATGTTGATGTTCACACTGTCACACTGTTTACAGGTGCAAAGAAGGATCGCAGGCCCACGCTGACGCACTCACAGACGTGGTCAGGCGAACAGATGTTAATGTTCACATTGTCACAGTTTTAATGTTCACACTGTCACAATGTTGATGTTCACACTGTCACACTGTGTACAGGTGCAAAGAACGATCGACTCACAGACGTGGTCAGGCGAACAGATGTTAATGTTCTCATTGTCACAGTTTTGATGTTCACACCGTCACAATGTTGATGTTCACACTGTCACACTGTTTACAGGTGCAAAGAAGGGTCGCGGGCCCACGCTGACGCACTCACAGACGTGGTCGGGCGAACAGATGCAGGGGATGCTGCAGCAGGTGCCGACGCCCGCATCCACGCCGACCCCCACCTCCACGACGGCCACTGTGCGCACCAAGCTTCAGCTGGTGGACCTGGCAGGCAGCGAGTGCGTTGGTCAGTGCAGCCTTTCACAGCAGTACTAATCAGAACAGCAGCAGTAGTATTAGTTAATTTCACCGCCTTGAGCTTAATTAATTAATTAATTTTTAAAGCGAAAAATCTTGTCCGTGGAGGTTATTTTAAGCGCATACATGCACGCGCGCGCGCGAGCGCACACACACACACGCATGCACGCACGCACGCACGCACGCACGCACGCACGCACGCACGCACGCACGCACACACACACACACACACACACACACACACACACATGCCAGCGCGCACTAAAATATCAACATCCTCTCTATTACAATTTCATTTTTTGTTCGTGTTGTCGATAAAGTTGATGTTGGTGACGTCAGTTACGATAATATTTGGGCCCTACTAGTAAATGTATAATCATAAGCAATCTAGCTTTTTTGCACGGCCCAACTGTTCTGTTGTTAATGCATTGTGACATAAGAAGGCCGGACCGTGCGTGGCTGTGCAGGGATGTCGGGAGTGAAGGGCGTGGCGCTGCGGGAGGCGTCCTACATCAACAAGAGCCTGTCGGCCCTGGCTGACGTGCTGGGGGCGCTGGCCGAGCACCGGAGTCACGTGCCCTACCGCAACAGTCGTCTGACCCACTTCCTGCAAGACTCTATAGGTGGGGGTGTGTGTGTGGTGTGTGTGTGTGTGTGTGTGAGAGAGAGAGAGAGAGAGAGTGGTGTGTGTGTGGTGTGTGTGTGTGTGTGTGTGTGTGTGTGTGTGTGTGTGTGTGTGGTGTGAGAGAGAGAGGTGTGTGTGTGGTGTGTGTGTGTGTGTGTGTGTGTGTGTGTGTGTGTGTTGTGTGTGTGTGTGTGTGTGGAGAGAGAGAGAGTGTGTGTGGTGTGAGTGTGTGTGTGGTGTGTGTTGTGTGTGTGTGTGTGTGTGTGCGTGCTTGTAGTATCAAAAGGAGAGGTGCAGGACAGGTAAAGGGAGAGAGAGAGAGTGTGTTTGTGTGTTAGAGACAAAGAGAGAGAGAGAGAGTGTGCGTGTGTGTGTGTATGTGTGTGTGTGTGAGAGAGAGAGAGAGAGAGAGAGAGAGAGAGAGAGAGAGAGAGAGAGAGTATATGTATGCGTGCGTGCGTGTGTGAGAGAGTGTATGTATGCGTGCGTGCGTGCATGTGTGCGTGCGTGCATGTGTGTGCGTGCGTGCGTGTGTGCGTGTGTATACATGTATATGTATGTATGTATGTGTGCGTGCCTACCTGCCTGCCTGCCTGCGTACGTGCCTGTGCCTGTACCCACTGACCAGACTCCCTCGTGCTGCAGGCGGGGATGCCAAGCTGCTGGTGCTGCTGTGCGTGTCGCCGGCGCAGCGCTACATCACGGAGTCCCTGCAGTGTCTGGGGTTCGGTCAGCGGGCCCGCCAGGTGCAGCGGGGGCCCACCAAGCGCCGCCTGCCCTCCTCCGCCGAGAAGGTGGACTCGAACCAGGCCACGCAGCACCGCCGGGCCAGTTCCGCCGCCAGCCCGTCACGATAGGAGGATAACGACGTGACAGTGACGTTGGGGCCTCACGACAGGGTGATGACGATGGTGACCGTGATGTTGAGGCCTCAGTGATGTTGGGGCCTCACGATAGGGTGATGACGATGGTGACAGTGATGTTGGGGCCAGAGTGATGTTGGGGCCTCACGATAGGGTGATGACGATGGTGACTGATGTTGGGGCCTCAGTGATGTTGGGGCCTCACGATTGGATGTTAACGGAGGCCTCAGTGATGTTGGGGCCTCACGATAGGGTGGTAACGATGGTGACAGTGATGTTGGGGCCTCAGTGATGTTGGGGCCTCACGATAGGGTGATAACGGTTGACAGTGATGTTGGGGCCTCAGTGATGTTGGGGCCTCACGATAAGGTGATAACGGTGGTGACAGTGATGTTGGGGCCTCACGATAGGATGATAACGATGGTGACAGTGATGTTGGGGCCCCAGTGATGTTGGGGCTTCAGTGATGTTGGGACCTCACGATAGAGATGGTGACAGTGATATTGGGGCCTCACGATAGGATGATAAAGATGGTGACAGTGATGTCGGGGCCTCACGATAGGATGATAAAGTTGGTGACAGTGATGTTGGGGCCTCATGATAGAATGATAACGATGGTGACACTGATTGATGTTGGGGCCTTACGATAGGGTGGTGACGATGGTGACAGTGATGTTGGGGCCTTACGATAGAGTGGTGACGATGGTGACAGTGATGTTGGGGCCTTTGGCACGCCCAGCCTTGGCTATATATAGTAGTTATATAGCCCTGAAAGCGTGTGCTGTTTATTTTCAGATGTATGTGTTAAGATGTGAAAGATTCGAATATGTAAACGCATAAACAGCGGCACACACGGACACACAGACACAGACACACCCGTGTACACGTGCACACACACACACACACACACACACACACACACACACACACACACACACACACACACACACACACACACGAATGCACGCGCGCACACACACACACACCTCACTCACACACAACCACACACACACACACACACACACACACACGAATGCACGCGCGCACACACACACACACACACCACTCACACACAACCACACACACACACACACACACACACGAATGCACGCGCGCGCGCGTAATTCCGGGCTGTGGAAGTGACGTAAAAGTTTATTCAATGAGAATTTGTTGGCAGACGCATAACAATTGCCGTTTTGTATGTTTTATAAACTTGATAATTATTCCTGTGGCGCTTAGACTGCATGTGAACACTACGCATGAAGCCTGTCTGTGTTTTTGTAGGAGTCGGTACCTTATAACTAGGATACAAACTACACACATGTCATGTGATGATACAGTACCCGTCTGTGATATTCTGCACCTACTTATGTGTGCTCTTTTTATATGCTCTGTTTGTTGCATGAATATGCGCTGCCCAATCAAACTTAAATATACATTTATTACTCGAACTGGTCTGTTGGGTCGCGTGTGCGCGCGTGTGTGTGTGTGTGTGTGTGTGTGTGTGTGTGTGTGTGTGTGTGTGTGTGTGTGTGTGTGTGTGAGAGAGAGAGATAGAGGGAGAGCGCTTGCGTGCGAGCTCGTATATTATGTGTGTTTACTAACACAGGCCTTTCTTCTTTCTTGGTGCTTTACGTCCACGGAGGCGAGATGGCCTATTAGGGACGGGGACAGAGTGGGAAGGGGACGACAGAGTGAAGGCTCGACCGCGAAACCGCCCGAAAAAGACCGGAGAGACCGTGGACCGCCGCCAGAACAATGGAAGTGTTAAGGCGGTGTCCCCTCGCCATTGCCCAGCGACTTGTGCACTGCGCAATTGCTGTTTCAACTGCTGTGCTTGGACAGAGTCACAAAGACAATGTCCGTTGCACTGCTGTTGACGAACAACTTGGACAACTCAAGCAAAGGAAGTCCAACCTTCTTAGCCCAGCTCCACCTCCCTACTCATGATCTCTTCTGGGCTAAGTTGAGGGTCCAGCTCCACCTCCCTCCTCTAAGATCTCTTGATCTTATGATCTCGCCTGGAACTCTGGCCTTTTTAACTTTGCATTGAAGTGGACTATTACACAATAAAATCTGATGGTATTTTTGTTGTCTGCCAGAACATAGACTAATTTCTGTTGCAATTTGTCAGTTGACCAATTCTATAATTGTGTGATTTCAAGACAGGAGACCTGGAAAAAAAGATACAAAATTGTTGTTGTTGTTGTTGTTTTAAATAAAGTAGTGTACAAATCTACAAACATGATCTTCAAGATTTTTATCACTATATGATCATCATTATGCTCATTATTATTTTCAAAGCAAGCAAACATACACGTGCACGCGCGTTTAGACGCTGACGCACTCGTGTGCGTGTCAACAAGTACTACAACATACATAATATATATATATATTTGTACTAATGGCGACATGACACAAAAACGAAAATGACGTCAACAGTGACATTGTGACGCTGTCCTGACGTCAGCCGCGTAGCCTTTGCGATATGGCAATGCTGACGAACAGCAGCTATTGTGAGTTTCCGGCTTTGACCAAGTTTGAAACTTCTGTGCAATCGCTGATCGAACGAGGCAGTAATTGCAAATCCCTCGGCTAAGGTGAGTGATGTATCGGCTTCGCTGTCGTTTGAAGAGTTTTGAGATCCACACCAGTCGATGGGCAGATTGTTCAACAAGCTTCTTTTCCCTGGCTCTTCTTCTGTTTGTTGTTTGTTGTTGTTGTTGTTGTTGTTGTTGTTGTTGTTGTTGTTGTTGTTGTTGTTGTTGTTGTTGTTGTTCTTCTTCTTCTTCTTCTTCTTCTTCTTCTTCTTCTTCTTCTTCTTCTTCTTCTTCTTCTTCTTCTTCTTCTTCTCCTTTTTTTATTCTTCTTCTTCTTCTTCTCCTCCTCCTCCTGTCTTATGACTCTCTGTGTATAAATTATTACAGCATTTCCATAAGTCAAATAAAGAAAAGCCCACAAAAACACAAAAACAAAAAACAACAACAAAAACCTGTCTGAAGGGTCGAAGGCCACTTAAGCTGCAATAAAGCCGCCGGTCCAAAAGAAATGGCTGGTCTACTTCCTTTGCATTTCTTTTTTTCAAGGTGTTCTTTGTTGTTGCTTTGGATGTGTGTGTGTGTGTGTGTGTGTGCGTGGGCGAGGGGGGGGGGGGGGGGGAGGCGGAGACGAGAGAGAGGGGGAGTGGGGGGTGTAGAGGAGAGGGGGGAAGGGGGGGGGGGGGGGGGGGGGGGGGGGAGAAAGAGAGATGGGGGAGAGAATAGGCGATTCCACATCTACAAGCAGTGGCAACTTTTGTTCAACATCGAAATTGCCGCAGGTACAAACTATGGCAAATTCTATTAACAACCGAAAAATTGCCGCTGGAACAAACGATGGCAACCGATGGCATGTGTGTCTGTATGAGTGGGTGTTTGCGTGCGTCTGCGAGTGCGTGTGTGCATGCGCGCGTGTACGTGTGTGTGTGTGTGTGTGCGTGCGTGTGTGTGTGTATGTGAGCATGCGCGCACGTGTGTAATTGTGTGTGTGTGTGTGCGTGTATGTGTGTGTGTGTGTGTGTGTGTGTGTGTGTGTGTGTGTGTGTGTGTGTGTGTGTTGTGTGTGTGTCTGAGTGTACAAACTGACAGTCATTCATCCGTCCTTTTCAGCACAGAGCAATGTCGAGCATTAGCTTGAAAACCTTTCCCAAGCAGACGAAGAAGAGGCCGTTCTCTGGCGGGAGGAGGTCGTTCACCTCGGTGTACCTCGAGGAAGATGACAGCTTCAGCAGCAGCAGCAGCAGCAGCAGCAGCAGCAGCGACGAAAAACAGGCCAAGCCGACGGTGCCGCTGTACCCAGTCATCGAACCGGCTCCCAACTACTCCGCTTATCCATGTGTCGTCAACGAGGAGCCCGTCCTGCAAGTGGTGGGTGTGGGTTCATCATGATCCGTAACTGAGCTTCTCTCCGTCTGTCTATAGTTTGTCTGTGTGTGTCTCTCCCTCTCTGTCTCTGTCTCTCTGCCTCGCCCCTCCCTCTCCGTGTGGTCATGGTGTATAACTGGGTGATGTATGCATGTGTGCATCTGGCGCTGTGAACACGCTATGTTTTGTGCGGAAATTCTCATGTATCAAATTTCACTCACTCATTCATGCCTATAGTTGCGTATATAAATGATGCCTTTAAAAATTTTTTTACTCATCAGTAGCTTAGCAAGGACTAGTTGTTGGACAGGTTTTTGACTGAACCTAAACTACAATCCTCGTAAAATAAAGTTTTCGAGTTCGAGTTCGAGTTCTCTCTGTCTGTCTGTCTGCCTGCCTGCCTACCTGCCTGCCTGCCTACCTGCCTGTCTGTCTGTCTGTCTGTCTGTCTGCCTGTCTGTCTGTCTGTCTGTCTGTCTGTCTGTCTGTCAGGGTCTCTTTTAGTGTCTCTGTCTCAGTCTGTCCCTTTCTCTCTTTCTCGTAAGAAATTAAAAAGCCACGTTAGAACTGCGTGATTACCATGCATTTTCCCCCAGGAAAACGGAGGAAACGGTCTCCTAACCGCCCTCGACTTCCAGCTGCTCAGGGATCTTTCATGCGCTCAGCCAGCAGCACATCGCTCCGACGTGGGTTTCATTTCACCCGAGGGATTGGCGACTCAGTCCGGAAAAGCAAAGTTGGGCGAATTCTGAAACTACACAGTCTGTTTAATTCTGACTGCATGGCTCCCTCAGAAACACCACGCAGCTTTCTGTTTTCAGGGACAGTTTGGCGGCTCGGTGAAAAGGCAGGACGACTTGTGGCGATTAGCAACAGAGCAGCACTCACCAAGCGGTCAGTCTGTCATCAGGGCTCGGAGAACTAGGGGAGTGGGGGGCGGGGGAGTGGGGGGGGAGTAGGGGCGGGGGGCGGGGGCGGGCGGGAGGGGGGGGGACGGGGGGGGGAGTATGAGAGAGAAGGGAGAGGCGAGGAGGAGGGGGGGCGGAGAAGAGAGATGGGGGTTGGGGGGGGGGGGTATGAGAGAGAGAGAGAGGGAATGAGCGAGGGGGGGGGGGGGAGGGGCGGGAGACAGAGAGAGATGGGGGATTGGGGGGGGGGGTTATGAGAGAGAGAGAAGGAATGAGCGGGGGGGGGGGGGGGGGAGCGGAGAGAGAGATGGGGAGGGGGGGGGGGGGGTATGAGAGAGAGAGGGAAAGAGCGAGGGGGAGGGGAGGAGGCGGAGACAGAGATGGGGTTTGGGGGGGGGGGGGGGGTATGAGGGGGAAAGGAAAGAGGAGGAGGAGGAGGAGGCGGAGACAGAGAGAGATGGGATGTGGGGGGGTATGAGAGAGAGAGGGAAAGAGCGAGAGAGGGGGAGGTGGAGAGAGAGAGAGATGGGGAGGGGGAAAGGGGAGGGGGGAGAGAGGAGAGGGAGAGAAGAGAGGAGAGAGAGAGGAGAGGAGGGGAGGCGGAGACAGAGAGAATTGGGGAGGGGGTATGAGAGAGAGAGAGAGAGGGAAGAGAGGAGGGTGGGGGAGGCGGAGACAGAGAGAGATGGGGGATGGGGGGTGGTGTATGAGAGAGGGAAAGGGCGGGGGGGGGGGGGGGAGGCGAAGAAAGAGAGCATTGGGGGAGAGACATGCTCGCGATTCCGACATCCTACAAGCAGTGGCAACTTTTGTTCAACATCGAAATTGCCGCAGGTACAAACTATGGCAAATTCTATTAGCAACCGAAAAATTGCCGCAGGAACAAACGATGGCAATTTCTGTTAAAAACCGAAATTATCCGCAGGTACAAAAGATGCAACTTCTGTTCAACACCGAAATTGCCGCAGGTACAAACGACGGAAATTTCTGTTAAAAAACGAAACTGCCGCAGATACAAACGATGGCAACTTCTGTTCAACATCGAAATTGTCGCAGGTACAAACCTTGGCAACTTCTGGTACTTCAGGTACAAACGAAAAGTTGATACGGTTAGCAGCCATTTCCTCCTTGAGGTCACCTGCTGTCGAAGTCTGAGTGTGATGGACGCGCAGCATCATTTATAATAGCTGCAAGCAACACTGGAATCGCCAGCACCATCCTCCTCCAGCCCCACTACAATCCTTCCTGACATGACCGTCTCTACTGCATCTCAGTAGGTCCATTGCCACCCTGGATCACACACCAGTCGGCCATTTCAGAGTTTGGTCCGCTAACGCCCGAAGACTGATTCTCTCTCTCTCTCTCTCTCTCTCTCTCTCTCTCTCTCTCTCTTTTCTCTGTCTCTGTTTTCCCCTCTTCTTCTCCTCCTCTCTCCTCCTCCTCCTTTCTCTCTCTCCTTTTTTTTGTCCTGAGGCAAACCCTTGCAGTAGATAGGACCTTAAAGTCTGATTACCCTCTGTCTGTTGTCTGCCTTTTTCTGTTTTCTCTGTCCCTGTCTCTCCTCTTCTCTTCTTTTTCCCCTGTTTTTTTTAATTTTTTCCCGTAGCTTAAAAGAAGCACATTTTTAAAGGTTTTTTGACGAACTAAACTACAACCTTGTAAAATAAATTTCGAGTTCTCTCTCTCTCTCTCTCTCTCTCTCTCTCTCTCTCTCTCTCTCTCTCTCTTTCTCTCTTCTCCCCCTTTTTTCCTGAGGAAACCCCTGTGGGGAAGGACGAAAGTCCGATTACTCTCTGTCTCTCCCCCCCCCCCCCCCCCCCCCCCCCCCCCCGCCCCCCTCCGCCTCCCACAAACACACATGTGCCATTTGACTTCCAGTGTCTTCTTTCCATGTGGAGACGACCGGCAGACACCATGTTGAACTGCCACCATACCTGTTACGGACCACAGCCATCTGTGACAACAGCGTGAGTTACAACGACATTCTAGCGGTTACAACACTGGCAGAAAATCTCATACAAACGTGTTCCTCTCTGTGTGTCTCTCTGTCTGTCTATCTGTCACTGTCTCTGCCTTTCTCTGTCTCTCTGTGTATCTGTCTGTCTGTCTGTCTGTCTCTACCTTTCTCTGTCTGTCTGTCTGTCTGTCTGTCTGTCTTTTCTCTGTCGTCTGTCCCCCTTTTCCTTCTTTTGCTTTCTCTCCTCTCTCTCTCTCTCTCTCTCTCTCTCTCTCTCACCCCCCAACCACACACACCAACACACACACACACACACAAAACCCACACACCACACACAACACACCCCTCACAATACCATTTACACACACAACCACCACCAAATAAAACCCCCAAAAAGGGACCCAAACAAACAAAAAAAACCCGGGAAAACCCCGCAGACCCAAAAAACACCCCCAAAACACCAAACCCCCCTCTCTCCCTCACACACACACAAAAAACAAAACAACACACACACACACACCCAAAACACACACACACACACACACACACACACACACACAAAACAACCCCACCCAAACCCCACCGCCCCCCACACACACACACGCACCACACATCCCCACGCACCCCCCCACAGGCACCCACTACATCAAGAAAAAGACCCCCCCCGAAAAAAAAAACCCCACCCCCCACACCCCACACACAAAACACACACACACACGTCTTTTCTGCCAGGATTAACTACAGTATTAACACCTTGGCAGATGCGGCTGCTGTAGCCTTGGTTAACTCGACAAGGCAGCGCGTCTCTTCCACAAAGGATGGTATATAGTTACATCACTCACATCTTGGCACTTGTGGCTGCTGTAGCCTTGACAAGGCGACACGCAGGGATTAATTTCAGTGCTAACATTTCTGCAGAAGGTGTAATACGTTCATAATTAATTACGCTTGTTTCAGGATTTCACGAAGCGGAGTTTCATTCCCAAGGTCCAGATATCACTCCAGAATATGCCAAAAGCATGCCCCAGGGATCTCAACGTAGAAAGGTAACCCAACGCCCGGCAAGCCCACAGCGGTGTCGGGGGAGGGTTAAAGGAACTGTGTCTCTGCAGTTCAGAGTCTCTGTCGTCCAGCGTGACTTGCCGTCCGGTTTCTCTGTTTTCCAGTGTGTCTCTGTCGTCCAATGTGTGTCTGTCGTTCGGTGTGTCTCTGTCGTCCAATGTCTCTGTCGTTCGGTGTGTCTCTGTCGTCCAGCGTGTCTCTGTCGTCCAATGTCTCTGTCGTTCTGTGTGTCTCTGCCGTTCTGTGTGTCTCTGTCCAATGTCTCTGTCGTTCTGTGTGTCTCTGTCGTCCAATGTCTCTGTCGTCTAGTGTGTCTCTGTCGTCCAGTGTCTCTGTCGTCTAGTGTGTCTCTTTCGTCCAGTGTCTCTGTTGTCTAGTGTGTCTCTGTCGTCCTGTCCTTTTCTTTTGTTGTCCGTTCCCGTGTTCTGTGTCATTTTCTCTGTCGTCCAGTGCCCCTGTCGTCCAGTGTTCTGTCCAGTGGCTCTGTGCCAGGGGCTCTGTGCGTGGGCTCTGTTGTCCAGTGCAGTGTTTTTGTTGTCAAATGTCTCTGTCGTCCAGTGTCTCTGTCGTCTAGTGTGTCTTGTAACCCAGTGGCTCTGTTGCCCAGTGTCTCTGTAGCCCAGTGGCTCTGTTGTCCAGTGTCTGTAGCCCAGTGGCTCTGTTGTCCAGTGTCTCTGTAGCCCAGTGGCTCTGTTGTCCAGTGTCTCTGTAGCCCAGTGGCTCTGTTGTCCAGCGTGTCTCTGTCGTCCAGGTTCTTTGCGGCTCTGGCAACTCATGTGCGTCCTGTTGTCCAGATGTCTCTGCTAAACCAGTTCTCTTGTCGGCTCTGCTAACCACAGTGCAATCCACAGTCATCTTTCCTCTGCTAACCACAGTCATTCTTTCCTCTGCTAATCCACAGTCAATCCACAGTCATTCTTTCCTCTGCTAATCCACAGTCACTCATTTCCTCTGCTACCACATCCCACAGTCATTCTTTCCTCTGCTAATCCACAGTCACTCTTTCCTCTGCTAATCCACAGTCATTCTTTCCTCTGCTAATCCACAGTCACTCATTCCTCTGCTAATCCACAGTCAATCCACAGTCATTCTTTCCTCTGCTAATCCACAGTCAATCCACAGTCATTCTTTCCTCTGCTAATCCACAGTCATTCTTTGCTCTGCTAATCCACGGTCATTCTTTCCTCTGCTAATCCACAGTCACTCTTCCTCTGCTAGTCCACAGTCATTCTTTCCTCTGCCAATTCACAGTCATTCTTTCCTCTACTAATCCACAGTCATTCTTTCCTCTGCTAATCCACAGTCATTCTTTCCTCTGCTAATCCACAGTCACTCTTTCCTCTGCTAATCCACAGATATTCTTTCCTCTGCTAATCCACAGTCAATCCACAGTCACTCTTTCCTCTGCTAATCCACAGTCAATCCACAGTCATTCTTTCCTCTGCTAATCCACAGTCAATCCACAGTCATTCTTTCCTCTGCTAATCCACAGTCATTCTTTCCTCTGCTAATCCACAGTCACATCTCACAGTCATCTTTCTCTGCTAATCCACAGTCAGATCCACAGTCATTCTTTCCTCTGCTAATCCACAGATCAATCCACAGTCATTCTTTCCTCTGCTAATCCACATCAATCCACAGTCATTCTTTCCTCTGCTAATCCACAGTCAATCCACAGTCATTCTTTCCTCTGCTAATCCACAGTCACTCTTTCCTCTGCTAATCCACAGTCAATCCACAGTCAATCCACAGTCATTCTTTCCTCTGCTAATCCTCAGTCATTCTTTCCACTGCTAATCCACAGTCATTCTTTCCTCTGCCAATCCACAGTCAATCCACAGTCACTCTTTCCTCTGCTAATCCCAGTCACTCTTTCCTCTGCTAATCCACACACCAGTCAATCCCCTCAATCCACAGTCACTCTTTCCTCTGCTAATCCACAGTCAATCTCTTCTTCCTCTGCTAATCCACAGTCATCTTTCCTCTGCTAATCCACAGTCACTCTTTCCTCTGCTAATCCACAGTCATTCTTTCCTCTGCTAATCCACAGTCACTCTTTCCTCTGCTAATCCACAGTCACTCTTTCCTCTGCTAATCCACAGTCAATCCACAGTCACTCTTTCCTCTGCTCCTAACCGGCAGGACGCGGCGGGAGTACATCAGCTGCGACCTGGAGAAGCTGCTGAAGGACACCTACGGCATCGAGACAGAACAGCTGATGCCCACTAATCCACAGTCACTCTTTCCTCTGCTAATCCACAGTCAATCCACAGTCATTCTTTCCTCTCTAATCCACAGTCAATCCACAGTCATTCTTTCCTCTGCTAATCCACAGTAAATATCTTTTCCTCTTCCAATCCAAGTCATTCTTTCCTCTGCTAATCCACAGTCAATCCACAGTCATTCTTTCCTCTGCTAATCCACAGTCAATCCACAGTCATTCTTTCCTCTGCTAATCCACAGTCAATCCACAGTCATTCTTTCCTCTGCTAATCCACAGTCAATCCACAGTCACTCTTTCCTCTGCTAATCCACAGTCACTTTTTCCTCTGCTAATCCACAGTCAATCCACAGTCAATCCACAGTCAATCCACAGTCACTCTTTCCTCTGCTAATCCACAGTCACTCTTTCCTCTGCTAATCCACAGTCACTCTTTCCTCTGCTAATCCACAGTCACTCTTTCCTCTGCTAATCCACAGTCAATCCACAGTCACTCTTTCCTCTGCTAATCCACAGTCAATCCACAGTCAATCCACAGTCAATCCACAGTCACTCTTTCCTCTGCTCCTAACCGGCAGGACGCGGCGGGAGTACATCAGCTGCGACCTGGAGAAGCTGCTGAAGGACACCTACGGCATCGAGACGGAACAGCTGATGCCCACGAACCCCATGATCCCCAGCACCGTGCTTCTGAACGAGAGTCCGGACCCCGCCCCCTTCCCACACTACCTCCCGCTCCACCTCTTCGACAACGAGGAGTACGAAGTCAGGACTCCGGAGGAGTGGCTGAGCTTGGGGCTGGAGGACGGCCGGAGGAAACCGATCCCTGCCAAGGCCCTGCTACCGGCCTTTGACGAGGACTTCTCCAGTAAGTTTGGAGGGGCGGTTAGCTCGGTTGGTACAGCGTCTGACCGAAATGCCAGGCGCAGTGCTGACGCGGGTTCGAGTCCCCGTTGCGGCGAGTTTTTTTCTTTTTCTTTTTTTCTTTTTTCTTCTCCCCTGTCTCTCGCAGTCAACTTTAAATGCTAACTCTCTTACGGTGTTAGTACTGCCCCCGGTACTGTGATTTTTTTTACCTTTCTCTCCCAGAGTCACTTCTTAGTGCCGAGTTTCTTGCGGTGTTAGCACTGCCCGCGCGCTGTGACTTTTCACCTTTCTCTCCCAGAGTCAACTTTCAGTGCCGAGTCTCTTGCGGTGTTAGTCCCGCCCCCGTGTGCAGTCGCATGCATCAACATCTGTGCCCGCGTTAAAAATCTCAGCACAGGCCGCCATGTACCATTGTTTGGATACACAAAATATTGCACACACTGGTAGGCATGCGTATATTTAGCCCTGATTTTGGTTGCTGTATCCTTGGCCAGGTAAGGCGACCCGATTTCCCCCCAAGGGATGAATGAAGCATTTAAAAAAGAAATGTGTGCGTTTACATGTGCAAGGCGACTAGTGTCTAGTGTGTATGTGTGTGTGTGTGTGTGGTGTGCGTGCGTGCGTGCGCGCGCGGGCGCGCGCGCGCGTGCGTGTGTGTGTGTGTGTGTGTGTGTGTGTGTGTGTGTGTGTGTGTGTGTGTGTGTGTGTGTGTGTTTGACAGTGGTTATAATTGGTGCAAGCAAAGTTAGTTCCGAACCTGTCGATTTCATGAAGAGAAGACCTGTGACTGGAAAGACAACTCTCCATTCTCGTCAGAGCCGGAGCCTTAATATCAGCAACCCCCCTCTCCCGCCTTCCCCCACGTCCACCCTCATCCCCCAATGTCGCGATCAGACACTGAGTTCCAGACTGTGTGTGCACTTTTGTTTCAGTCTTCCACAGAGACGGTACGGACTGTTAGGAACGGGGACCCAGGACGTCTACCTCGACTTTCACACACAGCTCCTGAGCTTTGTTCCCTTTAAATTTTTGCTTCTTCAATGTTGCTGTACGCCACAGAGATCGCACGGACTATTAGGGACGGGGACCCAGGACGTCCACCTCGACTTTCATACAACTCCCGAGCTCTGTGTGTGTGTGTGTGCGTGCGTGCGTGCGTGCGTGTGTGCGTGCGTGCGTGCGTGTGCGTGCGTGTGTGTGTGTGTGCGTGCGTGCGTGTGTGTGTGTGTGTGTGTGTGTGTGTGTGTGTGTGTGTGTGTGTGTGTGTGTGTGTGTGTGTGTGTGTGTGTGTGTGTGTGTGTGTGTGTGTGTGTGTGTGTGTGTGTGTGTGCGTGTGTGTGCGCGCGCGTGCACTACACTGCACTAATCGCTTATATCATACCTCAGTGCATGGCCTTTGCACACCAACTGCCGACCACCAAAGATGTCGTTATGTTTCAGAGGACCCGACAGATCCGTCCATTTGGTACATGTGGTGCAACGTCGGGGTACTGGACTATGACAGCAAAAGCAAGCTGTACTTCGTCCACAGGTGCAGCGCATACAACAGGGTGGTGGACATGCGCGGCAACCCTGTCGTCAATGGGGGTTTATTTATCAGCGGTCAGTATAGGTATTCAGTTGCTAGGTTTTTGTGTGCTGACCCGTTGACGATAATTTGGGGCTTGCCTCTGCCTCTCACGAATGCAGCGACAATTGGGCGGTGTCGCATCCCATGTTCATCTTTTTTCCCTTGTCGATGAGCACGTGCTGAGTCCTCTCTAGTCCGCGTCCATGTTTCTAGGTCATGTTGACCAGAGTACGGGCGAGGTTCCGTAGGAGACAATGTTATCTCGGTTAGCTCTCGGGGAGCGGGAATAGCTCAGTGGTTAGAGCGCCGGACTCGTGACAGATAGGTCGCGGGTTCGAGTCCCTGCAGGAGCGGCGGGAGAACTTTCTTCACCAGGGTCAACCTTTTGTGCTGGCTCTTATTTCGGTATCCGTTCCACCCCCGTGTTACCGCAGTAGCACGTAAAAGATCCCGGTCATTCTGCCAAAAAGTGCAGGTGGCAGGTTACAGTTAAACACGCATGAACCTTACGTATATGCCTTTGAATGAAGTGACATGGTGCATGGCTGTATGGGGTAGACAGAGCGCGCCGAGACGGTAGCAGTTTCATGTGGCACCAGCCATGTCAGCGCTGTAAGTACACCACTTCTGTGGATATTCAAAAATGCGCTATAAACTCGTCACTCATGTAGAATCACACGCGAGCGCAATGAGTGCTCGAGAGCGGAGAATAGCGCTATATAAAAACGATCAACAACAAAGACCTGCTGGCATTCTAGTTCTTCTTCCACGCGGTCTAACCTCTCAATCATTTTTTCCCTCTTTTTTTTTTTTTTTTTTTTTTTTTAAATAATATTTTTTTAACCATGATAATAATTATGTTAGTGACGTGTGTCGGTGTTGCCGTTCGTTTTATGTTTGTATGTTTACGGCACTTCAAGACACTTTTTTCGTTGTAAAACGTGGCGAATAAAGCAGAATGTGAATCTGAAATTTATGCTGCGGTGTCGATCACTGCTAATCTAATCAACTTCATGTTAGATGACAATGTGCGTTAAAGACCCTGTACGTGAAACTCGTTGCATTCTACTCTTACTCGGTCTGGGCTGACCCTCTGCGGTTGATAGGAGTTTGAAATCTAAGCACTAACATACTAACTAACTATATACAGCCATCTTCCTTGCGATCATTTACAGCTGCCCTCAAGATCTAGCTTTTCTCCTCTGAACACTGATTATTTTGCTTGTGTGCGTGTGCGTGTGAGTGTGCGGGTGTGTATGTGTGTGTGTGTGTGTGTGTGTGTGTGTGTGTGTGTGTGTGTGTGTGTGTGTGTGTGTGTGTGTGCGTGCGTGCGTGCGTGGTGGTGTGTGTGTGTGTGTGTGTGTGTGTGTGTGTGTGTGTGTGTGTGTGTGTGCGTGTGTGTGTGTGTGTGTGTGTGTGTGTGGGTGCGTGTTGTGTGTGTGTGGTGTCGTGTGTGTGTGTGGTGGTGGTGTGTGTGCGTGGCGTGGTGTGTGGTGTGGTGCGTGCGTTGTGGTGTGGTGTGTGTGTGTGTGTGCTGTGTGTGTGTGTGTGTGTGTGGTGTGTGTGTGTGTGTGTGTGTGTGTGTGTGTGTGTGTGAGAGAGAGAGACAGAGAGGAGACAGAGATCACGTGCGTGCGTTTGTATTTGAAAGTGATGAGAAAGAATTCAAACGAAGTGTTGCAGCGCGTTTGCTTGTGTAATTAGTAGCAACTCAATACGCTCTTGGTTCTGTATATATTTTCTCGATCCTGTTGTCTTTGTCTTGTGCGCTGGCGACTCACGATAGATACAAGCGCCAGTCAAATACTCCTTTACAGTCCATTACGTGGCGTTAAATGTCCAGGAAATCGGGTTGTTCTGCCGTGTGAAACTTGGATACCGCGGATACGCCTGAGGTTTCTCTCCGAAAACCCGTGGAATTTCGCCAAGCGCATAGCGGAGGCCTTCAACGGTCGCAAAGCGTGTGAAGCCGGTCTGCGCTACAACCTGTACGTCGACTGCATGCCCATGCATGGCATTGAGGACGTGGACGACGGCAGCTTCCAGAGAATGAGCCAGTTTTCTATGTCCACGCCGGGTCTGAAGGCTAAGAACCGGTGAGTGCAGGAGTCTAATAAAAAAAAAGACATTATACGCCGCTTGCCGCTTAGGGCATATGCTAAATTATTTAACATATGCCCTAAGCGGCAAGCGGCATATAATGTCTTTAGCCTTCTTTTTTTCTCTCTCTTCCCCCCCCCCCCCCCCCCTTTGTTTTCTTCCACGTGGTAACTTGTTCATTTCTTTGGTTACCTTGTTTATTTGTTTAGGTAATTATTATCGTCTTGGCGTCATCCTGTGTGGTTGACAGGACGTTAAAATCCTATCGCTTACTTGCTTACTTGCTTGCTTGATTACTTACTTACTTACTTACTTACTTACTTACCTACCTACCTACCTACCTACCTACCTACCTACCTACCTGCCTGCCTGCCTGCCTACCTACCTACCTACCTACTTGTTGTACCTACCTACCTACCTACCTACCTACCTACCTACCCCTACCTACTTACCTACTTACTTACCTACCTACTTACTTACTTACTTACTTACTTACTTGATGTTCATTTACTTATTATTTATTAAATTGCTTTATATGCATCCTCTCTGCTCCGTCAACTCTCTTACAGAGGGCTCTGCTCTGAGCCCCAAGCCCCGCCCACCATTGTTACATTCCCACGAGCTTTCGATCTGACCATCGTGTGGTACTGTACCGACTGGCGGAATGCACGGTGATTTAACCCCTTCACTGCCATGATGTCACTTGAAAACGACCAATAGTTGTGCGAACTTTGAAAGCCTTGAGCCTTTCTGTTTTCCTTTTCACACTGGCATGCGAAAGGATTTTCATCAAAACGCGCAGCATTGAAAGTAGATGGGTTATAAGGCCGGAAAATATACTCTTTGCAGGTGCCTCCGTGCATCTTTCAACCCGGAAATTTTACAGACTGGGGCAGTGAAAGGGTTAAGCCTGATTTCAGCACTCAGGTGACTGTAACTGTAACTGGCCTCATTTCACAGCTTACTGGTAGCTCTTGTCATCAGTCAACTGACGTGCTCGGATGAAATAATGATTTGCAGCCTCGAACCTTCTCTTGTATGAGTTTAATTATTACCTTCGTCGAACTCGATTCGCTTAATCTGATAATTTGTTGTTTTTCTTTGTGGTGGTGGCTGTGATGGCGGTGGTGGTGGGAATGTAAATATGTCGGTGTTGTTTGAAATGAGAATGGTTATCATACATAACACAACTGTCCGTGCTGACTCTTATTTCTGTATCTGTTCCACCACCGTGTCACCGCAGCAACACGTAAAAGATCCCGGCAATTTTGACAAAAGTGCAAGGAACAGGTTACAGCTAAACACACATGCATCCTACGTATGTGGCTTCGAATAAAACTGTAAACTGGTGCACGGATGTACACAGAACGCGCGCCGAGATGGCAGCAGTTTTACGTGGCACCAGCCATATGTAACAACCAAAATAGCGCTGTAAGTATACCACTTTCGTGGATATTCAAAGCGAGCTGTGTTAAGCTAGTCACTCAGTCAGAGTCGAACGTGATTAGAGCGCGGTGGGACGTCTAGGAAGCAGAGAACAGAGCTGTAATTATATTTAAAAAATCATAAATCCAATCAATAACTAATTATAATTATTATTGATCGCTTTTATATAGCGCTGTTCTCCGCTGTTGAGCAGACTCACTGCGCTCGCATGTGATTCTACATGAGTGAATAGCTTTTTATAGCGCGTTTTTGAATATCCACCGAAGTGGTGTACTTACATTAATTATATTAATAGATCATATAATAAAAGCGGTCATGCTCTACTTGAGAAGACAATGTTTTTTAATGTGTGTGTGTGTGTGTGTGTGTGTGTGTGTGTGTGTGTGTGTGTGTGTGTGTGTGTGTGTGTGTGTGTGTGTGTGTGTGTGTGTGTGATGGCAACGTTTTGAGACCGAATATAGCTATATTTTTTTCCAAATTAAGCTGTCAGCATCAAGCACAAAGTGTTGCTCTCTTTCAGTCTAAAAGTCGTGCTGAAGGAGCTGAAGGAAGAGGTGAACATCGCCTACAAACGCAGCGTCAACAGCATGGAGTTTCAAAACGTCGTTAAGGCCAACCCAGAGGCATTTGCCTACGTCA